>LPNX010088352.1:0-55765 GCA_001517045.1 Pseudotsuga menziesii | reverse complement strand
CACCTCTTTCCCCCCCACCCACACCACCCACCCCGCCAACTTCTGAAAGTAGTGATAGTGATTCAAGCATGGGTCACGGCACTGCTCACATTCCTCTCTACTAGGGGGATGAAGACCCCAGATGACATTGGTTCGTCTGCGATTCAACCTGGGAAGCCAACCAGGTCACAGATGAAGAATGACAGATGGCCCAGTTCGCAGGGGCTCTACGCAAATGAGCACTGACATGGTTCATGACATTCGTATAAAGAACCCCCAGAGCAACCAAAGCAGAGATAAAGGTGCAGTTCCTATCCTTTTTCAAAACTCCAGACGCTAAGAACCTGGCGGCCAAAAAGCTAAAAACAACCCAACAGAAGGTAGGAGAAACTGTCCGCGACTATGAAAAACGCTGGAAGGACCTACTGAGCCAACTAGATTATGTTATTGACGAAAAATTATTAATTCAGTGGTTCCTTGCAGGTCTATCACAGAAAGTTCGCTGACATATCAGTCTGGAAACTTTCAAGACATATGAAGACGCGCTGACAAAATCTTTGCAGGTCGAGATGGATGAAGACATCCCTGCGTATCCAACAGACCACCGCCTAGAGAAACAGCTAGAAAATGTCCAGAAGTCTTTAAAAGAGTTGACCCTGAAGAATCAAGAGATCTGGTGTACAAACTGTTCAACGGCCGGTCATTCAAAAGATACTTTTCGATAGCAGTACAGCCGACAAGATGTTCGTTTTGTGCAGACTCAAGTGTTTTGTGACATATTCCAGGAACGTGGAGACCATTCTACAGCTGACTGTCCATACAACATGAAGAATAGAAAGGCCTCCTGGTGTGCCATCTGTGAGACAAAAAGCCACAACACGGCCGACTGTCAACTGAACCTGAAAAATAGACAGAACTATCAGGCCGTTTACCAAACAAATGCAGTAGTACAGATTAATGAGCAAAGCAATCCAAACAATCAAAATGGGCAACAAGCTAACGGCCGACGATACGAACGTCGGTATGACAACCGATGACAAGGGTTTGGAAGAGGTCGATTCGTTGGGAATCGAGACATACGCACTCATCGACCTAGCCAATGCTTCACTTGCTATAAAGAGGGGCACAGATGCCCAGACTGTCCGTACAAGGACAGAACTGACCTGAAATTCTGTACGCATTGTGGAGTAGGCGATCACTCCTTGGAGGATTGTCCTACTATGTTGGAAAAAATTAATATGAAAAAGAATGTTAATGTCTTGTCTTGTGTACAAAAGCATGATGTATTACATACTAAAAATCTGCATATTGTCACTCGTCAAGGCACAAAAACAGGGCCAAATAACCCCCAAATTAGCAAAATACAAGACACAAATAATTATCCAGACCCTATCAAACAAAAACACACCTATCAAGAGGCATCACACATATTTCAAAACATTGCACAGCAAGAAGACATTATTCCCAGTCGACTTAGCATGACACAGCAGTTAACCCATCTCATTCAAACAGATGAGTCGGTAGCCCACTTCATTGATTTATTGCATCAAATCAAAAATACTAACCCTGAAAAACAAACTAAGAACATTTGTAACCTAAATCAAAAAGACAAAAACGATGTCGACCCACTAGTCGACCTGGAAATCGAAGGTTTTCATGTCCGACAAGTGGTACTAGATTTCGGTCGCAGGTGAATATTATGACCCGAGACACATGGGAAAAAATGGGAAGACCTCGACTCTATGAGTCAGGCATTTATCTAAAGCTGGCCGACCAAGGTCTCATTGAACCTATTGGGGTTTGGAAAAACGTAGACACAACCATCAAAGGAATATCAACCAAAGTTGATTTCGAAATTATTGACCCAAAGGAAGGATCTAGCTCCTTCCCAGCGCTCGTAGGTTGACCGTGGGGTTGAAAGATGAAAGCCTCTATCTCTTTAGACAAAGAATGTATTAAGCTCAAAGGAAATGGCCAAAAGGTCATAGCACCTATCAATCCCTCCCAAGGACAACCTTGGGTTGAACCGATTGACGAGGAATTCGATATCCGACAACTTTATCAGATCCAGAACAATACCGACTATACTAAACCGAACGCCCAAGGGGATATTTACTTAGGTAACCCAGAGTCAGTCGGGTATAATTCAGACGCCGAACTCTATGACTGGGAGATAGAAAACTATGAAACACAAGCAAGAGGGTGCTGGACTATTCAAACAGTACAGAAAAAACCCACCCGACAGTTCTTCATCGTATCACTTATACCTAAAAATTTTGAAAAGAAACAAAGGGAATGCCCTACCTTACAACCCACGAACTTAAACAATACTCAACTACCCCATTATAAGGAGAGGGACTCCCCAGTCATGCATGTCGAACAAGTCTCTAAAAATATTGGAGAACATGGTCGACTGCAAAGCTTAGTGGAAACATTTACAGGTCAAGCAGCTAGATGGTGGGATACCCATCAATCAAAACTACAGACCTGGACAACTGCTTCAACCTTCTTTGTCGAACGGTTTGGAGGAAATAAGTCGCATCCTTCTTTGTTGCATCCTCCGTCGACCAGCACCCATGCACCCTGTTCAAATTCCGACCAATCTGAAATCATGGCACCCAAACTCACCCGCGCCGCAGCGAAGGCCAAGGAGTTGCAGGCCGAGGACACACCCTTGGTCCAAATACTGAAGAATATCAAAAATGCAAAAGTCCTAGAGGGTCCATTTCAAAAACTCTGGGCCGAAATCCAAGACTGGGCATATGAAGGAAGTAAAATGACACAGGCCGTGGAAAAAGTCTGGAACAGTAGCATTCTCCAGTACCCTAACGCACCATTGATGGCCAGCTTCGACGGGACGAAGGAAGCCGCTGTACAATTTATTATCAATCGTTACCACAATGTCCGATTCTATTTCGACCAGCCGATTGACATCACCGGGGATGTTATTTCAGCGCTTACGGGTCTATCGAACAGAGGCGACCCTGTCCCAATTGGGATTAAGGAAGGACTCGTCCAAGAACTCACAGGCACACCGACTGGAAAAAATTCTAAAGGACTAATGATAGGACAGATTGCGACCCAGACACCACAAATTGTGGCGAAAATCATCGCAATCACACTTACCTTGGCTGGTCGAAGCAACGACCTTAAATTAGAGATGCTGGAGGTGGTTGACACAATTGCCACCAATGGAAAAGTCTACCGATGGGGAGACTATGTCGCCGACATGGTCAAAACCATTTGTGAACGCTACCAGGAGACGGGAGGTATTATCAAATTCCCCCCCCTGATTATCTGGATCGTCATGTATCACATCTGTCCGGAAGGCAGTCCAGTGTTCTGGGAACCGACTAGATTTAAAATGCACCGTTTCAAACCTTTCTCACAAAAAGGCACCCTACATGAACTAGCACAGGGGAAAGTCTTCTTGGAGACTTGGTTCCAGCAGTTAAAGGTTCGGACGACGAGGTGGAGGGTGCCCCAAAACATCTGACGAAACCTCCCTGCCGACTCACATATCCAGTTAGCCCTCGACCATACATCAGTATGGTACATGCGAGGTCAAGACCCCAAAGCAAAAGACCTCGACTACTACCCGACAGTTGAACAAATTTTCAGAGAATTAACCAGACAGGAAAGAACAAAGGTACCAATTCCGGAGGCTACCAAAAAGGTCGACTTCTCTACCATCGAACCGCTGACCGACCAGGAGAAGGAGGAGGACTACGAGATTAATCTGTATATCAGTACCTTCGTCTCGGAGGATGCCCCAACCATGACCACTAGTCGGGTGCATATTACTGTCAAACCTCCGACTGCACAGGTCGTCGACCCTCAGCTGACAGAACAACAACAACCAACCATACAAACGCAGCCAACAGTGCCACAGACAACTCCTCCGGCTCCTGCACTCATCAAACCCACTCCAGAACCCCAAGGTGAAGTCAAAGAGGACGACCCTGAGTATGGCCTATCGAAAAGCAACATCAAGAAGCTTGCTAAGGAGATAGCGGTTTCCAGGAAGAGACTCAAGACACAAAAACAACAAACAGGCAGGGGTAAGCGCAAGCTTATTCTTGACTCGTCCGATGACGACGAGGAACTCACCGCCGCGGTTGTCGACATTGTCGAAGATGCCTGCGCTAATAAAGTGTCGGTTGAAACCCAGTTTCAATGATATATTGAGGCCGGCGCCCCAGAAGGTCGGCCCAAGAAAGATAAAACAAAACAGACACCTGAAAACGTCGTCGACCTTGTGTCGACCCCCCCTCCTCCATCCCTGATGCGTGTGGTCGAAGAACAAGCACCGGCAGAATAGTTGGGCGACCCCATGGAAGACTATCAAAGAGAAATTCTGGAGGCACTAAGATCCAGAGCCGATAAAGACGCTGAGCTTAGAGCCTTCTTCGCGACGTTGCCTACCCTGTTCCAGTCGGCACAGACAACACGAACGGCAACTCCTCTGAAAGCACACCAACAAATCTACGCCCAAGAAACAACGACATTCACTAGGATCGACGATGGAGGCGACGTGATTGGATCCATCCACTCTGTCACAGAGCCAATCATCGCCGACGCCCAGAACGAACCACCCACATCACCGTAGGAAGCAAGTATCTCTTCGGAACAAAGCCCACCAAACAGTCCCGTCACCCTATAGTCCCCTACTCTGTCTCCGCCACCATCATCTCCACCACCTCCACCACCCCCTGACTCACAGCCAAACCCACCATCAGCCTCACAGCCGGAAGAAGTCATACCAACTCCTCCAGCAGAAAAACCATCGTCCCCCATACCCCCTCCTCCTCAAAAAGAACCTCCCCCGACTTCTCTACCACCTCTCCAAGCAGAGCAACCCTCGGCCTCCATTCCACCCACTACAGATCCCACTTCAACTACTGCAGGTACCCAAGAGCCACAGACAGACACTCAGAAGAAAAAGAAAGACCATCATAGAACATCCGGCCTGAAGATTAGCTTAAAAGATGCAAGTTCGCTCACCGACTCAGAGGTCGGCCAACTACTCAAAACTTTGGCCAAAGAGTCAAAGAAGAGGACGGTCACCAAAAGTAAAGAGCTCAAAGACAAGGAGGCAGAACAGGTCGAGTTTCTTGGCAAATGTAGGTCTCTTGTACAATCTGTTGTCCCAGGCCCGGTCAAAGATGCTACAGATCGACCTCTGGAAAGGGCATACCAGCTATTTGAAAGCATGGTGTCGACTATACAGACACATCTCCAAGAGACTAAGGCAGAGCAAAAGGAAGAGACTGCCCGACTACTCCTGACACAGCACACTGCATTTTCTGAAGCCTACAAAGTCTTACAGGACCATATGCAGGAATCCATTGTCACTGAGGAAGTACTAAGAGACTGGCCTACTCATTATAAGCAAGTCTATCATCAGACCAGGCAGACAAGACAAGATATTCAGGCCTTGGAGGGACGTAAGTCGACAAAGGCAGCAATGAGGCAGACCATTGACGAGCAGATTGTGATGGAAAATAGCAAACTGCAGAAGTTAGAACGAGAAGCTCATCAGTGGGTTCAGCAATCCCTTCCAAACTTAGAAAAGGTCGACAACATCTGCCCACAGATGCAAAGACTCCTTCATGCTGCAGAAGAACAGAACCAGATGCTGGGTCCCAACATGGAGCACATTGCAGAAATGCCCATGGCAGGAAATATGTCGGTACTTTCAAATCTGACTACTCTGACGATCGACATCCAGAAGGCCTTGCAGACCTGGACGGATTTCCAGCACCAGCTTGCCGTCACTGCACCAGCAATAGTCGAAGTATGCGTCCAGTGAAGACCGACTATCCGTCTGCACAGTCCACCTCAGTAGCCGTTGCAGGGTTCGACAAAACAAACATTTTTTGTACCTCCATGTTTGTTCAGGACGAAGAAACGTTTTGTTCGTGGGGGAGATGTAGAAGGAGCAAGTCGACATAAGTCAACTTGAACGAAGACCGACTTAGTCAGCCAACTAAGTCAATGGACCGACTACGTCGGTCGGCCAACTAAACTAGTTAATTAAGTCGGCTAACTAACAGTCGTGTCGGTTCACCGAAACGACAGGTAGTTATTCTGTAACTGTTTGTAATTTTTATATATTAGGCTGTTGAGCCACACAAGAACTCAGTTCAGTTCTGTGCTTTGTATGAACTCAATGTAAGAAAATATTCTGTTCTATCCAATCTGTTCTTGTCTTCTGTCTCTGCTTATAATTGTGTATGTTTTAGTATGTATTATTGGTAACCTTATGTGATCTGTGAGATTACAACAGCATTCCTCAATTCAACATGCCAATCCCTACCCCTGACATTTCACCTTTAGTCATAGTCTCTGAAGGAACAATTTCCACAGCTTAGGAAGTGGCAGATTTTGGTGAGGATGTAGTGGTGTCCCTTGGAGAATATTTTTGGAGTAGGGAATAAAATACTATAAGGAAGAAAGGATCCAAAAGATATAGGGAGGGAACATTCAAGCAAGGCTCAATGCCTAATAAAATCATATGGAAGAGATAATCTACATATTTTAAGCAAGAGGCCTTAGAGACTACAGATGCCATGGGATCCTTTGTAGGGGCTAACTATGACTCAGTTTACTCACTCAACAAGGAAATTGAGATGAAAAAACAGGAGCTGCAGATAATTAAACAAGAACAATCACAGTTAATTGCATGTCATCAAAGTGATATGCAAGAGTTGAAGGATGGTTATGAGAACCAACTTAAGAAATTGTAAGAGAAGAATAATATTGTCAATAAACATCTAGAGGAATCACAAGGGAGCAATGTCAAGCATGTGGAGAACATCAAATCCCTTCAACAACAGTTGAAGGATTTTCATTTTGTATCTGTTGACTCCTCTTTTTCCAAGTTGACAGAGAAGGAATTTAGAGAATTGGCCTCCAAAATCCAGGATGACATTCACCAGGTGATGGTTGGGCTATTTGAAGGATTGAATGAGATGCAAGAAACTTATAATTCCTTCGAATGCCAATTTGACCTCATTTATGAGCATAATATAATGAGGAATGAAGCAACTAAATCCTATGATAATCTAGTGGACTTGCATAGATATATCAAAGACATACCTAAAGGTGTTCCAGTCCTTAACAAGATCAAGCTAAGAAGGATTAATATCTCTTTAAAGTCTTGGGAAAATAATTGTGAATCAGTAGAGTCCACCATTCAAGATGGACATGTAGCGTGTAAGAAGAGGTGGTTCACATCAGAGAATTTGCTAAGTTTTATGGACCTACCACTAATGGACCCGATTGAAGATGTTATGCCTCTGAAGCTCAAGCCAAAACAAATTGAAAGGGATTTTTTTTAAAATAAGGAGAAGATTGAACAAAGCGATCACCTTCATGTGGCTTAGATCAATGATTGGATTGAGTCACCTTTGACTTCATGGATGAGGATCAACCTCTTTCTTCGAGAATGGGAGAAGGTTAAGAAAAGAGAGATCGATTCATTGATATGCAAGGATCAATTGCAACTAGAACATTCCCAATAATAGTATATAGTGGATCTATTAGATGCATTTTCCAAGTGGCAATCTTCACTTGGAAAATGTTAAAACCATATTATGTAATCCCCATATCTTTGGAGGAATTCTTTCTTTGTAAGATTTTGTAATGATTATTTTAAGGGGTGGGATATCTCATAGAGGGATCATGATGACAGAGCTCGCGGGAGTGACCCTAGAGGACTATAGGAGAAATAACCACAAAGGAAAGACCAGAGATACTCTCTAATTTTTGCAGAATTGTAATTTCTTACATTTTCAATAAAATTTAGATAGTTTCTTTTGTCATCTTTTGATAATTTATTGAATTTATTTAGTGAATCTTGGTTATTCTTTTGTTTGTCTGATCTCTTGATTATATGTTGCATTATTATTGAACATATTGATTATGCATTGATTTTTCATTACTAAGTTACTGTGTTGAGTATGCATTAAGTAAATTTATGTATTTAATCCATATACTATCAATTGCAACTAATGAACAGCCACCCCTACAAATGTTGATTTTTCAATTAGTATATCTCTGTTAGACCAATTATGCACTTAATATCTTTGGATAAACCAATTCAATTTTAATTGTTTTAGTTCTATTCAAAGTTGAAAAAATATAAATCTCATTTATATTTCTATATATTGGATTAACCTTTTGTCATATATTATAGATCTAATTGTTCTACCACAAATTAGCAATAGTTACAATGTTAGTTTAAATAGACAGTTCAGTTTATTGTTACCTTAAAACCTTTCCACATATTCCACTTACGAAGAATAGATACATTTGGATCTGATCACATTGTGCCAATGGAGGCCTCATATCCATTGGGGTTACCTACACCAAATAGTTCGGGGATAGAACCATCCTTGCATAGGATTGTTTGACTCCTTCTGACTAGGATTCCTCCTTGTTGATTTCCTTGAGAGGTGGTTCGCATCAGAGAATTTGCTAATTTTTCTGGACTTACCACTGATGGACCTAATTGAAGATGTTATGCCTCTGAAGCTCAAGCTAGAACAAATTGAAAGGGATTTTTTGAAAACTAAGGAGCAGATTGAACAAATTGATCACCTTCATGTCGATGAGATCAAAGATTGGATTGAGTCACCTTTGGATTTGCAAATGAGGATCAACCTCTTTCTCTAAGAATGGGAAAAGGTTGAGAAAAGATAGATAGATTCGTTGATATTCAAGGCTCAATTGCAACTAGAACATGCCCAATACCAAGATATAGTGGATATATTAGATGCATTTTCCAAATGGAAATATTCCCTTGGAAAATCTTAAAACCATATCATGTAATCCCCATATATTTGGAGGACTTCCTTCTTTGTAAGATTTTGTAATGATTATTTAAAGGGGTGGGATATCTCATAGAGGGATCCACGACAGAGCTCGCAAGAGTGATCCTATAGGACTATAGGAGAAATAACCACAAAGGAAAGACCATAGATACTCTGTAATTTTTGCAGAATTGTAATTTCTTACATTTTCAATAAAATTCAGATAGTTTCTTTTGTTATTTTTTGATAATTCATTGAATTTCTTTAGTGAATCTTGGTCATTATTTTATTTGTCTGATATCTTGATTATTTCATTATTATTGAACACACTAATTTATGTATTGATTTTCATTACTAAGTTAATGTGTTGATTATGCATTAAGTAAATTTCTTTATTTAATCCATATGCTATCAATTGCAACTAATGAACATTCACCCCTACAAATGCTGATTTTTCAATTAGTATCTCTTTGTTAGAACAATTATGCGCTTAATATATTTGGATAAAACAATTCAATTTTAATTGTTTCAGTTCTATTCGAAGTTGGAAAAATATAAATCTGATTTATATTCATATATATTGGATTAATCTTTTGTCATGATTATCAATAGTTATAGTGTTAGTTTAGTTAGACAGTTTAGTTCACTATTACCTTAAAACCTTTCCACATATTCCATTGGGGAAGAAAATATCCATTTGGATCTGATCACACTATGCCAACGGAGGCCTCATATCCATTGGTGTTAGCTACACCAAACAGTTCGTGGATAGAAACATCATTGCATAGGATTGTTTGACTCCTTCTGACTGGGCTTTCCCCCTTGTTGATTTCCTTGTAGTTTTCCAGCAACTACAACCCGAGCCATTAACAAATGGCACTAGAAGGAGGGCCATGATTAATCATTCCTAAACAAATCACTAGCAAAACTCCTCCACCCAAATCATTGGTTGTTATAAGAATCCAAGCTCAAGCATCCACATCCACTGTACAACCAGTAGAGAACCAAACCATAGTCCCTGCTACCTATGTCATAGAACAAGTAAACAGAAGACCTGAGATTATATTTGTCTCACCTACTAGAGGGAATTTGACTCTTGAACAGTTGAGGAAAAGTGCTCAGGAGATAACTGCAAGGGTAGAGAAAAGGGATGAGGTCACTCAGAACCTCTGAGAGATCTTATCCCAACCACTTTCCATTGAAAATTCACCTATTAGTACAAGTAACCAGGACAGAAATGGAGAATAACTACACTCTAATATCCAAAACAATCCCTTATTTTAAGAAACACATCATCCTCGAGACAGTCTATAACCCAACGTACTATGTGGTGGAACACCACCTACACCCCATGTGTCATCTTCATCGCCATATTAGGAATCCTCAGAAAGAAAAACATATTCTAGTCCCTCTTCTTCAAAAGAAATACCAATGGATGAACAACTGAACATACCATGGTTAGATCAGGATGCAGTCTTCATCCCTAGACAACAACATGACTTACCTAAAAATACTGAAAAATGGATCCCAAAGTTTAATCCTGGTGAAATATATCATGTTGAAGATCACATTAAAACTTTCATGCAATCCATCAGACTTATAAGTGAGGTACATGAGGATGTAGTTTGCAGACTATTCCCTTATTCCTTTGAAGGAAAATCATCTACGTGGTATTTTTCCTTAGAATCTAGATCAATTAACTCATGGGATGAATTTGAAAAGTTTTTTCTCCAAAAGTTTGGGGATGATAGCAGTCCTGAAGATCTGGTGATGGATTTCTCCTCTTTAAGGATAAAAGGGAAATAAATCGTGAAGGAATCCAATCATAGGTTCTCTTGTTTGAAAAATAGAATCACTGCCAATGTTCTTCCTGTAGAAGAATTATTTGTTGATTACTATATTAAGCGTCTACCTACTCCCATTTCTATGTGGGTGAAAAGAGAACACAAGACCAATCTGCAAGAGGCTTTTTTCGAAGCCATCCTGGTTGAGAAGGGAATGTTCTACTTAAAAGATAACCTAGGTATACCAATAGATCAACCTTCCACATCCCGCAAAAGGAATAAAATTACCCTAAACCCATAGCGCAAACTAAATACCCTCTCGAAATGGACAGCATGAATAAACTTTTACAAAATATTTCTAATGACATGGTGGATTTAAAAAGAACTAATATTGAAAATAAAGAAAATAACATAGTTTTGGAAAGGCCACCTTTTAGGATACCTTACCTAAATCAACCTCCTCCAAGTACAGTAAGACTCTAACTTCTAATTTATTCTATTTTTAAGGCTCTAAATACAACATCTCATACCATTCCTGATAACTCTAAGGAGTATACTAAAGAAACTAAAGACTCTAAACCTCCTGAAGAACAGGATCAGTCTACTAAGACAATTAACTTCTTCTTTGAGTTACCTATGGAAAAATAAGAACAGGATCCTGAAACGGTGTTCAATGTTCAACACTCTTATAACACTAGGAGTAAAGGTAACATTTCACAAGAATCCACACCATTAGCATATACTTCTAATATAGGTAAAGCATGTACTCCGAAAGAAAAGGTAATTCCTGAGATTGAATACAATTTGATTAATGATTTAAAAAGGGATAAAGCTAACATATCTATGTTTAAACTTTTAAAAATACCTTCTATGAGGGAAAATATTCCCAAGAGCATGATTTTGAATAAAGATAGGGAAGTTCAGAACAATAATTTGAAAACTTATTCAAAGCTTGGTAGTCAAAATCCTGGAATGAAAAGGACCCCACCTTTCTTATGTACCTTTGAAATATTCAATAGAAATTTCCATAATTGTATGATAGACTCAGGGGCTTCATCCAATGTCATACCATTGTTTGTCTACAAGAAATTGAATGCAACTTGGGAACCTTGTCCAACCCAGATAATCCAACTGGATAGATCAAAAGTTAGGGTGGTAGGGGAATTAAAGAATGTTATTTGATGTTATCTATTGACCCGAGGATTCATCAAACCATTGGCATTGTCATTGCTTACATTCCCGAGGCCTATGGTTGTGGTTGATCAAAGACTGGTCAAAAAAGCTCAAAGGATATTTTTCCACTGACTTGTCCCATGTATAAATACCTTAATTACAATGGAAGAACCAACCAAATTAAGATTGTAAGGGAACCTTATATGAAACAGACAGTCATTGACCTGAATGATCCTAGTGAACCTATTGTCTTCTTATCTCATGCATAGAACATTACACATTTGATTCTTTCTTTGGGAATTTTCCTGCTGATTCCTCCCCTGTTGAGGATGTTGATAATTTATCTGAAATCAATAATTACTCTATTGTTCCATTTACTAGTTCTATTGTCCATAATGTATACAATGTGAATATCAACTTTAGAATATATTTAAATTCATGGACTTTATTTTTAATGGATCTAAGACAAAAGATGGTACTATTGCAGCTTGTGTATTGATAGATAATGAAGGGACCAAAATGATGATTTCCTATAGACTGGAGTTTGAGTGTACTAATAACATTACTGAGTATGAAGCTCTTGTACAGGGACTGAGGAAAGCAATCTATTTAGGTGCTCACTCTATTGAATTCTATGGTGACTCTGAAATTATTATAAAGCAGGTAAGAAACAAGATCCATTGTTTATCACCCCGTTTGATCAATTACCATAAGGTTGTTAGGGACATAACTGGTTCATTCAAGGCTTTTAAAATTAAATGTGTCCCTAAATATCAAAAATTTGATGCATACCTGTTATCTAATACTGCATCCAAGCTCAATCGCCCTGAAGCTCTGTCCCCTGACACTTTTTCCATGGAATTAATGTACATGCCTTCAATCCCTAATAACATTACAAATTGGAAGGTATTCGATGATGACCAACAATTTCTGGACTTTTTGACAGCCTAAGATACTTTTAAAGATGTAGCCATTGATGAGGTTGAACATGACAAGTCCTTGTCTGACCCCAATTTTTGTTCCAATCTTATCCGTAAGTCAGTTACTAATCTAAAAAATTACTATGACTTGCAGGACAAATTCAAAAGTAATACTAACTATAAGACACATAGTTCTTCCCTGAATTTTAAAACTGTCAATCTTGAAAATGAGCAGAACCCTCAACTTGTCAACATAGGGATTAATTGTTCACTAGATGAGGAAAATGACTTTATTAAACTTTGCAAAGAATTTAAAGATGTGTTTTATTGGACATATGATGACTTGAAAACTTTTGACACAACATGCAGCATAACATTCCCATGAACCATGATATAAAACCCTATCAACATAAGTTGAGAAATATGCACCCTAGTCTTAAACCATCCGTGAAGAAAGAGCTTGAGAAATTATTGAAAGCTATGATTATTTTTCTAGTAAGGCATACACATTGGATTTCAAACTTAGCCCTAGTTCGTAAAAAGTGGGGAGATAAGATTGTGTGTGGACTTTCATAGGTTGAAAAAAGCATCTGAAAAGGACAATTACATTGTTCCTTCCATGGATCAGATATTGCAAAAGGTTACGGGTGTAGAAATTTTTTCCCTACTAGATGGTTTATCCAGTTACAATTAGGTATTGGTTACACCATCTGATCAACTCAAAACTGTTTTTAGAACACCTTGGGGAACATTTTCGTACAAAATAATTCCCTTTGTATTGATTAATGCAGGTGCCATGTTCCAGAGAGCTATGGATATAGATTTTAGGGGATTAATGCACAATTTTGTAGTGGTATATCTAGATGATATTACAATTTATTTTAAAAATAATCATGACCATCTATTTTATCTTAGATGGGTTTTTGAAAGATGCAGGAAGTATGGTATCTCATTGAACCCGAAGAAGTAAATTTTGCATTGTCACTAAAGGTAAGATCTTGGGATTTATTGTTTCGAAAGATGGCATGATTATCGATCCCAAAACAATAGATGGGATCACCAAAATTGGGATTTCTAGTTCGAAGAAGGCCATGCAATCCTTTCTCGATAAGATAAATTTTGTAAGAAGGTTTGTACCCAATTTTGCCCAAATTGTTATACCGTTGCAAGATTTGATCAAGAAATATGTACCATTTAAGTGGTTTGACATTCAAAATGATTAGTTTTCTAGGACTAGGAAAGCTATTGCAGATGCCCCTACGTTGATGTCCCCATATTTTGAGAAAGATTTCATTTTGTATACTTTTGCTACAGACTTTTCTTATGTTTTTTTTTTGACACAGAAGTAAGAAGAGGATGTTGAAATCCCCATTCTGTTTATGAGTTCCACTTTTAAAGGAGCTGAGTTAAATTATTCTCAGATTGATAAACATGATTGCACAGTTTACAAATCTGTTAAACATTCCAGACCTTATTTGTTGAAATCTAAAACGATGGTGATTGTTCCTTATGCAACCATAAGGAATGTCTTGACTCAAAAAGAGCTCTGTAAGAGGAATTCCCATTGGATGATTGTGCTTTAGGAACACTACTAGGAGATCAATCCTGCCAATATTTTCAAAGGACAAGGTTTGTGCTTGTTATCTTCCCAATCTAATGATCCATAGAAGAAACAACAATGGAAACAAGAGAACTATATATACGTGGATACTATAAACGTTATTTCTGCTCCATCTTCTGAATGGTATGATGATATTATATTTTTTCCTACTCATGGGTATGCTCCTCCAATCTTATATTTCAATAAGCGTAGGGATTTAAGACTGAAAACTGCACCCTATTAATTAATTGATGGTGTATTGTTTAGAAACAATTATGATGGTGTTTTCCTCATATGTTTGGAAAACACTGGAGCTGACAATATTTCGTTGGACTTACATGCAGGGCCTACAGGAGAACACTACTCAGGAGAAACGATTTCTCACAAGGTCCTCAGAGTTGGCTATTATTGGCCAACATTGTTGAAATATGAATATTCTTTTTTTAGAATATGTGAACCCTGCTAGAGATGTGTTGGTAAGCTAAAGAAGCCTGCTTTTTCCCTCCATCTTTTCAATGTCTAGTTTCCCTTTCAGCAATGGGGACAATATTTTCTTGGTCCTATTACTCTTCCTTCTTCATTGCAGAACAGGCATATCCTTACCACAACAGACTATTTCACTAGCTGGGTAGAATAAATTCCCCTTAGAGTTTCCAACACTAACTCAGTGATATCTTTTCTGGAGAGTAATATTGTCATAAGGTTTGGAGTCCCATAATATTTGGTCTTTGATAATGCATCTGATTTTAATTCCATTGATATTACTCAGAATTCCCTTGAAAAGGGGATCAAATTCAAGTACTCTGCTAATTATTACCCACAAGGAAATGGACTAGCAGAGTCTTTCAACAAAAAATTGATCAATATTTGAAATAAAATCGTGGCCACTCACACATCCATATCTTAAATTCCCTTTGGACAGATTATATAACTCGTAAAGATTCCATTGGGAATTCTCATCACTACCTTGTATTAGGATTATTAATCCTCACTTGACCATACTATCTATTAGATTATTTAGCCTAACTTAGGAACCTTAATTAATTAATTAGGTCCACTAGTATCATTGGATCCACTTGGCCTAATGGGGCCACATGTACCAGTCACTGGAGTGTGGGGAACATTGCTAGAGGTTAACTGCCACTTACTGCATGTGCATGCATCAGTTTGGGTACCTCCTAGACCAATCCCTACATTTTAGGATCCACTGGGAGTCTCGCCACCAACCTCCTTCAGTTAGTTGGAGTTGGAACTAGTTAGTCTTAGTTAGCCTCCAGCTACTTTCAGTTAGATATCAATCAGTTATCTAGCACTAGTTATGCATGGCTAATGCATGCTTGCATGTGGAGTAGGCACCTTTTCCCACCTACCACACTCAGTTGCACTGACTTAACTATCTATCACTGATTGATTGAGTTGTTCGACATATGGGAGTTGATCTTTTGTAATCCGATATTGATTGAGACACAATGATTTATATGGTCAGTTAGATACAGTCAGATCCAGTGGATAGATTTGAATTGATACCTAATGCATTCGAATTATTTTCCTATGTAAATTATTGTAACACCAAAATTTATTATTGTGAATGATACTGTAAATTCATAAGAAATACTTGTTTGTTTCCTATGTGGTTTGTTTTGTTCAATTTCTATTGTGGAGTAGGCACCTTTTCCCACCTACCACACTCAGTTGCACTGACTTAACTAGCTATCATTGATTGATTGAGTTGTTCGACATATGGGAGCTGATCTTTTGTAATCCGATATTGATTGAGACACAATGATTTAGATGGTCAGTTAGATATAGTTAGATCCATTGGATATATTTGAATTGATACCTAATGCATTCGAATTATTTTCCTATGTAAACTATTGTAACACTAAAATTTATTATTGTGAATGATACTGTAAATTCCTAAGAAATACTTGTTTGTTTCCTATGTGGTTTGTTTTGTTCAATTTCTATCTTCATTCTCCATTTAGTGCAAAAATTATTAGAACTATATTCTTGAATATCTAAATGGCATTCAAATTCTAATATGGTATCAAAGCCTTTTCAGGCAGGTTTCATGCTTGTTTCTCCCCATCGAACATCAAAGCAGTTGGGTTTCCACAAAAGTCCCCTATGATGATTTGATAGCTATGGATTTATTCAAAGCAGCGGAGAGGGCGTGAGGGACCCTGAAAATATGTCCATGTCGAGAGGAAAATCATGATTCTAATAGTTCAAATGTTTTAGTTGTACAGTGAACTAATACAGGTGCCACGTAGCTTGTGTGAATTTTTTGCAGTCTTTCAGTCAGAGCAATTATGAGTTTTGAAACTCCTGAACCATGAATCCTCACAACTTCCAATTATCTTGATTGGAGGATTGATATGCATCCGGTCTTGCGCAAGCATGGCTATCACAGGATCATCATGGATGGGAGCCTAAGCCCCATCAGCTAGTTGAAAGGAACAATTTTATGAACCGTTGTAATGAAGCATTTGGGTACTGATGTACTTATATATCCAGAGATCTCCTCTTCCACCTAGAAGGCTTGGGGACTCCCAGAGTATCCTGGGAGAAGCTTGATAGATTGTTTAACAAACAAGATGAGCTTCGGGGACACATTCTAGAGAATGAGTTGGTATCTTTACATCCCAACAGTTTCGAGGCTATTGACCAATTCTTTACTAAATTCAAGTCTCTAGTAATTCAATGCAGACAATGTGGAATAGAGCGAAAGGATGACTTGAATGTCCTTTCCATACTCAACAAACTAGGGCCTGAGTATTCTATATTTGTTTCCATATTTCATTCCAAGAAGGAAAGCTTTCCTGATTGGAAACTTCCTTCATTAGATTATTTTTCCGAGTCCTTAATCAAGGTGCAAGACAAGTTGATTCAAATGGGGTCATCAAGACCTCCAAAGATAAAGATCTCCTAGTTACCGACTCTTCCAAAGCACGGGAAAAGGGGAAATCAAAGAAGAAGGAGACAAAAGCAGTTCTTTTCCCTAAAGTCTGCTAACTAGACTACAGGATAGCAGTGTTCAGGCACCTCAACATTCAAAGACAGCTTTTAGGGTTTTTAGATAACAATGTAAAAATCAGATAAGGTAAAGACAATATACAGAGAAACAATAATCTGATAACATCAGAAAATATAAGTGTAAAGACAATATT
This sequence comes from Pseudotsuga menziesii, assembly GCA_001517045.1. NCBI lineage: Eukaryota > Viridiplantae > Streptophyta > Pinopsida > Pinales > Pinaceae > Pseudotsuga > Pseudotsuga menziesii. The sequence goes on along the minus strand of LPNX010088352.1, from coordinate 38,323 downwards.
TTTGCAAGAATGAATAACATTATAGTTAAAGTATAGGATATAGGTTTTCAAGTCATATAAATACAAGTAATAAATAGACAATTTACCATTGCAGCATATGTTAAAGGTATAGGTACTTGAAATAACATTTCAAACATCAATAAGTATCAATATTCAGTTGCATACACAGTATTCACATAGAAAACATCTACATAAATAGCAATGTAACAATAGTTCAAATTGAACCAAATAATATTCACATAATATAGTTTCAAAATCCTATCTCCATATAGATATATTAAGTGTCATTCATAAAACAAAAGATGTGCTTACACAGATAAACATTACATGACTACACAATCTCCAAGCAGATCGAGTCCCATTTGTATCTCCCCCTTCAAAATGTTACAATCATGCCTCATATAGTTTTTGAGGTCGAAATACTCCCTAGGAGGTCAAATTTCTAAAGATAGCATAAATTACATTAAATTTTGGAACTATCTGCCATGAAAAATGGACTAGACTGCTGAAAACTAGGGATGCAATTCTAATTTCGTATCTCATAAATCATGCCATCTGTGTACAATCTGGGAGATTTTTTTGTACATCAGTTTGTTATGAGCAAAAAATTCCCTCAGTTCCTTGAGACTTGTATCCATTTTCCTGAGATCTGCATTCTAAAAACATGTGTCAAAACAGGAAAATTCTGAGATCCTCAAAATAGGACTCAATTATGGATTCAATTCTCCCAATCTGTGATTGTAGGAAAAATAAGAGAGGTTATTTTTCTTTGATGTGTTAGTAACAAAATCCTCCTCTAGTTTTTCAAAATGATTTTCCAGCCGTTCATAATCATCATTTGAAAATCATGACTAAACATGTTTTATTTATGTCCCCTTCAGGTAAAAATGCAGCACCATCTTACGAGGAACTTTTGACTTCCTTTATGAGCTCCAAATGAAGATCTAAAAGTTTCATTGGAAATCTTGAGAAGTCTAGTTGTCAATAGAGTATTTAAGCATGTAAAATGGCCTCTCCAAGGATGAGAAATATGATTTTTCACAAGGTTACTAAAAAAAACGCAACATGTATTTTCCTCATTAATACATTCCAAAGCTTTGAGTTATGACTCTGAGGAATGTGGATCACCTTCACAAGTGAAGATATATGTCTACCCTGTCAACCTGTATACAATAGATTCTCCCAATTTTTTTCTATCATGTTCAGAAAGCTCCCATTTAGAGATCACAATCAAAAGTTTTACACATTTCTTTTAGATGTTGAAAAGAGTGTGTCATATACTTTTTCAGCTCAGTGTTCACCTTCTCCTCATCCCACATAAAACCTTGGATATTCTGAACCCACTCAAAATAGTTGAGAGTCACACCACCAACATTTGCATATATTTCCGGTAGTACTATAACACCCTTATTGTGTAGAATCTCATAAGCTTCTAGATCCCTGGGATGATTGGCTGCCTATATTATGAATTTGGCTTTTACTTCACTAGCATTCTCCCTACTAAGAACACCACCTAAAATAGTAGGGATAAGCACGTCATAATCTTCAAGAAATAGAGTTTTGGGATCAACCAAATCTTCTCCTTCGAATCCTTTAACAACACCATTTGTCTTTGTGTGCTCCATCAAATATGGAATGTCAAGGTCGTTGCTGTTGTTTATAGCTCCTGAAATATCACTTACTGCTATAATCTTTCCACAAGCTTTTCATGGATAAGTTCCGCTGCATATAAGTTTCTCTTTATCATGCTTCTCTGATTTCTCTTCTTGGGATTTAACTTCCTTTAAATCCTCCTCTTCATTAGACACTGCATTGCTAGAAATCACACCATCAAGAAATAAAGAGTGTAATATTGATAGAGGGTTGATCTTCACAAGGTTTTTCAACAGTAAACTCTACATCATAATGATGTCTTGAATCCTGAAAACTGTCAAATGTCTTCTGGACTTCTTTTTCTTGAAATATTTCTTCATGAATTTCATTAGTAAGGCTATTTTGATCACTATTACCAATAAATTTCTTGAATTTGAATTGCTCACAATAGTCCTCTAAAAGGAGATCAACGGAATAAACCCTCTTGCAATAAACATAAAAGCCAACATGGAAATCTTTTATTGACGAAATGCTAGAGATAGGAAGAGATCAGTACCACTGTCTGGCATTTCCTTCCAAATAATACATAAACACTTTCAACAATACATCCTCATGATCAATATCGATTCGGTCCATGTATTGATAAACTCAATCAAGTGTTGTGCCTGATGGTCATGGCCATCTCATAAAAATCTTGGAAGGAAGTCTCCACATTCATCCATAGTAGGCACGTTATTTGGAAAATCTGAAACAACTGAAAAATTGAAAGGTGCAAACCTTGCAGCCACAATGGCTTCCATGGTTTTTGGCATTTTGAACCAGTGGAGTCGCCAATAGATCCTTCCTCCATGAAGCCACCGGTAAAAAAATTGTAGTCTAGAACGTGTGACCAGCCCTTGTTCACCATCAAAGATTGGATCAAATCATTTTCAATACTAAACCAAGGAAAAAATTCTATGCTTCCTCCCCAATATGGTCGCCAAAAGATGTTTTCCCTAAATTCTGCTAACTAAACTATAGGATAGCAGTGTTCAAGCACCTCAACATTCAAAGATAGTTTTTAGGGTTTTTGGATAATAATGTAAAAATCAGATAAGGTAAAGATAATATACATAATCACAATAATCTTATAACATCAGAAAATATAAGTGTAAAGACAATATTTTTGTAGGAACGAATAAAAGTATAGTTAAAGTACAAGATATAGGTTTTCAAATCATATAAATACAAGTAATAAACAAACAGTTTACCACTGCAGCATATGCTAAAGTTATAGGTACTTGAAATAATATTTTAAACATTAATAGGCATCAATATTCACTTCCATACACAGTATCCACATAGAAAACATCTACATAAACAGAAATGTAACAAGATTTCAAACTGAACCAAAGAATATTCACACAATTTTGTTTCAAAATCCTAGCTCCATATAGATATATTAAGTGTCATTCATAAAACAAAAGATGTGCTTACACATATAAACATTGCATGACTACACAATCTCCAAGCAGATAGACTCCCATGTGTGTCTACCCCTTCAAAATGTTACAATCATGCCTCATATAGGCGTTGAGTTTGAAATCCTCCCTAGGAGGTCTAATTTCTAAAGATAGCAAGAATTACATTAAATTTTGGAACTGTCTGCCATGAAAATTGGACCAGACTGCTGAAAACTGGGGCTGCAATTCTGATTTCATATCTCCTAAATAATGACATATGTGTACAATCTGGGAGAGGTTTTTGTACATCATTTTTTATGAGAAAAAACCTCTCTGTGTTCCCTGATATTTGTTTCCATTTTCCCGTAATCTGCATTGTAAAAACATGTGTCAAAACAGGAAAATTCTGAGATCCAAAAAATAGGACTCAATGATGGATTTGATTCTCCCAATCGGTGACACTTGTAGGAAACCTAAGAGAGGTTTTTTTCTCTTATGTGTTAGAAACAAAAGCCTCCTCTATTTTTTCAAAATGATTTTCTAGTCATTCATAATAGTCATTTGAAAATGATGACTAAACATGTTGTATTTCTATCCCCTTCATGCAGCACCATCTTGTGGGGGACTTTTGAATTCCTTTCTGAGCTCCAAATGCAGATATGAAAGTACCATTGGAAAGATTAAGAAATGTAGCTATCAATAGGGTATTTAAGCATGTAAAATGGCCTCTCCAAGGCTGAGAAAAATGAGTTTTCACAAGGTTACTAAAACAAAACGCAGCATGTATTTTCCTCATTAATACATTCCAAAGCTTTGAGTTATGACTCCGAGGAATGTGGATCGCCTTCAGAAGTGAAGATATATGTCTACCCTATCAACCTGTAAATAATAAATTCTCCCAATTTTTTTCTATCACGAGCAGAAAGATCCCATTCGAAGATCACAATCATGAGTTTTACACATTTCTTTTAGATGTTGAAAAGAGCATGTCATATACTTTTTCAGCTCAGTGTTCACCTTCTCCTCATACCATATAAAACCTTGGATATTTTGAACCAACTCAAAATAGCTGACAGTCACACCACCAGTATTTGCATATATGTCTGGTATTACTATAACACCCTTCTTGTGTAGGATCTCATCAGCTTCTGGATCTATGGGATGACTGGCTACCTATATTATGAATTTGGATTTTACTTCACTAGCATTCTCCCTACTAAGAATGCCACCTAAAATAGCAAGGATAAGAATGTCACTATCTTCAAGAAATAGAGTTTTGGGATCAACTGAATTTTCTCCTTCAAATCCTTTAACAACACCATTTTTCTTTTTGTGCTTCATCAAATATGGAATGTCAAGGCCATTGTTGTTCTTTGCAACTCCTGAAATATCACTTACTGCTATAATCTTTCCATCCTTTTCATGGATAAGTTCAGATGCATGTAAGTGTCTCTTTATCCTCCTTCTCTTATTTCTCTTCTTGGTATGTAACTTCCTTTAAATCCTCCTCTTCATTAGACACTTCATTGCTAGAAATCACACCATCAAACAAGAAAGGGTGTAATACTGATAGGGTGCAGATATTTTGACTTCAGAATGATTTTAAAATATGGAGTAGTACAAGTGTTCTTCTTAGTATGATTCATAGCCAACTATCGGCCCTCTACCAGGGACAAGCCAAAAAACTTGATCAACTTCATGATTGTTTGGTAACCCTGCAAAAAAACCTAACCTCGGCAAGCTGGCAACATGCATGCATTTGAATAAATGACATGTGATGTCAGCCTATGTTAAAACATAAACAATGCTTTATTAAAAGAATCTTAAATAATCTATAGGATATTAGGTTAAAAACTAAATATTTGTAAATGCATATAAATTTCAAAAATGAAATTCAAAACAATCCAAACTTTTAGGAAAAGGGGAAAATAAAAACCAAGGATAAAAAGGTTTAAGGTGAATACTAGTCCTAGGAAAACTAGCTGATAGGCCTAGGACAAACAGAAACTGATTCAAATCCTAAACAGAATCAACAAACTTCTGAAGGATCCTCTGGCTCTAAGCAGAAGAAGAAGTTTGAAAAGAATTTATGTCCCTATTGTGAAAAGGGGTACCATCTTGAAGATCATTGTATGAGGAAGGAACTTGATGAAATGTCATCTCTTCTCAAGCAGCATAACATTGCTCCCCCAAGAGAAAATATTTTGATGATGAAGAGCATACTGAAGAATATGAGATATGCTTGTATGCAAGCCTCTCTCCGTCGAAGGCTTATTTGACAGATTCTGGATCATCCAACCACATGGTTGCTTCCAGGGAATCCTTCATCACTTTCCCTCTATCAAGAGGACCTAGCAGTCATATGGGAGATGACTCTAAAATTTCAGATGTTGAGAGAGGTTTAGATAAAATCCAGCTTGATGATTTCATGCCCTCTCCTATAGAAAATCAAATTGTTGAAGATGAAGAAGAAGCCCTACAGTCAACTCGAATGGAAGAAAGTCTCCTTGAAGTGACTCCTTCTCCTGCTACTCCAAAAGCATATGAGATCTCTGATATCTCATCTCCTCACATGGATGATCCAGAAGAATACATTCAAATCTTTGTTTTTGAATAAAAACACTCCTTCTATTCTTTGCAAAAATTCTCCAATAATTCTTTAAATTTTGTGCATAGTTTACCGGTGACTATTTCAGAAAAGGTAGAGAAATTTGATTTCTCTATCTCTAATAATGTTTTTTGTGTGTACATTAGTAATACCATGGATATTGTTCAAATAATATCATATTATAGTATTGATCCATTCACTCTCATTAATATCGAGCTTCCAGTAAATTCCTACATGATTGCATGCACCGAAAATCAGAATTTTGAAGAAGGAGAAAATTGTGCATCTACCGTCTTGGTGGAGCACAGTTTTGGATCTGATATGAATCTATTTGGATCTCATTTATTTTCTGATCTGATAATATGTGTTTCATGTTTTAATATTCAAGAGCTTTCATTATTTCTTATAATGGGTTTCATCAATTTTGGTGTGACAAATCAAGCACCGCAAGTCTCCTTAAATTTTGTTGTTGAGGATTTGATGTTAGTTCTCTCTCATGAGTTTGCTAATATTATATTTTGTGAATTATTGGTTATTTCTGAAGAAATATCATATTATGGAGCTCAAGCATTCTCTCTCCTTAGTCCCAGGACTTCTTTACCTTTGGTTACATGCTCATCCCCTCATAGAACTAGTAAAGAGGAAGACATTATGCATCCGCCTGGACACTTGCTCCTAACACTTGGGGATGATTTTACCACTCATGGTTTGCTGCTCAAGGCTGACATATATCATATTATTGGTTGTTCCTCACATGGTTTTAATTCTCAATAACTCTTTCTCTCTCATCAGTTGATTTCAGCTGCTCTACATGGATCCAGTTTTCACCATGCAATTGTTTATATTTCTGATTCAGTTGAGTACATTGTTCTTCTTCCAAAGAAAAACATTCCTCTAGACATAAGCACTTTGTTTGGATTCATGGGTTCACCTATGNGGGGGGGGGGGTTTCCCATGAGGTTTTCCCCTATTTCCTCGGTTTTATTAAGCAGCATTCTGTCTTTTATATTGTAATTTTTTTACCTATGGTCTTGTTACCAGGGCCCACAATTGTCCAAGTTAGGATTCAGGGGGGGTTTTAGGATTATTAATCCTCGCTTGACCAAAATGTCTATTAGATTATTTAGCCTAACTTAGGAACCTTAATTAATTAATTGGATCCACTAGTACCATTGGGTCTACTTGGCCTAATTGGGCCACATGTACCAGTCACTGGAGTGTGGGGAACACTACTAGAGGTTAACTTCCACATACTGCATGTGCATGCATCAGTTTGGGCACCTCCTAGACCAATCCCTACATTTTAGGAGCCACTAGGAGTCCTGACACCAACCTCCTTCAGTTAGTTGGAATTGGAACTAGTTATTCTTAGTTAGCCTCTAGCTGATTTCAGTTAAATATCAATCAATTAACTAGTGCTAGTTATGCATGGCTGCATGTGGAGTAGGTGCATTTTCCCACCTACCACACTCAGTTGCACTGAGTTAACTAGCTATCACTAATTGATTGAGTTGTTGGACATATGGGAGTTGATATGTTGTACTCCGATATTGATTGAGACACCAAGAGTTAGATGGTCAGTTAGATACAATTAGATCCAGTGGATAGATTCAAATTTCTACCTAATGTATTCGAATTATTTTCCTATGTAAACTATTGTAACACTGTATTTTATTATTGTGAATGATATTGTAAATTCCTAAGCAATACTTGTCTATTTCCTGTGTGGTTTGTTTTGTTCAGTTTGTATCTTCATTCTCCATTTACTGCAAACATTATTAGAACTATATGCTTGAATATCTAAATGGAATTCAAATTCTAATATGGTATAACAGGCTTCTTAGGCATGTTTCATGCTTGTTTCTCCCCATCGAACATCATAAGCTGCTAGGTTTCCACAAAAGTCCCCTATGATGATTTTATAGCTCTGGATTTATTAGTGACTTTGACTTCCTCTCATATGTTCCATTAGTGACTGGCAGCAAATATTTATAGCATGGTCAACCCTGTTCTATTCTGGGTATCTCCTTGATCACCTTGAAATAAAATTCAACTAAATAAGTGTAAATTGCAAGATAGGGGGTCTTATCACAAGCCATCCTATTATGTTCATATATATTCAGTGAGTGATATTACCAAAACATGGTTACCAAGCCAAGGTAATGGCTTGTAATTTGCCTTGTAATTAATACTTGTTTTTTTTCTTTCATGATTAGCCACAACTTGTTGTATTCAAGGACATGGGGTCTTATCACAAGCCAGCCTGACCATGATCATGGATCCTGTTTTGGACTGAAATTACTGACAAGTGGTTACCAAGCCATGGTAATCACTTTTAGTTTCAAAACTAAAAGACAAGGAGTCTCTTGACAGAGCTAGCTTGTTCAATTTCCAGGTAGGATTTGTGAATGGAATTGAACCTTACTAGGGAAATGGTCTTGTTTCAACTGAGCTATGGTTAGTTTCTTTTGTCAAAAAAAAGAGAAGAAAATATGTATATATGTTTGAAAATAAAGTCACTGATTAATAATTAATAATTCAAGGTGACTGTTGGTTGGACAATATTGAAGTAGATCAAGGATTTCCTAAGGTTCATCATAAGCTTCCCTCTTTTGATTGCATATTGGATACATGGATACCCTATTGCTTTTAGGTTTCTTTTGTTAGTTGAGCATCATTATAAGTGTCTTGGGGAAGGATAGTACACTTTGTCCTGGATTCGATTGTATTATTATTGATTTACTCTTAGATTATAGACTTAAACAATTTCTATCTAGCATAACTCTCTTTAAGTTTTTAAGTTGATTTGTACATAGATAACGGCTTCACCCATCAAGTCACCATTTGTTGTTGGCACAATAGATCTCATTTTATTTGATGAAATGGGAACCCCATTCACCATCATTAAGGTAATATTTGTTGCTATTGTTTTACTATGGGGTACTATTCATATGGTGCTTTTATCCTTTTATCTTATCATGTTTAATCTTAGTAAAAAATTTATTCAAAGCCTTGTTTTTTTTGGCTTGTTAATTCTGGAAAATCTCCTATTTTATTTCAAAATTCGGTTTCTACAATCCGCATTCTGCGATCCACTTTTGCATATTATGGAAGCCTTTTTTTTGAGGTTTTGAAATTTGTTTGTCCACAACCCGCAATGTGGATTGCGGATGTTGAAATCTCTTTTATTTTTTTATTTTTACCTTTCCACAACCCGTAACCCGTAATGCAGATTGCTGATGTCAAAAAACACTTTCGTAATAAAATTTCATTTTTTTGGTTCCACAACTCGCAATATGGATTGCAAAATTAAAAAACACAAAACACAATAAAATCGCAAAACCGCACTTCTGCAACCTGCAATGCGGATTGCAGATTGCAGAAGAAATAAACTAATTTATGGTCACAAAATTTTACCCCATAATGCGGATGACATATTGCGGAAATAAAAAATAAGAAAATCGTTAAAATTTCATCTCCGCAATTTTATTTCCCACGTCAATCTTAGCCATTGATCTATTCAGAATATGGGATTTAAATTCATTTTGTCGTTGAACTTCGTGGTTTAAATGTTTCGATTTTCAATGTTTTTTCGTCATTAACTTACGAAATTCACCTCGACGAAAGAATTTGCTATGAATTTTCATCAAGCCAACAGATTTTCTTGCTCATAAGTGAATTACAGGTAAGTCTTTCGAATTTCTTTCTCTCCATTGGTCTAAATTTTGTAATTTTTATTCAGGTAAAACTTGATTGGTTTTCCTGCATTTTTTTTTATCAAAATTTACCTCATATCCTACAAACCATTTCATGGAACACCGGAATACAAAGCTGATCTTAATGAGAAAAAGAACAAAGACCCCAATTCCATAATATTCTTAGACACCGGTGGACGGGTATCTGAAACTTACCATTTATGTTGGTCTAGGATTTACTCCATTTTCGACAATGATGACTTCTTCGACATCCAGCATGACCAGTCCTCCTTCATTAACATAAGTAAATCCCAACTCCATGCTATAGCATCCAAATTTGCATTTATGCCCTACACAGACCCTGTGAAGTGGATAATTGACTACACAAACCCCCATGACTGCTCATTTAATGACCCGACACACACCTGATTGGCTTCCTTTCGTCCAAAGGTATTTGCAAGAGCCTATGCCCTCAACCCACCTCAACAATTTCTCAACAAGCAAATCCTTAAGGCTTCTACCACACAATACAATTTTGAGGAAATGTTTAAGTCATAGATGGACAACCCTATAGAATTCCTTCCGAATATTGGTAAATTAAACCATATCTCCTGGTTTAGGGAACCTTTCTCCCTATTAGTGGAAATATTATGCAGGTTGTATGGGTTGCGAAATCGCACTGTGTTTAAGACAGAATGGGCGCCCCTCACCCATCATATTCTTACCACAGGGGAGTCTTTCAACTATGCTCAAATTATATCTATTGTCTTGAAGGAATCTATTGAGAAGTACCATAAAAATTCAGCGTCCAGAAATCCAAATTTCTATATGTCATCCCATGTAATGGACGTGTTTTGTTCATCATTTCTTGTCCTAGCCATGGGATGGTATTGGATGAGGGTTGGACCCCCTGTCCATATTCATTATTTGTCATTGTGGGAAGACAAATTTGTCCCTATCATATGTGATATTTGTGACTATTTTATAGGATCAATTTATCATAATATTTTCAAAGGGCGTGCTCCTACTTTTTCAAACAGATCCAGAGCACTGATCTCCACCATGAGGGATTGGTATGTTGGTGAATACTTGACATACATCAGGATATGGGGTAGCAACATTGTCCATCTACTTCCCAGGATAGTACCATACATAATGGTTTTAGAGGATATTTATTTTTATACTGTTGTTGATGGGGTATTTCTTGATCTCACTACAGCTAAGAGGAAAGGGTGTCCTAAATACCCCCTCAGCCTTGGATCATTGGTGATACAAAATTCTACTCATGCAGGAACTTTGGGAAATAAAGTTGTTACTTTGAAGCTTGGGGAATACCCCAAGAGAATGCATGACCCAAAGTCATTCTTGGCTAACCATTTTACCCAGGAACATATGAAAATTTCTTACACCCATCGGAAGGACCTTAATGATTCCATCTATCAAGGGGATAAGGATTTTCAGAAGTTATAAGAAGGATTACTACACCTGATGAAAAGAGATTCATTTTCCAATACCAGTAGGAACTGAAGACCAAGGTGCTTCACTACAGAAAACTTGAACTGACAATAGAAGAGAAAGCACAAAAGAAGCTAATTGAAAAAGAAGCACAGAAGTTACAGGTTGGCACTTCTTCTTTAGCAAGTGAGAAAATTGATAACCATGGAAAGGTTTTTATTGAATACCCTCAGTAGCCTGAAACGTCATCCACTTTTTAGGCTTTAATAATATCTTTAGAGATGAAGAGGAACTTAGATCTGATGAGTTCAATGGTAGAAGTAGAGGTGAAAGTTTGTATACCTCAAGCAAAGAGGAAAAGGATTGAGCATCCACCACCACATGTTGATCCACTAGAATCAAATATTGATGTGCATGAAATTGAAAGTGATCTTGAAGAAGAAACCCTTCCCTCTAGTTATTCATGCCTAATCATTGTTCCTACTATCTTTCCATCCATTGTTTCAGTGACCCAGGAAGTTGGGGATCCTTTTGAAGGTTTGATTGATGACCATTCTTTTTCTAAAATTCTTATTTCCCAAGTATTCACCTCTAGTAATGGTACATATGTTGTATCTTTACCTATCCCAATTACTATTACTTTTTCAACCTTACCTATTTTTTCAAAAAAAAAATTGAACTACCTTATGTTTCCATCCAGGTGACATCTTCACAATCCCCTTCATCATCTTCACAACCTGGTAGCTCTTCTATCCCTATCACCTTTTCTGAACCCACTACTTTTGTTTCCATTTCCACTCCTTCCCCCNATCCAGGTGACATCTTCACAATCCCCTTCATCATCTTCACAACCTGGTAGCTCTTCTATCCCTATCACCTTTTCTGAACCCACTACTTTTGTTTCCATTTCCACTCCTTCACCCTCCACTTCTAATGCCTCCACACCATCCATTACCATTCCTCAATTCAACATGCCAATCCCTACCCCTGACATTTCCCACCTATGCCTTTAGTCACAGTCTCTGAAGGAGCAATTTACACAGCTGAGGAAGTGGCATATTTTGGTGAGGATGTAGTGGTGTCCCTTGAAGAATATTTCTAGAGTATGGAAGAAAAGGTTGTAGTGAATAAAGGATCCAAAAGATCCAAGGAGGGAACATTCAAGAAAGGCTCAGTTCCTAATCAAAACATATGGAAGAGAGCATATACAAATGTTAAGCAGGAGGCCTTGGAGACTACAGCTTCCATGGAATCCTTTGCAAGGGCTAATTACGACTCAGTTTCCTCACTCAACAAGGAAATTGAGATGAAAGAAGAGGATATGTGGAGAATTAAACAAGAACAATCACAAGTAATTGCACGTCATCAAAGTGAGATGCAAGAATTGAAGGATGGTTATGATAACCAGATTAAGCAATTGAAAGAGAAGAATCATATTCTCAAGCAAAATATTGAGGAATCACATGGGATCAATGTCAAGCATGTGGAGAACATCACATCCCTTGAACAATAGTTGAAGGATTTTCAGTTTGTATCTGTTGCTTCCTCTTTTTCCAAGTTTACAAAGGATGAATTTAGAGAATTGGCCTGCAGAATCCAAGATGACCTTCACGAGGTGATGGTTGGTATATTTGAAGGATTTGAATGAGATGCAGGAAACTTATAATTCCTCCGAATGTTAATTTGACCTCATTTATGATCATAATCAAAGGAGGAAGGAAGCAACTAAATCCTATTATAATCTGGTGGACTAGCAGAGATATATCAAAGACAGACCCGAAGGTGTGCTAGTCCTTGACAAGATCAAGATGAGAAGGATTAAGATATATTTAGAGTCTTGGAAAAATTCTTGTGAATCAATAGAGTCCAACATTCGGGATGGACAGGTAGCATGTAAGAAGAGGTAGTTCACATTAGAGAATTTGTTAAGTTTTTTGGACTTACCACTGATGGACCCGGTTGTATATGTTATTCCTCCACAGCTCAAGATGGAAAAAATTGAAAGGGATTTTTCGAAAACTAAGGAGCAGATTGAACAAATCAATCACCTTCATGTGGTTGACATCAAGGATTGGATAGAGTCACCTTTTACTTTGCAGATGGGGATCAACCTCTTTCTCCGAGAATGGAAAAAGGTTAAGAAAAGAGAGATCCAGTTGTTGATCTGCAAGGCTAACTTACAACTAGAACATGCCCAATACCAGGATATAGTGGATCTATTAGATGTATTTTCCAAGTGTCAATATGCCCTTGGAAAATATTAAAACCATCTTATGTAATCCCATATCTTTGGAGGACTTCTTTCTTTGTAAGATTTTGTAATGATTATTTAAAGAGGTGGGATATCTCAGAGATGGATCCACGACATAGCTAGTTGGAGTGACCCTAGAGGAATATATGAAAAAGAACCACAAAGGAAAGACCAGAGATACTCTGTAATTTTTTCATAATTGTAATTTCTTACATTTTCAATAAAATTCAGATAGCTTATTTTGTCATATTTTGATAATTCATTGAATTTCTTTAGTGAATCTCGATTATTCTTTTATTTGTCTAATCTCTTGATTATGTGTATCGTTATTATTGAACACACTAATTTTTGTATTGATTTTGCATTACTAAGTTACTATGTTGATTATACATTAAGTAAATTTCTTTATTTAATCCATATACTATCAATTGCAACTAATGAATAGTCACCCTTGCAAATGTTGATTTTCAATTAGTATCTCTATGTTAGAACAATTATGCACTTAATATATTTTGATAAAAAAATTCAATTTTAATATTTTAGTTCTATTCAAAGTTGGAAAAATATAAATCTGATTTATATTTCTATATATTTGATTAATATTTTGTCATATATTATAGATCTATTTGTTCTACCACAATTTATCAACAATTACAGTGTTAGTTTAGCTATACAGTTTAGTTCACTGTTACCTTAAGACCTTTCCACATCTTCCACTGAGGAAGAACATATCCATTTGGATCTAATTGTTAGTTTTTCAACATTAAGCTAGCATTATTAGGATCTTTAACTGAGAGAATAACAAGCACAGCAATCAAACACGAGACAATGAACACAGTGTTTTTCCTTGGGGAAACCATAAATGGAGAAAACCTCGCAACTTCCTCAGAGATAGAATCAACACCAAAATAGAAAATCCCAATACAGTAAGTGATCTCCCGATAGCACTAACCTTCTTCTTATCTAGCCCCAGTGTCTTCTCCTTCCTCAACTATGCGCTACACTTGAGTGTGTATGAGTTGTGTGATGAATAGAGACTCCAGTTCTCTATTTATACTAATCCTAGCATGACTAAAACCCTACTAGGGCCGACCTCTATTAGGAGATTCTAATAACCCTAGTGCCCCAGAACTGCGAGGACTTTAACCCTTAGACAATCAAAGGGTTACCCACTATGACTTGACATGACTTGTTTACATTATAGATCCTCCCGATCAAAACATTGGGGCATGACAACATGACTCAATTACATAATAGATACATCCTGGAATAAACATCAATTTACAATACATGCGATACATAGATGAATACATTCCGAAGTTACAAATATATCAACACTCCCTCTTAACTAGGAAGGTATTCTTTTGACACAATTTTCAGCACTGGTCTTCTTCTCTGCATCAACTGGATCATCTCGTCATCTTCATCTTCAAGTATTCTTAGTCTTCAAGTCTTCTTCGTCTTCGAGTCTTCAAGTCATCTTCTTCTTCTTTATCATGGGATCTGCATCATTATGACTACTGGCTCATCACTGCTGAATCATCACTTGATCTGGATCGTCATCAATTTTGGATTACTTGATCTAGATCATCGATTCTGGATCATCATCACAATTGGATTGTCACTTGATCTGGATCGTCATCAAGTATGGATCATCTCATCTAGATCACTTGATCTAAATCATCATCAAGTCTGGATCATCATCTGCTATCTCATAATGGTGCTATCTCGATTCTTCTCATCATAGGAAGTTCTACAGAGTCAATCCTGTAGGCCTACCCTTCATGTAGGTCTTCATCAGCACTTATATCTGATACTTAAGTCAGAATGGCCCGCCCAACTCTTACATCTGACCTCATCTTATCAAAAAGGCATGCCCAACACTCACATTTGACCTAATCCTGTCAGAAAGGCCTAGCACTCACATCTGGCCTCATCTTGTCAGAAAGGCTCAGCACTTATATCTGACCATGTGCAAGCACACCGCATCAGAAAGGCTCTGCACTTACATCCGACCTCATCCTGTCAGAAAGGCACAACACTTACAATCGACCATGCTCGAAAGCACCGCATTGAAAAGTCTCAGCACTTACAATCTAACCATGCACAAAGCACAGCATCAGAAAGGGCTCAGCACTTACAATCTGACCATGCACGAAGCACCGCATCAGAAAGGGCTCTGCACTTACAATCTGACCATGCACGAAGCACCGCATAAAAAAGGGCATGCACACACATCTGATCATGGAGGAACTAATCCTACCATCACATCAGAATGGCCCCCAGTCCCAGACCGAGCTACCTGGTAACTGACCAGGTGCCTCCATTCCCAGAATGGTAGTTTCCCTTACATATGACCTACTCGTCAGAATGGCCAACACTCACATCTGGCATGGGAGGAACCTAATCCTTTAGCCATGACAGAATGGTTCAGCCCTTACATCTGATCAAGTGGGAACACATCCCTCTATCACATCAAAATGGCTTCTCAGTCCTAGACTGAGTTTTCTTGGTAACTGACCAGGTGCCTCCATTCCCAGAATGGCAATTTCCCTTACATTTGTCCTACTTGACAGAATGGACAACACTCATATATGACATGGAAGGAACCAATCCTCTCACCATGACAGAATGGCTCAGACCTTACATCTAACCATGGAAGGAACCAATCCTCTCACCATGTTAGAATGGCTATGGGTCTCATCACTTTCTCTTGGAGGAAACCACAATCTGGAGAACACCAAGCTTCTCCCTAAAGTACTCAAACTTCAGCCTAGCCAATGGATTCATCAATACATCAGCTATCTATTCCTCTGTCGCAACATACTGGAGCTTCACTACTCCCCTCTACACCATATTCCTGATATAGTGATACTTGATTGGAACACAAGATTCTCTGACAAATTCATGCAACTCTAGTTGTCACAATGTATACAAGTAGCATCCAACTGGAGATCAAATATATTAGACAGTAGCTTTCACAGCCATACTGCCTCACAACTAGCTAAACAAGTTGCGACATACTCTGCTTTAGCTGTGCTCAGTGCCACACAGGATTGCTTCCTGCTAAACCAAGAGATCACACCTGATCCCATACTGAAGCAACATCCTGAAGTGCTCTTCCTATCGATGGCACTACCTGCCCAATTTGAATCGACATAATCCTCCAGGTTAATCTTCTGATTCGACTCATACTTGAGCCCATAATCAACTGTACCCCTCAGGTACCTCAGAATATGCTTTGCAGCAATCAAGTGAACATTTCTTGGATCTGTCAAAAACTGGCTCAAGGTGTTCACAGCAAAGCAAATGTTTGGTCTCGTGTTCGTCAGGTACATCAATGACCCAATCATCTAATGATACATCATAGCATCAACCGACTCTGATGAAGCATCACTCAATAGCTTCAGGTTCGATGCCATAGGTGTGGTCATGGCTTTGCAGTCCATCATCCCAAACCTATTCAGGATCTCTACTGCATACTTCCCTTGTCCAAGGAAGATTCCATCTACACTCTGCCACACTTCCATGCCTAAGAAATAATGCATCATACCCAAGTCCTTCATTTCAAACTCAGCAGCAAGCTTTCTCTTCGTATCAGCAATCAACCCATCCGTACCTATCACAAATAGATCATCTACATATAGTAGAAGCATCACTGGCTTGCCGTCTTCAACCTTGTAGTAAAGGTTGGAATCTGCTTTACTTTTGGTAAAGCCCAAACTGGATAGAAAGCTATCAATTCCACCATACCAAGTCCTGGGTTCTTGTTTCAAACCATACAGGGCTTTCTTCAATTTGCATACATGAGACTCTCTGTCATGTGTCTCAAAATCGAGTTGTTGTTCTACATACACTTCCTCTTCTACTACACCATTTAAGAAAGCAGTCTTGACATCCATCTGGTGTATCTTCCATTTCATCACTGCAGCCAGAGCAAGTACTGATCCGATGGAAGTGTATCTGGCTACAGGTGCAAAGGTTTCTTCCTAATCTATTCCTTCTTTCTGAGAGAAACCTCGAGCCACAAATCTTGCTTTATATTTTTCAATGCTACTATCTGCAGCATGCTTGATCTTGTAGATCCATTTGAAAGTTACAACTGACTTCCCTTCTGGTCTTGGGACAACATCCCAAACATCATTCTTCATGATTGATTGATATTCTTTGATCATAGCATCCTTCCATTCTTTTCGTTCTGCCGCTTCTTCATAACTGGAAGGTTCTTTATCAATAAAACCACATAGTAAAGCTACATACCCGGAACAAGATCTGGTCCTCTTTCTTTCTCTGTGATTCTCTTTTGGAGCCCCATATCTTTCCACACCTTGGATAAGTTCTCGTACCCAAGCAGGTTTCCTCTTATGAGGATTCTTCTCTAGAGGTGGATCTACAGGTCTTTGTGGTTCTTCAAATTCTCGATCTTCTTCTCGAATTACTTCGTTCATGGTTGTATCATGAATTCTGGGTGCTTCTGCTACTTCAAGTTCTTCAGCAGGTCTCTTTCTGGATTTGTTGTAAGCTGTGTCTTCATCAAATGTCACATCCATGTTGATGTCAATCTTCTTGTATCCCGGGAAATATATTCTATAATCCTTTGAGCTTTCAGAGTATCCCACAAATATACCCTTCTTTCCTGAAGGATATAATTTTGTTCTCTTCTCTTTTGGAATGTGTATGTATACAAGATAGCCGAATATTCTGAGATGGCTGACTTCTAGTTTCTTTCCAGAGAAGACTTCTTTAGGATTCTTTTTCTTGAGTACTCTATGTGGAGTATGGTTCTATACATAGACCGCTATTCTAGCAGCTTCTGCCCAAAGATGCATAGGAAGATCTTGATCATGAAGCATAGCTCTTGCAGCTTCCATGATAGTTATGTTCTTCTGTTCCGCAATCCCATTCTGTTGTGGATTATAAGGAGTGGACAACTCCCTCTTAATCCATGATTCTTTACATAGCTCTTTGAATTCATTTGAAGTGAATTCTCCGCCATTATCTAATCAAAAAGAATTTATCTTCTTTTCAGTGTGATTCTCGGTCAAGGCTTTGAATTCCTTGAATTTTCTGAATACTTCGTCTTTGTTCTTCATGAAGTAAACCCATGTCTTCCTAGAAAAATCATCAATAAAAGAATCATAATATGCATACCCGCTTAGTGAGCTGGATGACATAGGACTGCATACATCGGAGTGGATGATTTCCAGGATTCTTTTTGCTTTGCCTTCGCTACTTGGAAATGTCTTCTTTGTGTTCTTTCCTTTCGCACATCCTTTGCAGAACCCATCATGTTTTGCTTGTATTTTTGGAAGACACCTTCAACAACTTTTCTTGCAAGAGGTAGTGCTTTGTAATGCACATGTGCAAGCCTTCTATGCCAAATTTCACTTAGCTCTACTATGTCATGGACCAAGGCTTGTTCTGGATGGCCCTTTAATTTGTACAAACCTCCTTCTTGTTCACCAATCACTACCGCATCATCGATAGTCTTTCCTCTTGGCCACATGATGACTTGACCATCTATGAATGCAACCCTCATTCCTTTTGCATCCAATGCTGATATGGAGAGAAGGTTCTTCTTGAGTCCTGCCACAAACAATACTTCTTTCACTGTTAGAGACTTTCCAGAGTCTAGTTTGTAGGAATATTCCCTGCTACCTTTTATTGGATATTGGTAGTCATCTCCTAGCTTCACCTTGTGAGGTGATTCATGTTCTAAGAGTTTCACAAAGGATTCCTTGAATCCAGTAATATGTTTGGAAGCCCCACTATCTATAAGCCAATCATCACTTCCATGAGTAATGTTACATGTGAGAGCGGAGATCAAAACATATTCATCCTCGCTTGAAGAATCTTCACTTTCATATCTGGTTCTCTTTGATGAAGGTTCATCATCCTCTACAGCATGAGCATGATGTCTTTTCTTGCTTCCCTTCTTCTTATGAGAGCTACTTTTGTTCTTAGGACAATATCTAGCAAAGCGTCATTTTCCATCACATGTATAGAAAATGTACTTAGACTTATCTCTAGGCTTTCTTGATTTATACCTATGATGAGAGTACTTACTTCTGTGATGGATGGATCTAGATTTCTTGGATTGTACTGTGAGAGCTTGATCTTCACTTCCCATCTTCTCTTCTCGAGCTGCTATCCGAGCTTCTTCGTGAGAGCATTCTTCGCACAGTCTGCTGAACTTGACTAAATTCTTTCTAGCACAGATCCCTTGAATGGAAGAGTTTCATGTCCTAGGGAGACCATTCAAGGTGGTCATCACAATTTCTGCATTCTCCACTTCTTCATCTGCTGCTTCTAATTGTTCCTTGATCTGAGAAACCCTTGTGAAGTAAGACTGGATGGTCTCTGCATTCTGGATCTTCACATTCTTCAGTTGATTCCTCAGAGTCATTTTTTAGTTTATGTTCTTCCCTTCAAACAATTTGGTTAGGGCATCAAACATAGCTTTAGGTGTCTTGAGAGAGGACACCTGTGGGATGAGGTGATCCTTGATAGAATCAGCAATGATCCTCTTTTCCATAACCATATTCTTCTTATGTAAGGCCTTAGCCTCTTCTCCCTCTGGAATTGGAACCTCCTCATGGATGTAGGAGTCTAACTCATTTTCTTCTAGGACTAGGGAAATCCTATACTTCCAGGCTCGGAAGTTATCATCTCCCTCAAGCTTTTCATCAAGCTTGGTATGATGAGACATCTTAACTGAGAACCTCAAATGGAAATACAAAATATTTAGATCTTACCAGTTCAAGATGTTGGATCTAGATTTGGAGCTGAAATCCTGCAGTACTGGATTAGAAGCAAGTTAGGGTTTTTATTTTCTAGAGTTTTGTCCACCCAAATGCCTTGAAATTTATCCCTAACTTCAATTTTGGGGAGGAGATCAATCCAGGCTTGGGCTCACTGAAAAATTCCTCTTCTGTGAAAAGCCCTAAATTCTGGTAGTAGTGTCAAGTCCAAAACTGAAAAACCTCAGAATTGGATTCTTCTTTGATAGAAAGATGCGCCCTAAGGAGGAGAGTTATTCCACCTTACTCTTGCTAAAAATCTGTGGAGGAAGATCCACAAACTAGGAATCCCTAGTTCCCGTAGCTGCACAGTGTCTTCTTCTCAAGTTAGCTCTGATTCCATGTTAGTTCTTCAACATTAAGCGAGAATTATTAGGATCTTTAACTGAGAGAATAACAAGCACAACAATCAAACACAAGAGACAATGAACACAGTGTTTTTCCTCGGGGAAACCATAAATGGAGAAAACCCCACAACTTACTTAGAGATAGAATCAACACCAAAATAGAAAATCCCAATATAGTAAGTGATCTCCCGACAGCAGTAACCTTCTTCTTATCTAGCCCCAGTGTCTTCTCCTTCCTCAACTATGCACTACACTTGAGTGTGTATGAGTTGTGTGATAAATAGAGACTCCAATTCTCTATTTATACTAATCCCGGCATGACTAAAACCCTACTAGGGAAGACCTCTACTAGGAGAGTCTAATAACCCTAGTGCCCCAGAACTTCGAGGACTTTAACCCTTAGACAATTGGAGGGTTACCCACTATGACTTGACATGACGTGTTTACATTATAGATCCTCCAATCGGAACATCGGGGCATGACAACATGACTCAATTACATAATAGATACATCCCAGAATAAACATCAGGTTACAAGACATAAGATACATAGATGAATACATTCCGAAGTTACAAATACATCAACACTGATCACATTCTGCCAATGGAGGCATCGTATCCATTGGGGTTAGCTACACCAAATAGCTCAAGGATAGAACCATCCTTGCGTAGGTTTGTTTGACTCCTTCTAACTGGGCTTTCCCCACTGTTGATTGCCTTGTAGTTTTCTAACAACTACAACCCAGGACATCAACGAATCGGTTATATTCTTTGCAATATGTATGTACAAAGCATGTGTTGTAGTACCTACTTGGTAGAAGTGTATGTGGACTGAGATATGTCTTGGTCAATGAAATAGAGTTTCAAAGATATATGAAATCTGACTAGTATAGTGATCGAGGAAAGATCACATGTGTTTCTCTAGATAGAGAATGTTGAAAATAAGTAAATATTTATGTGTTTTCTAGTCACTTATACACGAGACATGATACATATCCACATATGAGCAGCATTTCCAGCATTCTTACTAATCCTCTGTCCGGGACAAGCTTGGTATGGTACATAAATACTCATCTAGTTGAAGAGATAGTAGTGATGTGTCTTCATAGGAACTAGTAGATAAATTCCCCATCAGTTAGTCATCATCGAGTACATGACTTAGAAAGCCAAGGGTTGTGATTCCTTACGGAGAGAATCCACATGAGAAGAGAATTGATACTCAAGAAGAGTTATATACTGGACTGTCAGAGAATAGTTAAACCTATTGGAGAGGTAGTTGGGGTGCTGCAGTATGTAGAAAAATATCACTGAGAAAGTGATCAAGCCTTGAAGAACATCACAGAGAATGGAAAGCTCACAGAGAACTTCTCTAGATAGCAGAATATTCAAGAAGTCAACAAATGTTCAAAAGTGAATGAAAATATGATACTTTCTTTCTGCATGATATTTCACATTTGTTGTATAATGTTGTATGTGATGGATTTAAAATCCATGGTTTCTAGTTTAGAGAACTTTATCCTGGATTGGATCCAAATGATGCTACTATGTGTAGGTAGTTGGTTGGTCTTTACGCAGATCTATTGTATTTTATGTTTACTACTAAGCATATGTTGAGTGCCTTTGAGGTACACTAGAATAGGATCCTTATTATATTTGATACACGGAATACCTATTTGGTTGTACTATCCAACTATTGTTTTAGCCTAAGATAAGCGATGTAATTTGAGGTTAGTACTACAAAATATAAGTGTATTGTGGCTAGTAATACAAAAGCAAGGTGTATGTCAGAGAGTACTACAAAATTAAAAAAAAAATGTGGATAGTACCACATGTTGAGGAGTAGTGTAGCTTGGGAAGCTACCTACTAGGGTGATATACTGAGCCTACAGTCATTACGTGTTAATAGTCAAGATTTCTAAAAAAAACCCTATATGTGTGTTGTATCAAGTCTAGAGTACATGTCATGTTAAGTTCATATCTTCTCCATGGAACTTGTGTCGTATTAAGTTCACTAACTTATGTTGTATTAAGTTAAAGAGATTATGTTGTATTAAGCTAGGACCTTGTCCTATTCAGGAGAGATGATTGTACTGAGATATTATGTCATGTTAATATCATGACATTATGTTGTATTAAGTTCAGAGACTTGTGTTGTATCAAGCATGTACTTGTGTCGTATCAAGTCAAATGATTCTCATAGACGGTACCCTATGAGATGGTTCTCCTTAAATGGATATGGTCTTGTGTTGTGTCAATACCACATGACTTATGCGGTATTAAGTCTCGAGGATATAATATGTGATGTATGGCTATTCATGGTCGCCAAGTGCTACAATTCTCCTTTAGGGATTAGCTTCCCCTAGAGTTATGTATTTTATCATATGACTATATGACTTGTGGTAATACATATGATCATAGGTTCTGAACAATTCTTATGACTATGATATGATATAGATGATTAATTAATGAAACACATATGGACCATGCATATATAATTAATATGAGCATAGAGATAGAGAAAGAATTCGAGTTTCCCATGCATGCCTCCAAGTGAAATCGAATTAATAAGACATCAATTGAGTCTTAGTTGTGATAAACAAAGTTCTTCTAATTAAGGAATCAACCCCTTAATTTATGCAAAGTAGTTGTTGAAGATGACACTGATTGGGAAGCACTTGTTACATTCAGTTATGTTCAGTTACATCCAATTATGTTCAGTTACATTCAATTTTGTTTAGTATATTAATGAGTTCTATTCAGTTCTGCTCAGTTACATCTAGTTTTGTTCAATTACATTCAGTTTTGTCCAGTTACATTTAGTTTTTTTCAGTTACATTCAGTTTGGTTCAGCTACATTCAGTTCAGTTCAGTTGCATGCAGTTCTATTCAGTTCAGTTTAGTTCAACTATTTAACAATTCTATTAGAGGCAGTTAAACTCGGTGAATTAATGGAGGGCACATATGGTTGAAGATGAAACAATCTTCATAGTGTTAACAAGTTACCGAGCCATGCAACCATTCACTACATTCATTGTATGATTGATTTCTAGCATGTTATTAAAGTGATATGCACTTGGAACGACCAATAGAATGTTCCATGTGATCTCTACTCTTTTGTGCTCTCTCATCAAGTAATTTGTTATTGTGTTGTAATCATTTTCTATCGATTATATATCATACTCAAAGATTGTTTGTTGGGTTTTGTATCCTCCGTATCAAGGTAGGGTTTTCCCAGGGTACATCACGTGTCTTATGGATTGAATGCTTGTGTATGAATTGTTTATGAGATCTATCTGTACTATAATTGTGTATTAAAGTTTTAAAGTTCAAGAATATTTCTTTATTTCTCAAACAATTACACCTCCTAGGGTTTTTCTTCGAATTTAGTTCTTCTAAAATCAATAAAAAATGCATTATTAATTCCAAATTTAGTGAAGAACAACTCCTCACCGAACCCTTGTCTTCAATATGAAAGACATTAACAAATGGGGCTACGATAAGATATTGCTTGTCTTCTTTATCCTTCTCTTTTTCAACATATGAAAAAAGTTGTACCACATGCTTATCAAACCTACAAAGATGATATTTCTTTTCCACAAAGGTTTTTGTACCATTATAAAGCTTCACCATCCAAGGTATATGGAGACATCATCATCATAACATCCTCTTGAAAAATATTTAAATATGAAATGAGCTTCATGTAGGATCCAACATGTCTAATAGAAAAATATTTAATCCCGTGAAATTTTATAATAAGATCTAACC
Source organism: Pseudotsuga menziesii (assembly GCA_001517045.1). Classification (NCBI taxonomy): domain Eukaryota; kingdom Viridiplantae; phylum Streptophyta; class Pinopsida; order Pinales; family Pinaceae; genus Pseudotsuga; species Pseudotsuga menziesii. The sequence goes on along the minus strand of LPNX010088352.1, from coordinate 14,368 downwards.
ACTCCAAATTTAAGTACTCATTTGATTATCATGGGATACCCGAGAAGTCAAATGGAGAATAAAACTCAACTAAGCATGAAGACAATGCCATGTTTCTCTACTTCAAATTTTCATTATGAAGTGTTGAAACAAATCTGAAAATGAATTGTTATACCTCATGCCAAAGATGCAAAATGGAATTGCCAAGGTGAGTTCTTAAGTATTTATTGGTTGTCCTCACCTCCAAAATAACATGCCATCAAAGTAGAGTTGTCAATGTGAGAAGAAGGATACGCAAGACCAAAACCTCATCCAACAAGGTAGTTGATCTACAAATATAAGGGAAGAAAGGACTTTATCCTTTGCAATGACACCAAAATGCTAAACAAAATAAAGCACCCACTAATGATGTAAAGTCTCAAACATTGAGTTAATCTTGTGCAATTTCAAGAAAGCAACCCACTATCACCTCAATGACTCTTCCTTTCTCTTCATATTGGCTCTCCTCCAACTCAAGGGGGTATCTCTAAGTAAGATTGTTAAGGCTATGTAGGGAGACTCAAGATGATATAGAAGCTTAATCCTTAACAAAATGAAAGTGATGCATCAGAATGGGGTATGGAAAACACGATATTATAAGAGAATGAAGGTAAAAGCCAAGGAAAGAAAGAAAGGGATTAATTTTCCACATCATGGCTTCTTTGACAAAGGTTTCTAGTGGATAAAAATGTGGTTTCTTCCTCCTAACATCTAATAATGAAGGGTTGTTTGCTACATCACCATATAGTTAGTATACTAGAGGAATAATGGATTGATTTGCTATATTAACCCTTAGTGTGTTTGCTGGAAATTTATCTCAAAATAAATCTTGGAGAGCCATTAAAAGTGCCACTCAACAATTAAATTATAAAGGTGCTAAATTATTTATGAATTATTTATCTATATATAATTAATATATTAATTGAAAGAACAAAACCTAAATAAATAGCAATGTAAATCAAGCGTATTTACTCCAACTTCAACATTTTATATTTAAATTGAAAACAAGATATTTCAACATAAATTAAACAACAAATTAAATGCAATGAACTTTACACCAAACTAATTGCACAGCCAGAAAGCTACAAAATATTTTGCATCCAAGGAGTTGGAATTTGAATTCATTGAACTCGAATATCATATTAAGTTAGCTTTGATTTTATTTTATTGAGTTTTACATTTAGTTTTACTGACTGCATTTTGATTATCAGATCATTGGTTGAATTCATGCCATGACATCAAGTTAAAAAAGAGACATATTTTCAGGCGAGATTTCTTTGTTCAGACTTCTTATTTTAGATTAAACTTTTATTTTTATTTGTTTGTTCATTCTTAATCAATATTCAATTTAGTTTCTAGTTTTAATAATTTTTAATTTTGTTTTGCAGATCTTGTGAGATAAAGTGTGACAAGGATGTGCGATTTTAACCTTTATCATGAGCGGTTTATTCTAGAAGTGAATCGTTTGGGATAAAATCACATATGTTTCAGATCCAGTTTTTCATATTTTGTGATTCAGCCATCTCCAGAATTAACATAGTTTGAGTTGATTTCCATTTGTTGGTTGTTGTACAGTTTTTAGGGCCAACAAAATGGCCCTAGACGGAGGGCCATCCCACAACTAAGGTCATTTGAGCCTCTTCTTAAATTGATTTATTTTACAATGCCTAGGACCCAAAACTTTGTATTTAGTTGTTTTTTTTCTTCAATTTATTTATAATTGCATTGTTAACAAAATTGTGGATCAAAATGTGATGTGCAAGTTGTTATCTCTCACACTCAAAGGACTACTTAAAAAGTGGTTTGACACCTTACCTTTCACTCCTATCCATTATCTTGTACATTTTATAGAACTTTTTTCACTTTCTTATGGGCGTTATGATTTTGCTAAATTATGTGATGAATTGAATCATCTCACAAGACAAAAAGCTGAATCATTGGAAAATATTGTTGTTAGATTTATTAATTTTTATTGTAGATTCCTTTTGAAAGATCGTCCTCTGAGTGGATGATAATGAGTGGATGACAAATCCGAATCATTGCGCCGAGAGGCACTCTACAGCCCAGTATGGGGGAGATCTTGTCATGTGATGTCACGTGATGTAACATTACTAACATGTCGGCAAAAAATAATAGTGAAAGTGAATATTATGGGGGAGATTTTGTCACGTGATGTAACGTTACTAACATGTCGGCAAAAAATAATAGTGAAAGTGAATATTATGGGGGAGATCTTGTCACCTGATGTAACGTTACTAACATGTCGGCAAAAAATAATAGTGAAAGTGAATATTATGGGGGAGATCTTGTCACGTGATGCAACGTTACTAACATGTCGGCAAAAAATAATAGTGAAAGTGAATATTATGGGAGAGATCTTGTAACGTGATGTAACGTTACTAACATGTCGGCAAAAAAAATAGTGAAATAGTGAAAGTGAATATTATGGGGGAGATCTTGTCACGTGATGTAACATTACTAACATGTCGGCAAAAAAAAATAGTGATAGTGAAAGTGGATTTGGATCGATTTGTTCCAAGTATGTTTGGTATTGTAACTTCGGGACAATTTCGTATATAACACCATTAAAAAACGACTGTGCATTGTTGATAAACACAGAGATCCTTAACACTGTCTGCATTTTGTAATCCGTAACACCTAGAAAGATCCGTAACATTGTCTGATTACATTCCAAAGATTCAGAGAGATCCGTAACACTGTCTGCATTTATATATATAGTTTGGAAATCTGTGTCTGAGTGATTATTTAAATGGAGTGCTACGACTCACAAGAAGGAGGAGACATTTCCGAGTCAATTCCGACGGACCCTTGACAGGAGACGCTGTTCCAGATCAAGTAGGACCCCAGTCCCACTCTCTATTCTCATCTTTCTTCATCGTCGAACTCTCGTTAGTTCAAACTGTTTCTATATCCAGTACTCCAGTCGAGTCTTGAGGATGGGATTGGTAGGTTGCCAAGAAGGGGCACGCATCATGCACTGGCAGTGTGTTCTGTGTAGCATGGTAATGTTGTGCAGCCTGTTAGTGGGCTCTCAATGTTCAGCCTTCAACGATTTCTTTTACCCAAGCTGGGCTCTTGACCATGTTATGTATGAAGGGGAGTTGCTCAAGCTCAAGCTCGATAACACTTCTGGTATTTTTCTATTCTTTTTTTCTTCTCACTTTCTCTGTTTTTACTTGTGCTTCTGCTGCTTCATACCAAGTACCATCGATATTTCTGTGTTTGCATGTGCAGGATTTGCTTCAAAGAGCACATACATCTTTGGAAAAGCAAATGTACAGATTAAACTCGTTCCTGGAGACTCTGCTGGCACTGTAACTGCATTTTATGTAATTGCCATTTGCCATACATTTAATCAAATTGCAACACATTTCTTAGGCTCTTGATTGCTTTGATCTTGAAATGACTGAATATATACCTGGTTATGCAGATGTCTTCCCAAGGCGATCAGCATGACGAATTTGACTTTGAATTTTTGGGGAACACTTCTGGCGAGCCGTACGCTGTGCAGACGAATGTTTACTCAAAGGGAGTTGGCAACAGAGAGCAGCGTTTGTTCTTATGGTTCGACCCAACTGCAGACTTTCATTCCTCTTGTCCTTGTGACTCATCTTCGTGATCTTCTTCCCTAGGTGCTTGAAGATTTAAATCGAATGACCTTCGTATCACTTTTTCCTTTGTAGGAGGAGGAGGAAAGAATTGAGTATCTGCAATCGCCGAGGAAGAAGACAATCATATCGGTTCAACAAACATGCAATCACCCCATAACTGCAGTTGCGTTTGAAAATATAATTGTTGTAGTATGACAGTCTGCAGCTAGAAATGTTACATATATGATCATATATACATAGTACACTGATGTAGAGCTCCTGGCATATATGCGAATTACAGTATAATGATATAAAGAAAGGTTCAAGGTTATAAGAAAGCCATCAGTCAACCTTACACTATATATTCTATGCAGGACATATCGTGCTCTCCGTGCTTCCGAGGAGATTCATACATCGAAATTCTTAGGAGACGAAATTTGATAAGACAGATAGAGAATTAATCGACTTACAAAATCAGAGAAGCCAACATCGTTATCACTGCATGCAATTCATTTGATGACGACAATTTCAAGAGCAATTTATTTATAAAATTGAAAAATATCTGTAATTTGTCACGCTCCTCATATTTTTTATTATTTGAAGTAATCAAATCAATGAGATGAACCTGCACCATGAGAGATAAGTAAAGTATAAATTTAACCATGTAGACAAAATGAATAAGCCAAAAAAATTCAATGAGCTAATTTTAACATGACATTTTTAGCAAATAGTATACTTTTCACATAAACCAAAAAGAGTTTATATTATAATATAGCAAAAAAAAATATTAAATATAAACAAAAACTTGTATTATAAATCAATCAATGTTATCATTATCATCTATCTCCTTTTCCATATTATTTTATCCATTTATATGAAAATAAGTATTGATCCATCTATATGAAAATATATTTTTTTGGGAAAAACAGTATATGAAACAGACAAGAACGCACCTGCGCCAGCCTGCACAAAAACCCAATACTCACTGCATTCAGGCTCGAATCTTGGCAGGTACACAATATGTTTACAAAAACCCAAAACTCACTGCATTCAGACTTGTATCTTGCCCTGTACACAAAATGTTTACTTTCCTCTCCAGCGTCAAGGACTCTATGAGTGCATGTGAGGATCTACAAAGAAATATACAACTGAAACAATAACATCATGTTAAAATACTAAATAGCATATATTTGCAAAAAGTTAAGTTTGAGTATCCAATTCATGCATAGCCCAACACTATGATGAAAGTTAACTAATGCACTGAAGGAGAAGAACCCACTTACTCTACATTTATATTAGCATTTCTAACTTTGGCTTTAGAAGCTTCTGGATAACTGAACCAACAACTATCTATAAATGATTTCAAACACAGTCCAATAAAACCTTGAACCGTCTGCAAACACATCAATGGAGCATTTTAAAAATCAGTCACCAAAAGCATAATGTTCATGAATCTCAAAATGCTCTACTACTCATAAAAAGGGAATAGATGTCGATGGTTGTGGTATAGCTGCAATTTGGGACTGTTATTCGCAATTGTTGTGGCAATGACTCAGGATCCCATTTCAAAAAATAACTCAAAATCTTTAAAAAGAGCATTACCATAACATACCAAAACTACAAATAATATTTTAGAAGTTCTTACATACATCGCCACTTCATTAAATAGAAGTTTTGTATAATCGTATTTGTAACATATTGTGTAAATTTCTTAAACATTGAAGTCTTACTTGTGTCTTATTACATCATGGTAGATATTACAGTTTTGGAGAATCGTATAATTTGAAACAGAGTCTGTAAATTTCTCAAACTATAATTTACGAAAAAAACCAAACCTAAAGAAAGTTTAAATTTATATTTTATTTTAAATTTAAATTAATATTTATATTAAATTTTAAATTAATATTTATTTTAGATTTCTTTCTTTGTGTCTTAAATTTAAAATATTCAATGTTATAGTTAGCTAAATCTCCTATAAATTTAAATTAAATTTAAATATATATATTTAATATATATTTAAATATAAACTATATTATAAGTTAGTAACAACAAAATTTTCAGGTAAATCTTTAGATATTAATAAGTAAACATTTTAATACATTATAAAATCACCATTAATATTATTTTTTTAGGCGAATGACACATTAGTAAAGCATGACACATTAGGAGAATGATTGGTAGGCAAATCCTCTAATTCCTTAGTGGATTTGATCCCTCTAATGACAAACATTATTTACACATTTCACTCTTGAAAATGATTGGTAGGCGAATCCCTCTAATTCGTGAGTGGATTTGATCCCTCTAATGACATTGTTTATTATTTGAATTGATTGTCATGTTATCTACTTCAGAGATTGCTAATTGTGTCGAGATATTTAACAGGTATTATTCCAGTACATAAACTAAATATAGTAATCTTACATGGATATATTCCCTCGGCACATGTAATATCAATGGAAAATTTTACGCCATCTAATTATCCACAAAAATATGTTGGCCTTGCACATGTTTTTAAAACCATGTGCAAGGCCTCCTAAACAACCATGCAAGGGTTCTTAAACAACCAAACAAGGCTTTTTAATATTGGATGGCTCATTAGTTTGAAGACTTTGGAATAACCTAGAGATTACAAGTATTACATTACAAGTATTACAAGTATTCCTTACAATATTCATCAAACTCCAATTTTGTGTCACCGCCCACGACTGGAACCAGCCTAGATCCAAATCCTAGGCTCTATCAAGCGCCGAGAGGGATCAAATCTCCCGAGGTGCAAACCTCTTCTCGGGTATTGCACTAAACGAGGTTTGCACCTTGGAAGATTTGATCCCTCTTGGCACTTGATAGAGCCTAGGATTTGGATCTAGGCTGGATGACAAATCCGAATCATGTAATGATATTTATTCACCACTTGGTTTAGAATTGCATGAAAAATCTTCACCAATCGGTTTAGAATTGCATGAAAAATTTGAAGATCTTAAAGTTATAGAGATGAATTCCTTCACTTTGATGAATATGGATGATAATGAAAATGATACTTTAGATAATGAACATTTTGATATATCCATGTCTTCACTTTGAAAAGGAAAGTTCAAATAGTCATTATGTTTTTGAAGATTCTTCTAAATTGAAAAAGAATATATCTAATGATAATATTGAACAATTCTCTTCTAGCTTAAGCAAAGAGATTCGAGATTCTAATATTAATTTTTTTGCTAACCATTCATTACATCTTGAATCATCTAATTGTTGTAATACTTGTGACATGTTTTCTCAATTATCTTTTTGTAAGGAAAGTGATTTTTAAGTGAGTATAGTTCACAAGATAATCATCCTACTCTAGATGAAGAAATTAATCATAATTCGAAACCTTTCATGCATTTTCCTTTTGAACTCTCCTGGTCCTTTCTCTCATTTTCCTTTTACTTATTATTTCTATCATCAACCTAACTCTCCTGGTCCTTCTTGCTAGCGATGGGAACTATTTCTAAAGGTAATTTTCAGAATTTTCCTTTTTTTTTATCATCATTCAATAAAGAATACTTTTCTTCTTATGATCAATTACTTGATGTAGAAAATTCATATCAAAATAAATGATGTTAGTGTTACTAGTTCCACACTTGCATCATCCTATATTTTTAGTTCATCTCAAGTATCCCACATTTTTAATTCATCTCAAGTAAATATTCAAGACAATTTGGTCCCTATAAGAATTATGAACAAAATTAGCCAATTTATGATGATATTCCTGATCTCTAAGTAGAACAAGTTGATTATGATTTTGATGACCTTTTACAAGATAACGTTCACGGGGACAAAATTGTACATGATGAAGTTATGGATTCTTATCATAATTATAATCAGTTTTCTTCTAAGATTCATTTCATTGCATAAATTTTTAAAACTCTTTTTCTCATGTTTTTATTTCTGTTGTACATAATACGATAGAATTGCAGAGTGGATAGCGCTTGATTATCTTGCAAAAGATAGTAAGGCTCTAATTTATTTATTTGTACATAAGTTACAACACAGTAGGATTCCACTTCCTTCATTTGTACATAATTTTTTGTACATAAATTTCATGTTAGCGTATGATGCATTTTATTTTTATTTTCTAGCATTTTCATTACATTTGATGATATTCGATTGTGTAGATTTTGTAGGATTGAAGACACCTATATGGCTACACTCGAAACTTCATTTTACTTAACCCTTTCAAATTTGAAGTAGTATAGAATAGGTGTAGGTTTTTTTGAATGTATGTTATTTTTTTTCTTTCATTTTTGTTTTTTATAAAATGCAGCTATACATCGGTTCCAAGTAAGAGGTGATAATTGATAGAACACATTCAAGAAAGTTTTCTCATAGTTCTTCTTAGGTTATTCATTTTTTATAATTTCATTTATTAAAGCATTTTAAGGCATGCTATTGATTTTTAAATTATTAAGTAGAAATTTTGAAAGCAAGAAATCTTAGATGTTAGAAAACTTTCTTGATATAATGCAATTCAATTTATGAGAATTTCACATTCCTTGGAATTAAGGTTACAATCTTATGCATCTAAATTATAATTGAAAAATTGAAAAATTAAACCAAAATAAATTGAATTATGGACAATGGAAACAAGAACTCCAATGTAATTGGCCAATGGAAACCAATTCCCCAATTTAATCATAAAAATTAAATAATTTTGATTATTTACCAAAATTCATACCCAAAATTCCCATGCCCAATGGAAACCAAAACCCCAATTAACTCAAAAAACAAATGAATTTCACTATTTCCATATGCATATTCACAAGCATCCTTGTGAATCCATACCAAAATCCACAAATATGCAAAGTTTGCCAAGCACATTGCAAGTTTGCATAAGTAATCTACATGCGCAATGTAAACCAAAACCCCAATTAACTCATAAAAAACAAACAAACTTCACTATTTGCATATATTTATATTCGCAAGCATCATTGTGAATCCAAACCAAAATTAACAAATATGCAAAGTTTGTCAATTATGTTGCAAGCTTGCATACAACTAAAAATAAATAAAGTAGAATTCATATATTCCCCTAAAATACATAAACAAACCTGGTAAATCCCTTGCCTCTATCCGAAATATTGAAGTTGTTCTTCCAAGAACATCAATAAACACCTTATAGTTTTGATGAAACTTCCCAATCCAAGTGTTAAAATAAGGTATAGAAGCTTCCCATGCTTTTAACAAATATTTCCTCTTGAACGAAAGGTACTTTTTGGTTAAGGTCGAGACAACAAAGTTCAACAATAGACTCTATGAACATGAAGATACATAGGTAGGTTGATGTATTTGATTAAACGTGCCAATCACGTACTATCATACATGATATAATCCAATGGAACCCTTGCAACCATAAAATCCATAAAGATCTGCTAAATAGACTTTGGATTCCAAAAAACATCACACTACAAGAAATAATTACAAATCTAACAAAATCCTTGCATATACTGGGATTTTATTCATCAACGGCACATTATGCTGCCTATTCTAGGGTCTAGTTGTTGCCTCTACCCACAATCTAGGAGCTGGTCCTGCAAAGGCAATAGTCAGCACCTCACAATTTTGATGAAACTTCATAATCCAAGCCTTAAAATAAGCTAGAGGAGCTTCGCAATCAACATATGCACTCAAGACACTTTATGTACACATGCATACTTAAAAATTTCAATTAATACTTGAATTTAGGACATAAATATGAAATGAAAAAATGTTAAATGTTTATTCTCTACTGTAAAATTCAAGATCAATTTTTAAATTTACATGATAGATTTAGTTTATGTTATTATTTGTCGTACATTAGTTATACAGTTTTTAGTGCTTAGATATGCCATTATATCATGTGTTTATATTTCTAATGATTTTTTATTTGTATTTATGATTCCAGTGGCTACTATGGATAACAATGCGGAGATACTAAGGGTTATTGCCCATTTGAGAGAGATTGGTTCTACGTGGAGGGGTGGAGATGAGCTCCGCCGCTCCTTGCCGGATTCTTTGTTGTCTATTGTTTATACGATCGCAAGATCGAATGATGCTTTGTATCGCATCACATCTTACAGGGAGAGGAAAAGACAAAAATATGCTGATGGGTTAAGTTACAATGAGGTAAAAAAGATCAAAACAACAAAACAACACATCTATTCATTGTTTAGACTGCCTGGGACGGATGACATTTCAGAGATCAACAGGCCACATATTTCTATGGAGTGGTGCACCTTTCCACCCATCAGAGACAATTGGATAGATAGGTGGTACATGGTTTTTGACATTCCCCCTCATAACAATAGGGAAGTACCATTGTACTTCCTCCGAAAATTGTATGCAGAGTTTGTGATGGGGAAACATGTCAACTATTTTGAAATGTTGGGCTTCCAGGGAGTTGGTAGGGGGATGCCCCAACACCGACCTAATGTTAGGCATAGAGATGTCAATCCACAGATACCTGCACCCCGTGCCCAGCTACTGAGGGAAGACATCCCTCCTGCACATGACATGGTTTCCCAGACACAGGAGGCATTTTTTACTCCAGCTGAGATGGTCTCTCGACACACAACCACTATTGACCAGAGAGCGCCCTCTTCCTCTGCCAGTGTACAACCACCAGCTTCTGGTGGTGGAGGGACATCTATTGGTGGGGATAGACTGTCATCCCATGTGCCTCGGAGCGAGCCACATGTATGCACATCATGTGGGGGACCCTGTTATGGTCTTGGACCAAGACATGGTACCACTATGATGACTGGTGGTCAGGTAAGGACATCGTTTTAAAACTCTGTTATTGTTCAATTTTTTATTTTTCCATACTATATGTAACATATTAAAAGATTCATAATATTTGCAATATTTACTTTTGCAGGAGATTAATGCCTCTCACGGGGGTGGTACTTCACCCAATGTGGTTGTACCCAAGGTCCAAACAACCACCATTGAGGTAATATTTAAACATTTGTCATTTTGTTAATGCATGTGTTAGTCTTGATTAATTTATTAAATTTTCTAATATTTACAATTTTAGAAGTTGCAGGAACCCCACTTAGAACGTGATGCTGGAGACGTTGATATCAACGACATAGTCCGAGGTGGAATTTACGATTACTTGAAGAATGTAAGTACATGGGTTAGGACTGAATCTTGTTTGAATTATTTAAATTTCTTATTGTACACTCCTTTATAGGTCGCTAATATTTATAATTTTTAAACTTGCAGATGCTATTAGCATCTGAAGAGGGGCAAGATATTGATGGAAGCGGTCACTCCCATGGGGGAGATATGTCCTAGGAAGGGGTAAGTATATTACAACATGTTAGTTTTTCAGTACATATTATTCCATCCATTCAAATCCATGTCTAACTATGGTAACAATTTATGACTGCAGACATCATCGCAGATCCCTGCATTGCCTCTTTGGTTTGGATCTCCCCATAGTCCAAACAAAGATAAGGGGGTTGTTTACACCAGACGACTCTCTTACTTGAACAGAGCGGGTGTGCATGAGGATCAACCTACTCATCCCACAGTAATGTACACACTTCTAATGGCAGTTGTTGGTTAGCTATGAATTCAATTCACAAGTGTTTTTTCTCAATGTTATTTTCACATGTTTACAGCATCAGGATGTAGAGTCATCCGTGCTAGACCTTAGTGGGATTGTTGATGTTGCGGTCAATGTTGCATCTACAATAGGGATAAGTCACATTGAGGTACATCTACTTGAATATTTGTCATTGTACATTTCATTTGTATTGTTTATGGACATGCATGATGTCTAACTATTTTATCATTTGGTGAATGTAGCCACACCCTGGTCCATTAGTGCATGCAACTGAGCTTGATGTTCTACCTACAGCTCCTCTTACTACTGAAGAGTCGCAATGTAATCCCCTAGAAATGGTTTTTTCGGTGAGATGTTCATTTTTTACATAATTGATTAGGACTTTCTCATTCATGTACATGTTGATAATTCTTGAGATAATTGACATATTTTTTTTTATTCGCAGAGAGCATTGCAGAGAGACTCTCTGCAAGGAGGAGGACACTAGAGGCACCTATACCCCCGACGGATGTAGTGAGTCATTTTCTATGTACAATTGAGTCATATTTTAAATTTTCAAACTTTTTTATTGCTGGACAATACTAGTTCAGTTACCTGATCAAGAAATATTGTCATTGATTTGCAGTCGCCAAAGATTCACAGTGGTCATAGACAGAGCTGAAAAGCATCAGGGTCCAGGAAACAAGAGAAAGTTATATTTTTTATGTGTTAGTCCAGGACAAATATGTATTTTTATGTACAATCCAGAGTTAGAGTATAGTGGTGCAGTCCAAAACAGATGTACTTTTGTTTGCACATGTACATCAAATATGTTTTTGATACATGTACATTGACAGGCCATAGATGGGCCTTCTATTTTTGTATTATAACTTTCATGATATAAAAAATATTTCATATCAAGGCTCTTGAGATCTTCATGGTTTAGTCTTTTAAGTGTGATTATACACGTGTGGCCAAGAATGTTTCTATGTGTAATGTTCTCAATTTTTTATAGATTTTATGATTGCATGGAGATATCAGTTATAAATTTGAGAACAATGCACAATTACAATATTACATAATGACAAAAATGTACTTTTTAATTGTTTTTTACAACGATCTAATTGCATATACAATGTTATATTAACAATGTCAAATTGTATTCACAAATATGGAACATACCTAATACACATAAGCACCCAGCACAGCTAAGCAACTGATCCAACTTGGTGGAATACAAAAGCACCTTACCCACATAACAACCTAACAAACTTTTAAAGGATGAACAAAGTTGACACACCTAAGTGATGCACCTATGTGGTATACATAAATAAAATTAGTGTTTGGCATGATGTCTTTCATCTAACGAATACATGGGATACACATCAAACCTAAAAGTATCCGAGTATTATAAGGTTGATTCAAAATAATGGCTATGACTATATCCTGCACATTATGTATGTCCTGCACATTATTTTATCATTTTGTTAATGTACATGGAATTTGATGAATGGCCTTGAGTAAAAAATTTGAAAGAGATGAAATTTATCTGTGATTTTATTATAGTTTAAATTGATTAGAGAAGTACTATTCTGAATATTGTTTTATAAATTCATGTTTATGGAGTATTATTCGAAGCATTCGTAGCGTGAAGATATATATATTTTGTAATAATGGTGTAATAGGTTGGCCACTTGTTTCTAAACATAAACATGTTCCATTACATGGTTACTAACGTAATGGTATTGTCTCCTCCTGCATTTCATCGTACAAATGCTCGCATCTCTTGGATGACCTAGCTAATTTAATATGGGAAACAACCTTCTTTCGAGTTTCTAGTCCCACGAATGATATGAGATCCTAAGATCAATTCACCTCCACATAGATATTAACAACTCATTTCGCCTTGATTAAAACAAAAACAAAGAATATTTCTTGCTTGACAATGATGGGAAATAAGACTTGATCAACACCTCATGTTAACACCCAAAAATGGTTAACTACCTCATCTACCTCACTACATGGCTCATTTGTCCATTTGCCTACCATATTTTCCTGAAAATCCCACTAAAAAGCCTCCAAAAGGCCTAAAATGCCTCTAAAAGGCCACAAAACCATCTAAAAAGCCTCCAAAAGGCCTAAAAAGCCTCCAAAAGGCCAAAAAACCCCTTTTTCCTCCAAAAATAGCCAAAATTCCTCTAAAAATAGCAAAAGTCCCCAAAAGGGAAGAAAAGGAATAAAAATAATGAGGAAAAAGGAGGAAAACCCTAAAACAGCAAAAACCCTAAACAAGCTGCCCTAAACCACATGGTTTCCCAAAACCATGGACAAGCACTCCACCACTAAAAAACTATAAATAAGTGATGGAGACCCCTCATTTCATATCCACAGTCATAGCACCCTTACTCTGCCAAAACGTCTCGTGAAACCCTAGCTTACCATCAAGCTATTTTCACTATTGAGAACCCCTTTTTGGCCTATTTTCCACCATCGGAGAAGGAGAAGGAGCAGCTCGGAGCTCGGAGCCACCGACATCGGATCAGCGCAACGGACTCCACCAACCTCCTCATCGGAGGTAATATCAATACAATCCACATTACACATATCTTTATTGTTTTTTTTACTGCATTTATTTACTGTTATTTACTTTCCACCGCTTTAGTTTAGTTTTCATTTCAGTTTATTTCTTTTTACATCATTGAACTGCTACTAAGGAATCCAGATTCCTTAGTAGGTGCTCATCAGCACAAGCTAGGGTGAAAACCCTAGCTACAGTTTTGGCGACTCCGCTGTCTGTTTTATTGTTAGTTTTTTTTTTCGTACTGCACTTTCAGTTTGCTGTTTTCGGCCGCCGGAAACCGCGCCGTTTTCTTCCGCAGCCGCTGCCCGACCGCGCATTTCAGGCCTTAAGCCGCGACCAGCCCGCCGCTGTCATCCCTTTTTTGCCTGCGTCCCGACTGCGTTTTTTCTACCCACAGTCGCGATCCGACCGCACCTGTTCATTACACAGGCGCGCTCTGACCGCCGCTGCCAACCCAAAACCCGCGGCCTAGACCGCGCCTGTTCACCCCGAACCCGCGGCCCCGACCGCGCCTGTTCGCCCCGAACCCGCGGCCTAGACCGCGCCTGTTCGCCCAGAACCCGCGGTTTCGACCGCCGCTGCCATCTACCC
>LPNX010088334.1:130737-182580 GCA_001517045.1 Pseudotsuga menziesii | reverse complement strand
TTCTCCTTCTTCTTGAAGTTATTCTTGGTGCGAACTATTATATCTTAATCTTCAGTTTCTCCCATATTCTCTTCTTTTGTTGTGAGTCGAGCTTTGTCTTGTTTACATTCTTCTTAGAGTCTTCTGAAAGAGATCATCCTCCTTCTTGCACAAATCCTCTGAATTAATGAGTCCCATGATCTAGGGAGACCATTCAAGCTAGTCATTGGTATTTCTCTTTCTTCGACATTGTCTTCAACCGATTCAAGTTTTTCTTTGATTTGAGAAACCATTTTGAAGTAATACTATATAGACTCGAAGTTCCGTATCTTCACATTATTCAACTGGTTCCTCAAAGTAATATTTTGGTTGATGTTCTTTACTTCAAACATCTTTGTGAAAGAATCATATATTTCCTTCAGTGTCTTGAACGAAGACACATGGGGGATGAGGTGATCCTTAATAGAATATGTAATGATTCTCTTATCCTTAGCCATTCTTCTCACATCCCATTGGTTTTGAAACTTCTCCAGTGATGAACTGATCCAAGTCATTTTATTCAATGATCAAAGAGATTATGTACTTCCATGCTCAGAAGTAATTATCAACTCCAATCTTGTCCCCAAGATGAGTATGGTGAGTCATATTTTCAAATGAGAACCTCAAATGGAAATAGAAAATATTTATATTTTACTGATTTGAGGTGTCCAACCTTGTTTCAGAGCAGAATGACCTAGGGTTTCTCAGAGAAACCCTAATTTTTCAAGTTTGGAATTTGGGAATTCTGTTTGGAAATAAAGATGCACCTCCTCTAGGATATTTTCTTAGCTAGGTCACTTTCTGAAAGATGAGGTGGGAAGCCTATGAAACTTGATTTTCTAGTTCCTCCCAGCAATAGTGACAAGGTCAAAAATGAAACTTCTTCAATATTGAAATTGCTTCCACCAAAAGATGCACCCTACTGAGGAAAGTTAGCCTAGCCATATTTTCTTGATGATATGTGGAGAGAACACCTTGAACCAGGAAGCCCTAGTTTATGCAGCTGAACAATGCCTTCTTTTAGAAAGGCTTTGATACCATGTTATTTTTTCTTTAGATTTGATTAGATTATCTAGGATCTTGACCTAAAAGAATAACAAGTAAAAACATATGCATAAGGTATAAAAGATACACAAGACACAAATATTTTCATTAGGGAAACCATAAAGGATAAAAACCCGCAAAATTCCTCATAATAGTAAGATGACCAAAAGCAGTAATAAGAATTATTTAGTAGCTATCTATCTCTCCTCCTCTGTCTCTTTGTCTCTCTCTCTTATGCAAAATTGAGAGTGTGAGGTGTGTATAAATGAGGGATATCGCCTTGCTATTTATACCCTTTCAATTCACTAACCAAACATAAGATAGGAGCCCACATGTCTTCCCTAATAGGGTCGAATTCTCTCAAAGAGACTCCAAATCCACATTACATGATGTTACACTAGGGACTAGTGCCATGAATTACAACGAAGGTTGTACGTCAAGGTCTAGACATAATTAATACATCCTGCAAGGGGGTAAACACATCCCTAATGGGGGTACAACAACATACAATGATAGTATACATCATAATATCTTCCAAAGTTACAAGTACATCAACATTTTGTAGTAGTTTCCCCATATCTATCATTGAGGAGAATGTTTCTTTTGAAGGGGGAGGGCCTGTTAGGGTCCTACCCTATCCCATATACTTTATCAATGTACAAGGCCACAAGCCCCATTTTATAGTTAGTGGATAGAAAATTAATGAAAATTTTCCTCTTTATTAAATAAAGGCCCCTAAGTGGTTGAACCTCATTAATATTGAGATGACAAGCAGTTAGGATTTTGGCTATTGAAGTACTATATATAGAGTAGTAATACATGTAATGTTTAGTCAATAATTGTCATTGTATTTGAAGCATTTATATTGGAGGTTTCCCCCTTGAAGAGACAAATGAGCATAGCTATCCATTTTATCTATTTTGTCTTGTATTTTTCTATCTTTTCTTTGAATTTCTAGGTTTAAGCATATTAAAATTTGAAAATGTAATCTTATATATGATTTGAAATGTAATTGTTCCATTTTTCCAAAATATCTATATTTTTTTCTCATATCATTTTTTATTTATATAACATTTCATATTTATTTATAAAATATGGTTTCATTGTGTTTTACATTCATAGATTGTCTCTTCAAATCCCTAAGTTCCACATTTAGAGATTGTCTCTCAAATATCTGAGTTCCACATTAAGATATTGCCTTTCCAAATGGAATAACAAATAATATGGTTCTCTCCCTTTTCCACAACCATACATTTAT
Source organism: Pseudotsuga menziesii (assembly GCA_001517045.1). NCBI lineage: Eukaryota > Viridiplantae > Streptophyta > Pinopsida > Pinales > Pinaceae > Pseudotsuga > Pseudotsuga menziesii. The sequence goes on along the minus strand of LPNX010088334.1, from coordinate 180,260 downwards.
ATATTATTATTTTATTGAAATTTCACATTTTCTTTTATTATTTATGTGTTTTTTGAATTATTTTGTAGAAATATCATAGGAAGGCATAAGTAATCATAACATAAATTGCACTTATCTCATGTAGCACATGAAAGGGCTAATGAACAATATAATTTATAGTATACAAAAATTAAATATGTAGGAAATCAACATAGGAGAGAAACACATGGTAGACGAGAAACTTAAATTCTATTGTAAAGGAATTTCCCTCTAGTCATAAGTATCATAGTTGGGTCGATATCATACAAAGAACAAATCCTATTGAATTTTATTTCCTAGATTTTTTCATAATTAATATATTTTTAATGTTCCACATTGTCTTGATGATAATGTTTTACTATGAAAACCTCTAATGTTTTGGAATATCATCCTAGACATAAAATTCCAACAAACAAAGACCCTGCATCTTTTACAAATGCAATTACAAGTTTCAAGCATGGAATTAGGGCTGAAAACATGCACACTATCGTTACAAATGTCATTCAATAAATTTTAACATACAAATTTGTGGGTGAGAGTAATATTATTGCTTTGTTGGTTGATAATTTACAACTTGTCACTAGTGGTATTGGTTCTTCTATTCATAATCCACCTTCCCAGCAAAACAAGTTGCAACCAAAAAAATTTGTGATATAAAAAATGTTTCACTTTGTTGACTTAAATATTACAGGATCATTTAGCCATGAATTTCTGTGTGATTGATTTTTAAATAGTAAACTCTTTGGGGAATATTTTAAAATGGAAATTATTTAAAACATAATGTGAGAATAAAAATAACACAAATGAAAACCATAAATTGATGGTTGTAACTTGATAACATAGTTCAACACTAAAGGACTACGTCTCTATTAGGAACCCATGCCAACCCTTCTCTTTACTTTGTTAAGTATATTGTTGTTGGATGCATATGCTTTGTAAGTCATCCCATGATTATATTGTGTTATCCCAAATTCAGTGGGAATAATAGTTGATTAGATTTGAAATATTATATAAGTTTTGGAGCCAATGAAGGTATCCACGAGTTATTTGTATTGAGATTTCTCAAAGGAGGTTTCCCCCTCAAAGTGACCCGTGATCAATAAAATTCCTTCTATGTTTTGTTATTTCTATTATATCACGCATTTTCATTATTTATTGCACAAGTTGTCTCTCGTTTGGTATCAGAGCACTTTCCTTGGCATAAGTGGGATTTTCTTTCTTATTTTTGGAAAAATAATAGGGACAAATTGGGCGGTGACTTTCAAATCAATTTCTGAAACTTTTTGTGTAGATTCAAAATAAACAAGTTTCATATATGAATTCCTCTAGAAAAAATATGTAGTTTCAAAAGAAAATAATCTCATTTGGAGTTTGGAAAGTGGAGATATCACTGATTTAAAATGTATTATTTTTTAGAATTTAGGTGACGACCGTGAAAATTGTAGAGCACAAATATTTTGACAGGGTTCCCTGATTTCTGTTCCAAATATGTAGGTAGATGTAGAGTGGATTTTCTAGTTCTAGAAATAGGTTATAATAGAGATTATGAGAAATATTGATCGAGATATTCTCATTATAAAATTTTTTGTCTCAAAACCCTAGCTCTAATTACGAGTTTTTGGGCTTGCTGGATGGAATTTTCGCCATTTTTTTCCTTTTAGCAATAGCTTTTCGACGTTGTGATTATTGCATTACTTCTTATTTGCATCCATATTTTTCATTTAAATTACAATTTAGGATCAGGGAATAAACCTTATCCACTTAATTTTGGGAAGTAACTAGGGATTTCCCTACAACTCATTGTGAGGAGTACCACAAGAACCGTAAAGTAGCTTGCCATTGAGAGAACCTATCAGTGAAAAGGGAAAAAACCCCTATGTGATTGAATAGTTCCCACCCATGAGGTAAACAAAGAGTTCTCATAGGTGGAGAAGTAGTTATCATTTTTACCTGAGCCGTGGAGTGAGGGGTATTGCCCCAGTACACAAGCCGTTAGAAATCACTAGTGGCCAATTGATTTCCCTAAACCTTTAGGAAGACAAATATACCTAGATTCCATATCTATTGTCAATTTGTAAATAGAATATTTCATCTTTCTAGAGCCATCACAGATCAATTCCAAGTAAAAAAAAAAACTCCTAGTTACCACCCGCGCTAAAGAAAAAAAAAATCGAAGATGAAATTCCCTTTCTCAATACCAAAATCCAAGATATGGATATAGAAATTCTCTCCCTCCATATTCAACATTCATCCATGAACAATAGATGTGAGTAAGAGCCTTCTACAGACACTGGGTTCTCTTCTTCCAACAATTTTTGTGGGCCAATGCTTGATTTCCCTTGCTTCAATGGTGATGACATAAATGGATGGATATAAAAGGAAGAACAATATTTCAATCTGTATAACACTTTTGATGTCAACAAAGTCCCATTTTCATCCATTCATTTGGAACATGAAGCCCTTTAATGGTTCTGTTAGTACATAAAGGATCATGAAGAGCCAAAATGGATAGTTTTTTGCCAACTCCTTTTGCAACGATTTGGCCCTAGTAATTTTGATGAATTCATAGGAGAAATTTTTGACCCACTTTAGTGGATAGGTGTTCACACACTATCGACAACCTTTGACACAATCTCCCTAAACACAACCCAGATAGGTCTTACCCTATCCAGCAACACCTGCGAAGCAGATGCAGTCTCAACCGAGATGTTTGAGGGAGGACTATAGGAACAACGTTTCTACAGAAGGGAAGAGGACTTGCACACCTAATATTTCTCTGTTACAACACAAATCATAGATATATAAAGGGGTTTAAATTCATTATGTATCAAAACTAATTAACCTCATCCATACCAGATCTAGTTTCACAATATTTCATTATTTTTAAAAGAGGTCGACATGTAAGAATTCATTCACCATATGAAGAATTCACATCATTTATATAAGAAAAACATTTCATCAACTATCAAGAGATTAGATCACAACATATTAAACATATAGATATTACTACTTAGATCACATCAATTAGCAAGATTTTACAACATCATAGATCACATCGCAAATAAAGACAACACGTAGTTTCAAACAACATTCTTATTATATTAACTTTAGTAGGTCACAATACATCTCCAAACTACATCACTTGGTCGACAGCCTCAGATAAAAACCCAGAGTACAAAACAATTCGCAAAACAAACCAATTTTTGTCGTTCCTATAAGATAATATTTTCTCTCCTAAGATTGCATTCTTAACTTTATTTCTAGGCTTGCCCCTTTTACAAAAAGCTCCAAATGAACTAACTCTTTAACTAAATTGGACCAAAATCACAATTAATGTGGCTAAGCCGACCACTTGTCAAAATATTCCTCTTGCATGGACCGACTTGCATCCTATCAACATGTTGCATGTTGCACACTTGAACTCCTTTCCAATAGCCCCCAAACAAAAAATTGTGGCTCGCCTTCGAGCCAGGTCAACTAGACATCATGTGTTCTCTTAAATTTTCCTTGAAGTCATCCTGTTCCTTCTTTACTTGCTCGACCATTTTCTTGGTCTGTGTGCTGAGTGATTCCCAATATTGCATGTCCTAATTGTTCAAATGCTCTACAATCTTGCATGTCACTTGTGTGTGAGCCTCCTAAGTATTTACAAGTGCATCCATAGATTTTAGTGTGAACTGCTCGTCAGGTTCCTGGAACTCATCTAACTGTGTAGTTTTATGATGATGATTTTCTCACACTTTGTTGGCTCATTTCTATAGAACCTTCAATTCTATTGCCTTGCTACCCTACAAAACCGAGGGCATCACTTTCAGGAATGATGGCATCACTGCAAGTCATTCCTCCACCTCATGAAGCTGCTATTCTAGCTATTTTGCTAATATTGAATCACACTCATCCAAAACTATGTGTTTTCTTCTTCCGTTGCCTTGGCCATTTTATCACAATTATTGATATGAGCTTTCACATCCTTTATCTTATTCTTGTGCTCGACGACTTGATCAGATGGTGTGCTCAAGACTGCACATGCCTGCAAGTCCTCATTCTCCTTCTTTAAATTCATGAATATATGGCCTAGTCCCACTATCTTGGATTCCACAAACATCTTCGAGGTGATGTCGTGAATTTCCTCATAAGAAGCTGAAATTTCATTCTCCTGTATTTCTATGTCTTCGAAGGCCTTTATTCCTAGAATTACCTCTTCTCTCTGTGCTTTCTTCATCCTTTCAATATCCTCCTTAGCCAATGCTACTTTCTCCTATGACTTTACTAATGGGTTGTGCATGATTTATTTTCAGTATGTGATCTCCTGGATGGATGGATTCTGCAATTGTGTAAGTGTATGCATTGGAATCTCATTGAATTCAAGACTGATCATGTCAATTTGCTGCAAATCTATGCCAACATCTTCTCTTCTTGTCTCCATCCCACATGGTGGAATATGTAGGATCCTCACCCTTTTACCCATACTTATCTCTATTTCTCTCTGGAGAAAATCAACCTATGGTACCATCTCTAGTATAGTATTCGTGAGGGATTTCCGCAATCCCTTGACTTGGGTGAAAATATCCCGTCGAATGTTGCTTCAGTTGTGCTTGGCTCTAAGTAGTCATGCTAGTGATCACAAACAGTATGTGATCGACTTGGTCATGTACCATCTTGGGTTAGATACTTTCCTCTCCTTTCTCAAACCTTATTTTGCTTCTCCCTTCTTCCACTTGTCGTTCTATCTCAGAATCGGTCGGAGTCTTGGACGACTCTTCCTCCAATTACTTGTTGCGCTCCTTTGTTTTCTCCTGATTGACTGGAATGTCGGGTGGTAAACCTAGTTCGGTGTTCGAAAAATCCTCTTTTCTAACTGGAAATTTCCATTATGTGGGCCATTCGTTAATAATGGCCTCTAGTTCTGCATCCATAAGCTTGTATGTTGTAGTGAGCCATTACTTCTCGCCATCGCGTCACACTTGGATATGGATTGCATGTAGCCCATCGTGAATCATGCTATTCGTCACCACCTCCTTAGTCAAACACAAAACCTTGCCTTATGTGTCTTGAAGCTCATCCCAATACAAATAAAACTGAATGGCATAGTCAACCTATCACTCCTTAATGTTGAGCCACCATAGGTTCTGATAGCGTGTGCCTCGACATGTTTTGAGGACTTCCACGTCCATCCCTTGATAAAATTTGGGTTCCATGCAACCCACGAACACAATTAATATTAATAGCCATGAATAAATGAAGGGTCACTTACCCTCCCACGTGAGCATTGCATCCTTTTTCAGTTGATTCATCAGGAAAAATTACCAGCTCATCTGGACTCCTTCGATGGACTACTCTGTGCATGGAATTACCCCTGAGGTACATTGGTTGGGTATTTTCTTTTGCACCATATTCATAGCCAACAAATTGCTTGTGACTCAGATAAGCTTGTCGTTGATGGTCTTTACAACGTATGCACATTTTTCCTTGATAACACCATACTTCTTGTTAAGCTTCAAAACTAACTTCTTATCATTATCCTTGCCTCAGAAATACTTCGATGGGTCAACACCCACCATTGGAAACCTGGTTATCTATGATATCAATTCAATTGTGATAGGTACTTTTGTGTCGAGACAAAGGCACCCTCTGTGAAAATAGGCCAACATATGCTTAATAAATGCATTTGCTTCTGTTGAGCAGAAAAAATGTGGCATGTGGGTGATGCCCAATAAACCTGATCACTGCAACCCAAAATACCACTATTGTAGTACTCTAACAACCAAACCTCCCTCGCCATGTGTTTTCTTTTCTTAGGGTTCTACTGTGCATTTTGGATACACCAGAATGTCATGGTCACTGTAGGTCAACTTCATCAAGTGTGGCACAATATTCATGGTGACATGCACTCGTTTGGTGTTGCAGGAATCTTGATGGCATACCGATGGTTCTTTGAAATTTTGATCGACGATGCATCTACCTATCGTGGTGGTACATATCTGGTGATATATTCAACATTCAGCCCCTACCAAGTGGTGGTGTATTCTCCACCTATCCTTGATCTCCCAACTTCAACCTCAGCTTTTGCGGCCCTGGTAGCACTACGTTTGGATGTAATATTCCATGGTGGAGACTTTGGGCAATTTACACCCCTATTATTCTTCGACATTCTAGGTAAACTCTCCTGGAGTAATACACTCTCCTCCATAATCGACACACTCACTATCAACGAATCTTGTGTGATACCACTCAAAATAACTTGATCCATTGTTGTTAATCTCTCAACTTCTCACTCTTCACTGTTGTCTGCCAATAAGCTTTTCTCTCAGTCGTTTTTTCAATGGTCACAATGGTTCATCCGATGCCCCTCCTGTCGATTCTTATAGATTTGAGAGTACATGTGCAAATGATATTACTCATCATAACTGAATCTATTATCGATCAACCAAATCTGCCACCGATTCTACAAATACCACGGTCCAATTCCTCATAAATGCATGTCTCGTCCATTTTCACCACAGCTCATCTGGTTTAACTACTTTATTTATTACTTTATTTGAATCTATCACACCTCGTTGGATGTCACCATGCTCCCATTTTTCTACAACTGGTGCCTCTATTCCTTTCTTCTATCCCTTCTTGTCGCGATTGAATACTCCTCAGTGAATCTTTACTCATCACATCATTTTTTTCACTGCATGGATTTTCAGACATGGTGCCACATATTTATATCTCGATAAGGTTTTAGCCGACTTCCATTCACTAACTTTGGTAGAAATGTCCCATCTAATTGTTGTAAGTGCATCACACCTCCTTTTGGAATGAAATTAATTACATAAGGTCCTAACCAATGCATTTGTAACTTACCCAGATGTTTCACAAACTTGCTATCATAGAGTAGCACCATATCTCTTTGATGGAATTACTTTGATTTCACATGGTGGTCGTGTCATGAATTTTGGAGATCCTTTTCCATTTGTTGATTAAAACCTGTGATGAATCGATCCTGCTCTAGTTGCACCAATCACATCAAGCATTCCTCAAGTGCTCCTTCATCACTCATTCTCGTCATTGCTGCTATGTATAGATTGGGAGAAATTTAATCCATTGGCATCACTGCCTCTTGGTCATAGACCAACTTAAATGGTGTTTTCCCATCAACCGTTTACATGTAGTTTTGTATGCCAATAATATCATAGGAATTTTCAAATCCCAATCGTTGTGGTTTGTATTACATACCTTTGTTAACACATGATACAATACCTTATTTCATGCTTCATCCATTTCATTCACTTGCGGGTGATATGGGGTGGTATTCTTGTGTGGAATATTTAATTCCTCCATCATTGCACCAATGGTGCGATTGACAAAATGACTCCCTTGGTCGCTCATTGGTATCTTTGGACAACCAAACCGAGTAACAAAATTTTTGAAGAGGAACCTTGCTGCAATCGTAGTGGTACAATCTTTAACTGGTGCTGCTTCCTCTGATCTAGTCAAGTAGTATGTTGCAGTGATAAACGTATCGCGCACTCATCCTTTTCCCTACCAAATTAATGGGTCCCACAAAATCCATTTCCCATTTATCAAATGGTTGCAATTCCACCTGACGTACTAATAAAATATCATCCCATCGTGATGGATTCCCTGTCCTTTGACAGACATCGCAACATTTTGCATAATCCACAAAATTGTCGTGCATAGTTGGCCACCATAGGCCAATTGGGAGTATCTTCCTAGCGGTTGTGCGACCTCCATAATTTCCTCCTAAGACTTTGTCATGTGCCTTAGCCAGTATTCTCTCATGCTCATTGGCAGGACATATCAACGTAAAATCCCATCCGACCCCATCTTGTAGAGTTGACCTGCAATCAACTGAAAATCCACAGCTCGATGACAAGTTGCTTATTTTGGCTCGTCATTTAGTCCTCTGGTTCTTTTCCCGTTGATAAGAACTAAATAATTTGTCCATAATGGTCGTCTACCATTCCTACCTTAAACAAATACGCATCAGGTATTCCATCCTCAATGCTTCTTAGTTCTGCACCTATCTTAATCCTTGACGAATGGTCAGGTCCTACATTCAATCGACTAGACTTCACAATGATGTCGAAATCAAAGTATTGGAAGTGTACAAAACATACGAATATATTCCCCCCTAACATAGGCTTGTTTACAAGGTATTTAAATGAAGAATGATCTGTAAATATATTGAAGTGCCCTCCCAATAGATAATGGTGAAATTCCTGCAATGCATATACCATCTCCAATCCTTCTCAGTCTATTTTTGTGTAGTTCCTTTCCGCAGATGACAAATTCTGGCTTGCAAAGGCGTTGGGGTTGTCAATTGCTCCTTTCATGGTTGTTCCAAAATAAATCCCAGTGTGACTAATGAAGCATCGACATGGATGTGAAACTCATTTGTCCAATCAGGAAATACCAATATTTGTGTCTTGACCATTTTTTTCTTTAGAGCATCAAGACTCTATTAACACTCATCCCTGCATTCAAAATTTGCATCCTTTTTCAACTATTTCTCCATAGGTGCTGTGATTGTTGCATAACCTTGTATGAATTTCCGATAATATCCTGTGTGCCCGAATGTCATCTTGAGTTGTTTTAATTTCGTTGGTGGGGGGAAATTAACAATTATCATGATCTTAGCAGGATCCACCAACATTCCTTCCTTATAAACAAATGTGTCCCAACAAAATTCCAAATGGTGCACGAAATATACATTTCCGAAAATTTAGCAAGATCTGATGTTGTCAACATCTCTCCAACATCAGTCATAGGTTGGAAGTGTGGTATTTCACCAACCCATATCTAGTCTAATCATACATATACACCGCAAAAAAATTGTGAATCAAATCCTTAAATGCAATGAATTTTATCCAGGAGAAGATCACAGGTGCGTTCTTGAGGCCAAACAACATCACTGTGTACTGGAAACATCCCCACTATGTCACAAAAATGGTCTTGTGTCGATATTCCTTCACAATATTTATCTTATGGTATCCTGAAAAAGACATCTATGAATAAATATATCTATTTTCCACCAACTCCTTGCAATACTTCGTCAGTAAAAGGTGTTGGGAACGGATCATGGAGACATGCATCCTTTAGCTTTCGGAGGTAAAAAACAGACACAAATTGCTCCTGTCTTCTTGTCTTGAACCACCATTAGACTGATCCATTCCAATTCTTCCACAAGATCATGTTTGGGTACACAGGGTACTCCTAAAATACTGAACACCAATTGTATCCACTCACACAAATAGATCACAGATCAACACACCGATATTTTGATGTGGTTAAAACCCTCGAGAGGGAAATAGTCCATGGCCCTATCCAAATAGCTACTTGGAGCAATTTATTATGCAAAAGAAAGAAAGTTACAAATGATCTTCTCATAATCGATCAACTAGCCAAGGTCCCTCCATGCTCTTTAAATAGAGATCATGGACCAATCGGGTGTTAAGCTATGAATCAAGAGTAGGTATGATCTAAGAGAAGTTGAAACATCGGATCACTCTATCTCTAGAACATATCGTGATTGTCTAATTAGAACATTTAAAAATGCATAATAATGCATGCTAAAGAAACACACTTTACCTAACAAATATATTATGCAAGTTGTTCTTAACTAACTCCTAAGTGTCTAAATATCCTAACATCCCCCCTTAAGAACAACTTGGGATAGGATTAAAGGATTTACAGAAGTGACACTATTAGGAGAAGGAAGGAGGCATTAAATCCTATCCCCCCTTAATGACACATTCCTGAACTCCTAACATATATTGAAGTTTAGAAAACTTCACTTCTGTAAGAGACTTGGTGAAGATGTCTGCAACTTGATCATCTGTAGGGCAATAGAGCACTTCAAGAACATGATTGTGAACAAGATTTCCGATGAAGTGAATATGTATCTTAATGTGTTTTCTGCATTGATGTAGAACTGGATCTTTGGAAATATTGGTGGCACTTTGATTGTTGCATCAAAGTGGAGTAGGCTATTGCTGCTCTAATCCAAAATCTGATAGGATCTGTCGAAGCCATTAAGCTTCCTGACTGGCATTAACTGCCGCTTGATATTCCGAATCTGCTAAAGAAAGAACATGAGATTGTTATTTCTTAAAATCCTAAGTGGCAGGTCTAGATCCTAGTCTGAAAACATAAATTGCAGTAGAATTTCGATCATCAAGATCATTGGCCCAATCTAAATGAGTGAAACCAACCAAAAAAGGTGTCCCCCCTGTACTGTAATGAATCCCAAACTGAATTGTACCTCAAATATATTGAAGTATTCTTTTGCTTCTTTCCAGTGAAATTCATGAGGTGTTTTCATATAACGGGAAACACGACCAATGGAAAAGGAAAGTTCAGGACAAGAATGAGTCAAGTATAAGAGACTAACAACAAGCTGACGATACAAGGTGGCATCTACTTCAGGGGAAGTACAAGTGGCAAAAATTTTGACGCTAGATTGGAAGGGAGAAGGGGCTGGTTTACAATATTCCATGTGAAAGCGATGAATAAGGTCACAAGAATACTTATACTGGGAAAGAAAGATTCCTTATTTGGTTTGCAAGACTTGGAGACCAAGAAAATAATGCAAATGTCCTAAGTCTGGCATTTCAAAATTTTGCTTAAGACTAGATTTCACATGGGCTAAAAGCTTAGGGTCACTACTAGTAAGGACAAGATCATCAACATAAAGAACAAGTATGATGAGATGGTTTCCTACTTTCTTGGTATCGACATTGGGGTTAGAATGACATCTAGAAAAACCAGTGTTAAGGAGAAAGCTATCCATTTTGGCATACCAAGCTCTAGGAGCTTGCTTAAGACCGTATAAGGATTTCTTAAGATGACAAACAAAGCTAGAGTTATTCTAAACATATCCAGGAGGTTGTTCCATGTACATTTCCTCTTGTAAATCACCATGTAAGAGTGTAGAATTGACATCCATGTGATGGAATTCCTAGTTATGTAAGGCTACAAGGGAAAGAACAAGGCAGAAGGAGTTCATTTTTGCAACAGGAGCAAAGGTTTCATTATAGTCAATCCCTTCAACTTGGGAAAACAATTTGGCAACTAACCTTGCCTTAAGTCTTTCAACACTTCCATCTGATGCATACTTAGTTCTATATACCAATTTACATTTGACAAGTTTTCTTCCTTTTGGAAAACGAACAAGATCCCAAGTATCGTTCACCATTAAAGAGCGATACTATTCATCCATAACTGCATCCTAACATGGATTTCGTGAAGGTTCTACAAAAGTTTATGGATCATGATTCTCAGAAACTTGAGCCGAAAGATAAGAGGCTCACTAAAACTGAAAACATATTCGACGTTGATCTCTAGGATCATCGGCAAGATCCCTAGCTAGTTCACATGTTGAATGGACCCATTGAGGAAGCATTGGTGCTGGTGCAACTAGAGGAACATGAGCAGGAAGAGGTGGATTTTCATCCTCACTGTCATCATCAGAAATTGGAGTTGTAAATCTATGAAGGAAGTTGGAAGGAGAAGAAGGAACAATCACTGAATCAGGCACGCACGCCAAAGATGGCACCACCATTGAGTTAGGCTCGCAGGACAAGATATTTTCATCAAATTTAACATCTCTTCTAATGATTATATCATGAGAACGTGGCTGAAGAATTCTATAACATTTTACATATTCAGAATATCTAACAAATATGCACTTTTCACTTTCAGGTTGCAATGCTTTTCATTTTTCATCCAGAATGTAAGCCCATGCTTCACTACCAAACACATGGAAGTGACTTACATTTGGTTTAATTTTACTCAATGCTTATTCCAGTGTTATACCTTGTAAAAATTTAGTGGGTGTGTGATTAACTATGTAATTTGCACAATTTATTGCCTCGGCCCAAAATTTAAGACTTAGTCCCTTAGATTGGATCATACAATTAACCATTTTTTTTAAAGTGTTGTTCTTCCGTTCACCTACACCATTTTGTTGTGGTGTATATGGAACAATGTGTTGTTGTTGGATTCCTTATTTAGTGGAGAAAGTACTGGAATTTTTTTAAACATATTCTCCTCCATTTTCAAATCTTAACTTAATAATTTAATTACCAGATTGTTTTATAACAAGGGCCTTGTAGGCCAAGAACATGTTAGATAATTTTCTCTTAAGTTTCAGGAAATAAACCCAAGTGTGTATGGAGTAATCATCAATGAAAGTTAAGAAATATTTGAAACCAGAAAAGGAAGCAGATGGAAGAGGACCACATAAGTCACTATGCACAAGGTCTAAGGGAACCGAGGCGTGCCAAGAGGCACGTTTGTCAAAACTATCCCGATGATGTTTTCCGAGTACACAACTGGAACAAACACCATCCCTGCAAGATACCATCGGAAGAACTGTCACCATATTGTCTTTACATAGTTGTTGCAATGAGCAATAATTCAAGGGACCAAATTGCTCATGCCAAATGTTTCTCAACTTATCACTATGAGTAACAAAAACTGAAGGAAAAGGTGATGACCCAAAGTTGTTAAATTTGTACAAACTGGTAATATCATCAACAATTCTAGTAGAAAAGAAATTTTGCGGATCTTTAAAATCCTTGATTATAACTTGGTGATGTGTAAACGTTACAGTTTTACCTTCACTAGAATGAGTGATTTGATAGACTGACAACAAATTGCAGGAAATTCTTGGAACACATAGTACATCACTAAAATGACCATTTTTTACTGGAACTGTTCTATATCCTACAACACTTAGAGATCTATCATCACCAACAAATATTTGTTTTGTGTTACATTCATGCATAGTAGAAAATGTGGCTTGATCCTTAGCCATATGATAAGATAATCCACAATCAATGAGCCATTCATTTGAAGTAGAAGAAGAATATGTAGTATAAGAATAACCATAAGCACAAAGGTCATGTCCATGAGAAGTAGATTCTAAAGACGAATCTAGGCTAATGTGGTGCTTCTTCATTGCTGCTTCCAAGGATTCCATCTTCTTGAAACACTTAGATTCATCATGATTATCTTTCCCACAAAAACTGCAATGATGCTCATTCTTGTTTCATTTTGGCTTGGATCCTTTGTCATTTTTTAAAGAAGGCGCTGACTGAGAGGGTTTGGGACCCTTGTTTGGATTATTATTGCGAAAATTTTGTTTCATGGGAGGCTTGGAATTTTCTTTCTGTTGGGACAATAAGGATTTCCCAGATGTATTTGCATTGTTGATTATTCCAATATGAATGAGTTTATATAGCTCTCTAATTAAATAATCACAAAAGGATTCAAGACTAGGCTCTTGATAGCTAGCTATAGCCAATGATTCTTTCATGGAGTAAAATGTAGATACAAAAATAGAATATGTAGGTCTAAGTTTGGAAATAATACAATAAATACATTGTTTGTCTTCTTTCTTAATATTGCATTCTTCACATAAGAGTCCAAGAGTTTTAAAAATCACTTGGTTTCAAAGAAATCAACTCATTCTCAAGTTGATAACATCGAATTTCTTTGTGTTTATCAAACACAGATTCCAACTTTTCCCAAGCTTTATTAGGTTCATTAATTCCATATATGTGGAATCGCAAATCAGTAGTTATTGAAATCCCAATAAATCCATGAGATTCATCATATCTATTTGCCCTTTTTATTTTCTTATCATCATTAGCGTGTTCTGTTTCTTTCCCTGCGGTAATTATAAAAAGTCCCATACTCCGTAGAACATCCTCTATATGAGATTTCCATGAAAAATAGTTAGAACTAGTAAGTAGAATATCAAAAGGGGCATTCATACCTTAAAATAATATAAAAAAAACCAACTGTCTAGATGCAAAGAGCTCAAAAAATCAGTCTTGTTCAAAAAACATGGCACTGAAAACTGATTTCGTATGATGAAGTTATGCTTGACCAAAGAAAATGTTGAAGATATCCTCAATAGTGACGTGACAGATATTAAATTGGCCAACTAAAAAAAAGAACCCCCTTCTTCCCAAGACGAACCTTTGACAATCACTTTTACAAGAAAGTTGCTTTAAGTGAGTCACTTTTTTAAAATAAGCGATTTTCACTTTTACAATAATGGTACTTTAAATAGTGTGGAAATAAAAAAACTTAAAAAACTTAAGTGACTCTCTTTTTATTTGATTTTATTTTTAAGTAAGATGCACTTTTACAATAAAGTAACTTAAAAATAGAAATTGCATGCACTATTAAAAAGTAACTTAATAAGTCTTGAACTCAATAACTATTAAGGAATAAAACAACTTTGGACCAAGTGAGCTAAGTTTAAAAGGTATGTAAAAGAAGGGGATGAGGAAGGGTTTTTTTTTTCTCTTCTCTCTCGGTTTCCATGATTGCTTCTTTTTCCTACAAATCACACCACAAATCAAAAAACAAAAACAAAAAAAATTCCACTCTTGTGGGATTAGATCTCGTTATCTTATCCAAAAAGTCTATGTTTTCTCTCTATTTTTTATTCAGCGTGATTGCACAAGGTGTACGAAAAAGAGTATATGTAGCTGAGAAAACCCTTTCCCTTTGTGTTTCTGATTCACCGCGATCGTACAAGGTGCACAACAAAGAGAATACGTAGACAGGGAAGGAAACAATCCAAGACTAAAAACAATGAAGACCTAAATAATAAAACTGATAAACATATGAGAGATTTTAAAGAATAAAATAAAATAAATCCATCATTGTAACATTATACCTTCAGATCTGTCAAAATGTGTGTTTATGGAGAAAACATAAATGGTTTTTGATGAAACAAAAACTATTTTTCCATGGAAATGACGCTCTAGACACAATGGAACAACTCCCATAGGCCATAAATGTACAAAAGGTCTAGAATCAGAAACCCTTTCAAAGTTTCAGCAAAACTGGTTCAAGATCTGGATCACAAACTGAAGTGACTCTTCAGAAACACTTTGATACCATGTTCAGGTACACATGGTACTCCCAAAAGACTGAACACCAAGTGTAGCCACTAACACAAACAAATCACAGATTAACACACCGATATTTTGATGTGCTTAAAACCCTCGAGAGGGAAACAGTCCATGGCCCCAACCAAATAGCTACTTGGAGCAATTTATTATGAATAATAAAGAAAGTTACAAATGATATTCTCATAATCAATCAACTAGCCATGGATCCTCCATGCTCTTTAAATAGAGATCATGGACCAATCGGGTGTTAAGCCACAGATCAAGGGTACATACGATCTAAGAGAAATTGAACCATCAGATCACTCTACGTCTAGAACATATCGTGACCGCTGGATTAGAATATTTACAAATGCATACTAATGCATACTAAAGAAACACATTTTACCTAATGAATATATTACACAAGTTGATATTAACTAACTCCTTGTTATATTTTTATCATTCAAGCTAGAATTATCTTAGGATCTTATCTGAGAGAATAACATGCACACCAATAAACACAAGAGACAAGAGACACAAATAATTTTCCTTGGGGAAACCATAAAGGAGAAAACCCCACAACTTCCTTAGAGATAGAATGAGCACCAATGGTAGCAATAAAACCCAAAAACATAAAGATGATCTCCAATAGCTTGTTCTCTCTCTCTCTCTCTCACTTGATAGATCTTCTCCTCTCTCACTCATGTGCCCCAATGAGTGAGTGCGTGTGTGATAAATAGAGAGGCTCACTCTCTATTTATATTCTTTCATTCACTTAATGTCCACTTCAACATGTCGAACCCACTTAAAAATTAATTACTAGGGCTGACATATCTAGGAAAGTCTAATAACCCTAGTTCCCCTCAACTATGGGGACTTTTCCTTTCGATCAACAAGGAGGGTTAACCTTGACACAATTGTGGGGACTATTGCCCCGAATTACAATGGAGGGTTAAACTCAATGACTTTACATGCCTTGTTTACATTATTGAATCTCCTGATCGAAACATCAGGGCATGACATGACTCAATTACATTATAGATACTTCCTGGAATAAACATCGGCGTACAATACATAAGATATACAAGTGAATACATTTCGAAGTTACAAATACATCAACACTCCCTCTTAACTAGGAAGGTATTCTCTCGACACAATTTATCAGCACAAGTCTTCTTATCTATATCATCTGGATCATCATCAAGTCATCTTCATATTCAAGTCATCTTCATCGTCAAGTCATCACTAGATCTGGATCATCAGCAAGTCTGGATCATCCATGGATCTAGATCATCATCAAGTCTAGATCATCACTTGATCTGGATCATCATCAAGTATGGATCATCACTTGATCTAGATCATCATCAAGTCTGGATCATCTCTTGATCTAGATCATCATCAATGCTAGATCATCATCAAAGCTGGATCATCACTGGATCATCATCATCACTGCTTCTGCTATCTCAATCAAATGGTGCTATTTCTTCATTCTTCTCGTAATAGGAAGTTCTACAGAGCCATTCATTTTTCATGCTGGTTGTAGGCCTAGCCTCCAGGTAGGTATTCAACATCTTCAACACTTATATCTGACCATGGAATGAACCATGTCAGAAATGCCTGCCCAACATTTACATTTGACCATGGGAGGAACACATTCAAGAACCATGTCAAAAGGCACGCCCAACACTCACATCTGACCATTGGAGGAACACATCCAGAACCCATGTCAAAAAGGCCCAGCACTCACATCTGACCTCATCTTGTTAGAAAGGCTCTACACTTACATCTAACCATGTGTAAACACATCTCTCCAGAATGGCTCTGCACTTACATCTGAGGGCCATGTGTAAAAACATCGTGCTAGAATGGCTCTGCACTTACATCTGACCATGTGTAAACACATCTTGCCAGAATGGATTTGCACTTACATCCAACCATGTGAGAATGCACCGCATCGCAATGTCTCTCAATCCCAGACTGAGTATTCCTGGGAACTGACCAGGTACCTCCATTCTCCCAGAGAATGGCATTCAATGCTTATATTTGATCATGTGGGAACACATCCCACAGTCAACTCAGAATGCTCAACACTCACATTTGCTGTGGAAGGAACCAATCCTCTCACCATGACTGAATGTTTCAACCCTTACATCTGACCATGGAAGGAACCAATCCTTTTCACCATGTCAGAATGGCTCATGGACTCATCACTTCCCCTTGGAGGGAACCTCGATCTGAAGAACATGAAGTTTCTCCATGAAGTACTCAAATTTCACTCTAGCCATTTCTAGCATAGAATCACATCAAGTCTAATTACATCCAAGGATAACCTAAGAGCTTCGCTAGGACCGATTACATCTGAGGACAACCTACGAGCTTCGCTAGGACCGATTACATCCAAGGACGACCTATGAGCTTCACTAGGACCGATTACATCCGAGGACAACCTATGAGCTTCACCGGGATTTATGCTTAGACATCCTGTCTCACTGGATATTCTAGAACTCCCTCTTTAGAGAGATCTTGATATGGATCACATACTGGAGCTTCACTTCTCCTCTCTCCAAATAGCAAGTGGCAACATCTTTTTCCTTGGTTGTACTCAGTGCCATGTAGGACTGCTTCCTGTTGCACCAAGAAGTGCTCTTCCTATCAATGGCACTGCCCAATCCGAATCCACATAACCCTCTAGGTTAATATTCTAATTCATATCATACTTGAGCCCATAATCAAATGTACCCTTTAGATACCTCATTGCATGCTTTGTAACAATCAAATGAACATGTCTCAATGTGTTCACAGAAAAGAAAATATCTGGTCTCGTATTCATCAGGTACATCAAGGAATAAATCATCTGACGATACATCATGGCATCAACCGAATTTGATGAAGCAACACTCAATAGCTTCAGGTTTGATTCCATAGGTGTGGTTATGGCCATGCAGTCCATCATCTTGAACCTCTTCAGGATCTCTATTGCATACTTCCCTTGTCCACACCTCCATGCCTAGAGCATAGTGCATCATTCCCAAGTCCATCTCAAACTCGGCAACAAGTATCATTATTGCAACTTTAATGAGTTCCTCTTTTTTGTCAAGAACAAGTCATCGACATATAACAGGAGCATCATTTGTCTTCCACCTTCAACCTGTAGAAATTCAGGCCTGCAGTAGATTAATTTCACTCACAGCAATTAACAATTGATCATGCAAATTATCAACAATGGAGACTGAATATGGAGCTGTAACACAAAATTATATTAACTGAGTGTACAATAGCCAACCCTGTAATAACATAGGCTGCTGAATATATAGAATACATGAGCAAATCGAATGCATGAGGAAGCATCCAAATCTAGCATAAAGCAGGCTTACCCAAAATAGGCAAATCCCCCATAGGTGTAAAAAGCTGATCCCAAATCTATCAAGGACCCCACGAATTAGCAAGGGCGCATGGGCAAGCTAAAGAGTGGTCAAATGGCAGCTCATACATGCTTTTGCATGGAGGAAAGAGTGGAGGATGAAAGGGGAATAAAACAAGTTCACCTCACCTAGTCTAGCTTTCCTTATGTGCTTTAAAAACTGGAAAAGCAGTCAACAAAGCAGAAAAAGCAGAAGGGCGCCTAGGAGGCCAGGAATAAAGCAGATTTGATTCCCAGGACTTTCCAAAGCGCTCCATGAGTCAATAATGGCAAGTTTGACCTCTATGGATAGGCAATTGACAACTTGCACATGGTGGGACTCATGGACTAGGCAAATAAGACAAAACAAATGAAATAATGTCTAAGTGGGTAAATACTATGGGTTGATTATTCTAACACAACCTTGAAGAAAAGGTTGGAATTCGCTTTACTCTCAGTAAATCCTAGAATCATCAGCAAGCTGTCCATCCTGTAGTACCATGTCAAACCTCAGGATATTTTGTAGTCACTCCCTCTAAAGTGGAGCATCATTCTCCTTTTTTATTTCATACTCTATGCACTAGAACGTTCTGTACCAGAGTGATAAGTAGCTTCCTCTGCTACTAATATTCTATGTATCCATCTAGGATCACTGGATACCAAGATGCTCTATCTTGAACTTTTTCAAAAGTTCTTCTCGCACCCATCTGTGAGCTTGTCATCCTCTATAGACTTTCATCTTCAACCTTGTAACAAAGGTTCATATCTCCATCAAGTTCCTCATGTATGTGTTATCCCATGGGTGTCTTCTAAGCTCGTACAATGCCTTGTTTCATTTGCACACATGATTCTTCCTGTCATGTGTCTCAACTCCCATTGGCTGCAAATTTCTCTTCGTAGTCTATGCCTTCTTTTCATGAGAAGCCTCATGCTATGAATCTTGCCTTGTATCCCATGATGTTTCCATATACGTATTGATACTGCATCCTAGACATCATTCTTGTTGAATTGGTCTTCCCTTTCTTCTTAGTTACTTCTTCATAGCTGGAAGGTTCTACATCAATGATATCGCTGCATTTGTCATATTACTCTTCATCTTGAACTGTCGTCAGTTGTTCTTCAGAACAAGTCTCATCCTTCTTTGCTTGTAGGATATTTTACGCGATCTTTCATACAAGTCAAATGCATTAGTTGTACGGTTAGAAACATTTCATAAGATATATTCATAATGAAAAAAATATTTTCATCAAGATATAATCATGCAACTATTTAGCCAATACAACATTCATCCATATCTCACGGAAACTTTCTAGAGGCCTTCCATCTCTACCAGGACAACATTGAGATTGTGCACTAATCCAATATGTCAGCAAAGAGGTTTCATTCTAGATAAGTAGAAATGGATAGTTGTAAAGCGCCATGAGCTACTTACCCATCACATGCGTATTAGTAGTATACTGTCAATAATGCATACATTCTACCATGCATAATACATCAACTAAATATAAAAAAATTCATAAAAAAACAATATCATGAAATGACAATTGAATACTTATGTTTATTTGTTTTATGGGTAGACTCCTTCTTAAGCCTTCAGCTTCATCATCTTCTTCATTCATCATTTCTTATCCAAATGCTAATATGGATAAGAGTTTATTCAAGAGTTGAGTCCTTCATATTCCTCATCGCTTGAGGGATCTTCTCTTATTATGAGTCGAGCTTCTTCTTCTTCCTAGAGTCTGCTGAAAGTAATCACTTCCTTTTGGCACACATTCCTTTCATGAATGAATCCCATGATCCTGGGAGGCCATTCAAGGTGGCTATCACTACCTCTATATTCTCCGCACTTCTTCTTCTACTACAATTTGTTCTTTGATTTGAGAGACCCTCGTAAAGTATGACTGTATGGTCTCTGCATTCTGGATCTTCACATTCTTCAACTGTTTTCTCAAAGTCATATTCTGATTTATGTTTTTCCCTTAAAATATCTTGGTCAAGGAATCAAACATCTCTTTCGGTGTCTTTAGCGAAGACACTTGTGGTATAATGTGATTCGTGACTAAATCTACAATGATCTTCTTTGCCTTGACCAAGTTATTATGGTGTAAGGCTTTTAGCCTCATCTCCCTCTAGAACTGGAACCTCTCTACTTATGTAGGTGTCTAATTTATTTTCTTCAGAGAGATCATATACTTCCATGGTTGGATTTTTTCATCTTTACCAATATTATCATCAAGCTGATGTGATATATCACTTGGAAATGAGAAACTCAAATAAAAATAGCAAAGGATTAGATCTTACCGATTTGAGGTGTCTGTCCTGCTTCCGGAGCTGGCTGATCTAGGGTTTTTCAGAGAAACCCTAATTTTCAAAACTTGGAATCTTTCAGATCTGATTGGATAGAAATATAGAACTCTTCAAGGTGAGCTTTCCAATGTACTCCTTTTATGAAAATAGTGGAGGGAAACTCCCAGAACAGGAAGCCCTATTTTTCCAATTTCTTCTGCATACATTCCTGAAACTATTTCTATGGTATCTATGCAATTATTTCTCCTCTATATCTAAAACTTATCCTTGAGTTATCCTCTCCTATCCTTGTTCCAAAACCATAGGTTTCATTGGAATTGGTTTCACCAATTGGGATTTATGAGCACTTTCCCAAGGTGACCTATTTCAGGACTGTTCTGAATAGCGATGTTGTAAGGACTTCCACGAGTCACTTTTTCATCTTCAAGGAATGAAACTTCTACCACAAAAAGTACAATCTGTTCCCTTTTTGGAAATTTTTTATAAATTTCATTTGGACCTTGGTATCCCAAGATATAGCAATTCTCCCCAAGTGTCCTGTTTAGGGATGAATCCTGGAAGAGGTTAGAACCCTAACTTGGAGGAATCATATATCCTAGAATATAGAGAATCTGAGGCTGAAAATTTGATACATTGTACACCAGAATTTTATCTTCGATCTATGAAATTTTTTCCCTTGAGACTTCTGGAATCCTGATATATAGAAAAGTTACAAAATCTTATCGGTTTTATTATTTAGGGTTTTTCCAGCCTGGGGTCAAAATAGGGTTTGACTTTCCTGGAGTTACACCCAACCAAAAATATCAACCCAGGTCTCTAAAATTCGATTTTGATGAGGATAAAAATCCTATGCCGGGCTCACTTAAAAATTATTCTTCTGTAAAAATCCCTAATTTCCTGCACCAAAAACTGAAAATGCTCGGAATCAAATTTTGCTTCGACAGAAAGATGCGTCCTTCAATGGAGATTCAGCCTAACATTATTTTGCTGATGGATTGTGGAGAGAGACCCAAAAAGTAAGAATCCCTGGCTTTTACAGCTACACAATGTCTTCTTCTCAGGTTAGCTCTAATACCATGTTAGGTTTTTATCATTCAAGCTAGCATTATCTTAGGATCTTATCTGAGAGAATAACATGCACAATAATAAACACAAGAGACATGAGACAAAGAATTGTCCTCGGTGAAACCATAAAGGAGAAAACCATGCAACTTCCTCATAGATAGAATGAGCACCAATGGAAGTAGTAAAACATGAAAACATTGAAGATGATCTCCAACATCTTGTTCTCTCTCTCTCTCACTTGAGAGAGATTCTCCTCTCTCACTCATGCGCCCCAATGAGTGAGTCTGTGTATGATAAATAGAGAGGCTCACTCTCTATTTATATTCTTTCATTCACTTAATGTCCACTTCAACATGTTGGCCCCACTTAACAATTACTTACTAGGGCTGACATCTCTAGGAGAGTCTAATAACCCTAGTGCCCCACAATTGTGGGGACGTTTCCCTTTGATCAACAAGGAGGGTTAACCTTGACACAATTATGGGTGCTATTTCCCTGAATTACAATGGAGGGTTAACCTTAATGAATTTACATGACTTTTTTACATTATTGAATCTACCGATCGGAACATCAGGGCATGACATGATTTAATTACATTATAGATACTTCCCAAAATAAACATCGTGGTAAAATACATAAGATATACAAGTGAATACATTCCGAAGTTACAAATACATCAACACTCCTAAGTGTCTAAATATCCTAATAGATCGATGATGCCAACATCCAATATCCTATCGAGCTCAACTTTGACTCGTTCTTTTTACCATGGGTTCAACCGATAAGGATGTTGCTTCACCAACTTCGCATTTGAATTTAGCAAGATTTTCATTTCTCCCAAGTCCCCTAAAATCCCTTTCATATCAGCAAATTTAGTCGGAAATACACCCTGGAATTAGTGCAGTAGATTGATGATATTTTTCATAGTAGCTTCACCCCAATAATATCCTACACTGACGAATTTTGGGTCCTCCAGCATCCCAATATTGACCTTCCATATATTAAGAGGTTGTTGAGCTTTGTACGTTGGTACCTCTAGTACTGCGATATCCCAAATCCCTTCTAACTCTATGATATTAATATTCCTTGGATCGTCCCCATCGTTAGGTTCTCTTATTACATTGTAACATTCCCTCATCAACTTGGTTACTGGTGTCTCATGCAATTCTGTGGGAAATTCCACTGGAACTACTTCTAAGATGAAACTACAGATGTGCCGAAGTGCGCTATGTATTACTAGATCAACACTCGCAAATATGAAGGTGTGATTAAAGAAAACAATAAAGTATTCCCATGTTCTAATCTCCCTCTATATTTCTGCTGATACATACAATTGTCACGGCATCTCATCCATCATATTGAAAAAAATATGTACCCATTCGACCAGATGATCATTGGGATCATTCCTTCCATCATACTTCTCTCCTTGGTAATGCAATGCTACCCCAAATCGAACTTCCATTAGTCTACTACATTTTGGCCAACCATTGATTGAGTTATTATGCATCCCCCACCATATTGATGGAGTGGCATTCAGTGCCTCCTCCAATTCCAACAGTCACTTAGGTTATTATACTTTGTCTTCAAACTCATCGATGAAATCAATCAGGTTGGATATCCATTCATATGTTGGTAGCTTGATAACCTCTATTGCAACCCAGCATAGAAACTAACTGCCTCGCCCACACTTCCAGATTGATACTTCATGTAGCTGATTCTGCCAATTCTCTAGCGCATCATTAGAATCCAATGATGCAGAACTAGTACTTCTCCAACACATCTCCCCGTCTACGGTGGGATGGATGTAATCTTCTGCAATATTATATTTGTGATCCCATCCTCCCACGAATTACTCCTTTACTAGTTTGACATATATTCTTCCTTTGCTCGAATCTAATGGGGAAATGATCTGCATGTCGTGATTCTCAAAAGTCATCACTCTCTTCTTGAAGTTGATCACTTCCAGATTGTCATTATCCCATCAAATCCCCAACAACATGGGATAAGAGCTACATTCATCCATGATTTCAATAACATCAAATTATGCATAAGTCTTCATTCTTTCTACTTCAACAAGTAAGTGTGGTACTCGGTTGATCTATGACACTCTGGCCTGATTTTCCAATTGCAATTACAGAGGGGAGCAAACCAACTATGCTTTCCCCATCATTTACCATGTTTTCTTCATCAAGATATTGACATTTGATCCTAGATCCAAGATGATCGAGTCCATGTCATAATCACCGATTCAAACATTCATTCTCATCTCTCTTCCGGTTTTCTTCTTATGAAAATAGTACATAGCGTAGTCTTGTCGCCCTTTCTCTTGTCAGTATAGCAGAATTTCTATTTCATCTAGTGCATCAACATACTTTGCTAATGATAGACAACTTTCTAAGAAACTTTGTAATGTTACAACCTTTTGCGATGGTCCTGCGACAAGTGTCGAATCAAAAGTAGGTGGCATTTCATAGATAGGAAACTTACCTGTATCCCTTTTTATGACATCTCTTGCATCAAAGAAAGTTTCTTTCTCAATTTTGACATCAAATTGCACGTTATTTTGATCTGCCAATCAAATCTGTGGGAGTGGGACACCATCTGTCATTGTCACGCCTCCTCGAGTTATGAATCCAAAATCTGTAGGTTGAGTCCTAGGTTCTGCCAAATTTTTTCCTATCGTTGGTCCTTGATTCTGATTTTGAGGTTGGTTCACATTCTGGTTCACATTATGGTTCAGATTCTAGTTCTAGTTCTATGGTGGTGGGACATTCTTCACTTGCCACTTTACAATAAACTACAGATAATCTTCAATAGTATGATCTGCAATGCTACAATAAGTACATTTGTAACTTCAGAATGTATTCACTTGAATATTTCATATATTGTATTTCATTGGTCCTCGATGTTCCTATCAGGAGATTCATTAATGTAATCAAGTCATGTAAAGTCATACAGATTAAACCTCCTTTGTAAGTCAGGGGTAAAGTCCCCATAGTTTTGGGGCAGTAGGATTATTAGAATCTCCTAGAGAAGTCGGCCCTGGTAAGTTATTGTCAAGTCATAAACTAGTATAAATAGAGAGTGAGCCTCTCTATTTGTTACACACACTCACCCAACTATAGTGTGTAGGTGAGAGAGAAGAATCTCGCTCAAGTGAGAGAGAGAGAACAACTGTTGGAGATCATCTTTTTGTATTTGGGCTTTACTGCTGCCATTGGTGCTCATTCTATCTTTGAGGAATTTGCGGGGTTTTTTCTTTATATTTTCCCCAAGGAAAATATTTGTGTCTATAGTCTCTTATGATTGATTGTTGTGCATGTTATTCTCTCATATAAGATCCTAATATCCTATTGCTTAAATGATAAAAATCTAACATGGTATCAGAGCTAACCTTATAACAAGAAACTATGTAGCTGCGGAAGCCATGAATTCTTACTTTTTGGGTCTCTCTTTATATATCATCAGCAAAAGGAGGCTAGGCTAACTCTTCATTGAGGGGCACATCTTTCTGTTGAAGCAGAATTTGATTTGGGGCATTTTTCAGTTTTTGACCTATCACTATTGTGGGAAATTAGGGATTTTTATAGAAGAATAATTTTTGAGTGATCCCAACATAGAATTTCTCTTCTCATCAAAATAAAAGTTTAGAGACCAAGGTCAAAGTTTTTGGCTGGGTAACACTCCGGGAAAGTCAAACCCTAGTTTGATCCTGGGTTTGAAAAACTCAAAAATACTAAAACTGGTAGTTTTGGTACACTCACTATATCTCAAGATGGAAGCATGTTCAGAAGCTGAAATTTTCATAGGACGAATATAAATTCTTGATGTAACCCGTGTAAAAATTTTAGCCTCAGATTCTCTATATTCTAGTATATATGATTCCTCCAAACCAATTTTCTAGCCCCTTACAAGATTCATCCCTAAACAAGATAGCTAGGGAGAATTGCTATATCTTAGGCTACGAATGTCCAAATGAAATTTCACAAGATGTTCCAAATAGGAATGAATGATACTCTCTGTGGTAAAATTTTCAGACCCTGAAGGTGAAATAGGGACACATGGAAGTCCATACAAGTTTGATAGGTTGAACAATACTGAAATAAGTCACCTTGAGAAAACTCTCATAAGTCCCGATTGGTGAAATGAATTCTGCTCAAACCTATGGTGTTGGAAAGAGGACATACGAGGATATGTCAGTACAAAATTTCAGACACAGAGGAGTAGTAATTTTAGAGATACCATAGAAACTATGTCAGGAATTTCTCCAGAGGAATTTGGAAAACTAGGGCTTCCATTTCCAGGAGATTCCCTCCACTGTTTTCAGAAAAGGAGTACATTGGAAAACTTGCCTTGAAGAGGACCATATTTATATCCAATCATATCTAAAATATTCCAAGTTTTGAAAATTAAGGTTTCTATGACAAACCCTAGATCAGCTAGCTCTGGAACCAGGACGAACACCTCAAATTGGTAAGATTTAATCTTTTGCTATTTACAGTTGAGGTTCTCATTTCAAGATGACTAATCACACTAGATTTATGACAAGCTTGGTGAAGCTGAAAAATTCCAAGCATGGAAATATATGATTTCAATGGTTCTTGAAGAAAATTAATTGGAAACTTACATAAGTGGAGAGGTTCGAGTTCCAGAGGGAGATGAGGCTAAATCCTACTACAAGAAGAGCTTGGTCAAGACCAAGAACATCATTACTGATTCAATCAAGGATCACTTTATACCACAAGTGTCTTCCCTAAAGACACCTAAAGAGATGTTTGATTCCTTGACAAAGCTATTTGAAAGAAAGAACATAAATGAGAAGATGACTTTGAGAAACCAGTTGAAGAATGTAAAGATCCATAATATAGATACCATACAGTCATACTTTACAAGGGTCTCTTAAATCAAAGAACAACTTGAAGCAGTGGATGAAGAAGTAGAGAATGTAGAAGTTGTAATAACCACCTTGAATGGACTCCTAGGATCATGGGATTCATTCATTCAAGGAATGTGTGCCAAAAGGAAGTGATTACTTTCAGCAGACTCTAGGAAGAGCACACACAATATGAAGCTTGACCCATAATAAGAGAAGAGAAGATGGGAGCAACTGAATATCAAGCACTCAAGATTCAAAAAAGATCCCTCAAGTGATGAGGAATATGAAGAAATCAATTCTTGAAGAACCTCTTATCCATATTAATCATTTGGATAAGAAATGATGCTGTTATGAATGAAGAAGATGATGAAGCTGAAAGAAGGAGTCTACCCATGAAACAAATAAATATAAGTATTCAATTTTCATTGTTTTGTTATGCATTTGTTTATATTCAGTTGATGTATTATGTAGGATAGAATGTTTGCATTAATGACAGTATACTACTAATATGCATGTGATGGGTAAGTAGCTCATGGTTCTATACAACTATCCATTGCTACTTATCTAGAATGAAACCTCTTTACTGACATATTGGATTAGTGCACAATCTCAATGATGTCTTGGTAGAGATGGAAGGAATCTAGAAAGTTTCCGTGAGATATGGATGAATATTGTATTGGATAAAATAGTTGCATGATTATATCTTTATGCATAATAATTTTCCATTATGAATATGACTTATGAAATGTTTTTAACCATACGACTGGTGCATTTGACTTGTAGGAAATATCGTGTACAATCACCTACAAGAAAAGAAGGATGAGACTTGTTCTGAAGAACAAGTGACAACAGTTCAATAAATTATCCAAAATGAAGAATAGTATCCCGAGAATTCAAGAGGCCTCAAAGACACTCTACTTATGTGACAATGTTGAGTGACATCATTGATGTAGAGCCATCCAACTATGAAGAAGTAACCAAGACAAAAGCGAAGGAGAATACTAGTTCAAGAAGAATGGTGTCTAGGATGTAGTATTGAGACCTGAAAGGAAGTCCGTAATGTCTTCCATATGGATCTACATGATAGAGCATGCAATATATGGAAACATCATGGGATACAAGGAAATATTCATAGCATGAGGCTTCTCACGGAAAGAAGGCATAGAATATGAAGTAACATTTGCAGCCACTAGAAGTTAAGACACATGACATGAAGATTCATGTGTGCAAATTAAAGAAGGCATTGTACGAGATTAGAAGACACCCATGGGATAACACATACATGAGGAGCTTGAATACCACCTAGAGTGATGAAGATCTTAACCTTTGCTACAAGGTTAAAGATGAAATCCTATAGAGGATGACAAGTTCACAGACGGGTGCAAGAATAACATTTTCAAGATAGAGGATCTTGGTATCCAGTGAACCTAGATGGATACATAGAATAATAGTAGTAGAGGAAACTACTTGTCCATCCAGTACAAAATGTTTCAATACATAGAGTACGAAAGGCAGAGGGAGAATGATGATCCACTTCAGAGGGAGTGACTGCAAAAGATTTTGAGGTTCGACATGATATGACAAGATGGAGAGCTTATTGATGGCTCTAGGATTTACTGAGAGTAAAGCGGATTCCAAATTTTACTTCAAGGTTGAAGGTGGAAGACCAGTGATGCTCCTATTATATGTTGATGAATTGTTCCTAATAGAAAAGAGGAACTCATTAAATTTGCAAGAAGCATACTTGCTTCTGAGTTCGAGATGAAGGACTTAGATATGAAGCACTACTTTCTAGGCATGAAGGCATGGAAAATGTGGATGGAATCTCCCAGGGACAAGGGAAGTATGCAGTGGAGATCCTAAAGAGTTTTAGGATGATGGACTGCAAGGCCATGACCACAAATATCGCATGAAACCTAAAGCTATTGAGTGATGCTTCATTAGAGTTGGTTGATGCTATGATGTATCATTAGATGATTGGGTCCTTGATGTACCTAATGAATACTAGACTAGATATTTGATTTGCTGTGAACACATTGAGCCAGTTCCTAACAGATCTGAGTCATGTTCACCCGATTGGTGCAAACCATATTCTGAGGTACCTAAAGGGTACAGTTGATTATGGTCTCAAGTATGATGTGAATCAGAAGATTAACCTAGAGGGTTATGTAGATTTAGAGTGGGTAGGAAGTTCCATTTATAGGTAGAGCACTTTAGCATGCTTCTTTAGTATGAGATCAGGTGTGATCTCTTGGTTTAGCAGGAAGCAATCCTGTGTGGCACTAAGTACAACTGAAGCAGAGTATGTTGTATCTTTTTCGGCTAGTTGTGAGGAAGTGTGGCTAAGGAATCTACTATTTGATTTGTTTGATCTCCGGTTGGATGATACTTATATATATTGCAATAACCAGAGTTGTGTGAAGTTGTCGAAGAACCCGACATTCCTTGACAAGTCAAAGCATATCGAGATCAAATATCACTATATCAGGGATATGGTGCAGAGAGGAGTAGCGAAGCTAAAATATGTTGCAATGGACGAGCAGATAGCTGATGTGTTGACCAAGCCACTAGCCAGAATGAAGTTTGAGTACTTTAGGGAGAAGCTGGGTGTTCTCCAAATTGAGGTTCCTTCCAAGGGGAAGTGATGAGTCTGTGATCCCTGATGACATGGTGGTAGGTGAGGCCTCCCATGGTAAAATGTAAGTGCAGATCCCTTCTAACATGGTGATAGGATTGGTTCCTTCCATGGTCAGATGTAAGTGTAGAGCCCTTCTAACATGGTGATAGGATAGGTTCCTTCCATGGTCATATGTAAGTGCTGGAACTTTCCTCGGATGGTAGATACCATGACGAAGGATGTAAGTGCTAGGCCTTTCCTTAGATGGTAGATGGTGTGTCCTGCCATGCCAGAGGATGTAAGTGCTAATCCTTTCTAAATGGGTCAGATATAAGTGTTGGGCCTTTCTAACTGGGTCATATGTAAGTGTTGGGCCTTTCCTTGGATGGTAGATACCATGTTGGAGGATGCAAGTGCTTGGCATTTCCTTGGATGGTAGATGGTTTATCCTACCATTCTAGAGGATGTAACTACTGGGCCTTTCTGACTGGGTCAGATGTAAGTGCTGCGCCTTTCCTCAGATGGTAGATACCATGCTAGAGGATGTAAGTGCTGGGCCTTTCCTTGGATGGTAGATGGTGTGTCCTACCATGCCAGAGGATGAAAGTGCTGGGCCTTTCTGACATGGTGATAGGCTGGGATTCCCATGGTTAGATGTGAGTGCTAGGCATGCCTTTCTTACATGGATGTTGGATGTGTTCCTCCCATGGTCAGATGTAAGTGCTAGGAAGGCCTTTCTGACATGGATGTTGGATGTTTTCCTTCCATGATAATATTTAAGTGTTGAAGAAGATGAAGACCTACATGGAGGCTAGGGCTACAACCACCATGAAAAAGGGTTGGCTCTGTATAACTTCCTGTGATGAGAAGAATTGAGAGATAGTATCATTTGATCGAGATAGTGGAATCAGTGATGATGATGATCCAATGATGATCTAGTGATGATCCAAATTTGATGATGATCCAGAGAAGAAGACTTGTGCTGACGAATTGTGTCAAGAGAATACCTTCCTAGTTAAGAGGGAGTGTTGATGTATTTTTAACTTTGGAATGTATTCACTTGTATATTTCATATATTGTATTTCATTGGTCCCCTATGTTCCTATCGAGTGATTCATTAATGTAATCAAGTGATGTAAATTCATAGATATTAACCCTCCTTTGTAAGTCGAGGGTAAAGTCCCCATAGTTTTGGGGCACTAGGGTTATTACAATCTGCTAGAGAATTTGGCCTTGGTAATTTATTGTAAATTCAAAAACTAGTATAAATAGAGAGTGAGCCTCTCTATTTGTTACACACACTCACCCAGCTACACCGCATAAGGGAGAGAGAAGAAGCTCGCTCAAGTGAGAGAGAGAACAGTTGTTGGAGATCATCTTTTTGTCTTTGGGTTTTATTGCTACCGTTGGTGGTCATTCTATCTCTAAGAAAGTTTTGGGTTTTTCCCTTAATGGTTTCCTTGAGGAAAATATTTGTGTCTATTGGCTCTTGTGATTGATTATTGTGCATGTTATTCTCTCAGATAAGATCTTAAGATCATATTGGTTAAATGATAAAAATATAACTTAAAATATTGATGATTTATGGATGAATGGAATTTTATTGATGGATGATATTAGTTTAATTTTCAGTACATAATAATTTGGATTTATTTTTTTGAGTTTGATAGCATTTGGAGAAGTTTCCCTATCATTTCCCTCAAGGTTAAAGCTAGTCTTTTTGCATATTATTTAAGGGAGTTATAGAAGATAGTAAAAGTTGAATGGTGATGTATATGAGTTCATATTGATTTCCTTTACCTGTAACCTACTTCCATTTAGAAATTAGAGTGGGTTTTGGGAGAATCTGAGAAGCCATTTCCAGCATTTACCTAGGGGGAATTGGAACCCCAATTTGCTAGTAAAGCCTCCTACTTTGATCAGAATATAAAAATAGTTTTCATAAGTGATTGGAGGGTTATAAATAATATTTGAATTTAATATTCAATTCTTAATATTTTCCATACACACTTTGAGAATATTTGGGATCATTTGGGCTAATTTAGAGATCTAGACATCAAAACTAGTCAAGGGTCGAAATTGGGGAAAAAGTGAAAAATTGGTCATTTAATAAAAAATATTAAAAAGGGAAATTATAGTGGTATCAGAACATGATCTTGGAACCTGATGTTGTTGATATTTATGAGAAAAATAATTGAGGAACCATCATTACATATTGAAACCCAAAATTTCCTTTGTTGAAGAGGAAATAATGACTTGGGATGAAAAGGGAACCTCATATGATGGTGAGGAGCATATAAAAATCATGGAACCTATAATTGAAGACATGACCAAGAATATTATGAAAGGATTCAAATTGTGGGATATCCAAGGTTTGATAAAATATATTTATTTTAATAAAAACAAGGGGAAAAATGCATCATCTTTCTTGAAGGAGCAAAAGGAGGAGACCCATGAACCACCTAGTTTTGAAATAGGAGAAGTAGAAGAAGTAGTTCATGAAGAGGATCGAAATTCACTCCCAAGTGGCTCTGAAAAATATGAAGAGACATCACAAGAATATGAATAAGTTTCTATTGAAAATATTTAAGATCATTTTGAGACACATTATACCTTGGAAATAAAACAAAGAGCATCTACTCATTGATGCTTAAACTATGAAGAAGTACCTACAAATGGGTGCTCACAACTCTATGTTGGTGACATAGAGATCATATTTAAAAATGTTTCTGCAAGAAAAATTTGTAGTAAACATGAAAATGAATACCTTGTAACAATTGAAGAAGAAACAAGATCAACTTCCCCATCACCACTTGAGCTTCTTGAAGTTGGTCCAAGTAAGAAGGAAGAAGATGAGGAGGTTCATTTGCAAGAGCCTCATTTTATTGAAGGTTCCTTAAAGATGAATGAAAATAAGCTCCAATAGGCCCTTAGAATACTACATGACACTAAAGAATTGGTGTCAAATTCTTGTTAGAAAATTTCTTCATTGGAGAATCCATCCTTCCTTGAATACATGGAGAAGATTCAAGGAGCAATGTGCAACATTGAAGATAATTTCATGTGTTCAATTTTTGATAGAAAAATTTTGGTTGAGATTAATGAATTTTCACATGATGCATACTTGAATAATAATGAGTATAATCATAAGATCAAAATTCAAAATGAGAAACTTCTTTAAAAGTTGAAAGATACTTGTTTTTCCTCCTATTTTTTAGATTGTCAAAAGGTAGATTGTTTGGAGACTTCTCATGACATGGTGGATCATGAGAAATGTATAAATTTGAATGTGCTTGATGTGTTTGAAGATGAAATTGAATATATCCAAACATTTTGGGGCCCACACAAACTAGAATTTATGTGCAACATGGCATCCTCCTCTTGAAATTTTGAATCCATGGGAAGCCTCAATGTTCTTGGATGAGTTATAAGGATAATAAATTTTTACATATACATAATAGGTTGAATTTGGAAGAAGATATAACTTACATGGGTGGGGAAGAGTCATTTTGGAGCTAGTGAGACACTTGGACTAGATTCCTTGGCTCTATGACAACAATGATGAAGAGACTATGATACCTATGACACAAATCAGATATAAAGGCTGACATCTGACATATCTGTAGGTAAGGTCAAAATACAGGATCAAATAGGGTGCTCATGTGAGTTGGGGAAGCTCAATGGGTTCCTACTCAAATTGGGGGAAGAAGGAAGGCTAGGAAAAGGAGGAGACATGGAAAATCTTGAGCCCACACCCAAATTCGAACTGGATTGAGTTTTTTGATGGATTGGTAATATTAGAAGGCTAATTAATTTTATAAAATAAATGAATCCACCAATATAATGGATTTTTCTCATTTGATAAATTGTCATTTGTGAATTGTGAGAGCTAGTGGAAGACTACTTTTCTTGCCTTAGCCAATTTTGAGGGTGAAAGATTCCCATACAAGTTGATTTTTGGAGAGGCCACTAAGGTATTTCATGGATATTTAATGGAGTTTTATTTGCAGGTTTAATATACATGGAATCTCAAGGTTTATTCTATTGCATCACTTTCTCTCAACCATTTCCAGTTTTTATGGCATATTCTTGCTCATGGAGGGATTACGCTTTGGGTGAGATATTGATTTATTTGGAGGAGATTATAATGCCCCATTATTTTATTTTATGATTTAAATTATATTTATTTAAATTTTATAAGACTCTCAGGTCGAAATACTGCAATATTTCATGTAAAAATGTTAATCAATGAAGAAATAGTGCCATTTCCCCACTATCTTGTTGTGAATCAATTTGATGTTGATGGATTTGAATGGATAAATAAAATAATGATGGTTTATGGATGAATAGAATTTTATTTATTTATATAAATTTCATAATAATATCAGGTAAAAATACCCAAAATATTTCATGGATAAATGTTAAACAATGAAGAAACAATGCCATTTCCCCACTACCTTGTTGTGAACGAATATAATGTTGATAGATTCGAATGGATAAGTGAAATACTGATGATTTATGGATGAATAGAGTGTTTTTGGTGGATTATATTAGTTTAATGTTCAGTACATAATAATTTGGAGTTATTTTGTTGAGTTTGATAGCATTCGGAGAAGTTTGCCTATCATTTCCCCCAAGGTTGAAACTAGTATTTTTGAATCTGATTTAATGGAGTTATATCAGACATTAAATGTTGAATGGTGATGAATATGAGTTCATATTCATGTACTTTATATTCCCCCTAATTCCATTCAAAAATTTGAGTGGTTTTGGGAGCATTTGAGGCACCATTTCCAACATTTACCTAGGGGGAATTGGAACCCCAATTTTCTAGTGACGACAGTTCAATAAATTATCCAAAATGAAGAATAGTATCTCGAGACTTAAAGAGGCCTCAAAGACACTCTAGTTATGTGACAATGTTGAGTGACATCATTGATGCAGAGCCATCCAACTATGAAGAAGTAACCAAGACAAAAGGGAAGGAGAATACTAGTTCAAGAAGAATGGTGTCTAGGATGTAGTATTGAGACCTGAAGGGAAGTCCGTAATGTATTCCATATGGATCTACATGATAGAGCATGCAATATATGGCAACATCGTGGGATACAAGGAAATATTCATAGCACGAGGCTTCTCATGGAAAGAAGGCATAGAATATGAAGCGACATTTGCAGCCACTAGAAGTTAAGACACATGACATGAAGATTCATGTGTGCAAATTAAAGAAGGCATTGTACGAGCTTAGAAGACACCCATGGGATAACACATACATGAGGAGCTTGAAGACCACCTATAGTGATGAAGATCTTAACCTTTTCTATAAGGTTAAAGATGAAATCCTATAGAGGATGACAAGTTCACAGATGGGTGCAAGAATAACATTTTCAAGATAGAGGATCTTGGTATCCAGTGAACCTAGATGGATACATAGAATAATAGTAGTAGAGGAAACTACTTGTCAGTCCAGTACAAAATGTTTCAATACATAGAGTATGAAAGATAGAGGGAGAATGATGATCCACTTCAGAGGGAGTGACTGCAAAATATTTTTAGGTTCGACATGATATGACAAGATGGACAGCTTATTGATGGCTCTAGGATTTACTGAGAGTAAAGCGGATTCCAAATTTTACTTCAAGGTTGAAGGTGGAATACCAGTGATGCTCCTATTATATGTTGATGAATTGTTCCTGATAGAAAAGAGGAACTCATTAAATTTGCAAGAAGCATACTTGCTTCTGAGTTCAAGATGAAGGACTTAGATATGAAGCACTACTTTCTAGGCATGGAGGCATGGAAAAATGTGGATGGAATCTCCCAGGGACAAGGGAAGTATGCAGTGGAGATCCTAAAGAGTTTCAGGATGATGGACTGCAAGGCCATGACCACACATATCGCATGAAACTTGAAGCTATTGAGTGATGCTTCATTAGAGTCGGTTGATGCTATGATGTATCGTTAGATGATTGGGTCCTTGATGTACCTAACGAATACTAGACTAGATATTTGCTTTGCTGTGAACACATTGAGCCAGTTCCTAATAGATCTGAGTCATGTTCACCCGATTGGTGCAAAGCATATTCTGAGGTACCTAAAGGGTACAGTTGATTATGGGCTCAAGTATGAGGTGAATCAGAAGATTAAACTAGAGGGTTATGTACATTCAGATTGGGCAAGAAGTTCCATTTATAGGTAAAGCACTTCAGCATGCTGCTTTAGTATGAGAACAGGTGTGATCTCTTGGTTTAGAAGGAAGCAATCCTGTGTGGCACTAAGTACAACTGAAGCAGAGTATGTTGTATCTTTTTCAGCTAGTTGTGAGGAAGTGTGGCTAAGGAAGATACTATTTGATTTGTTTGATCTCCAGTTGGATGATACTTATATATATTGCGATAACCAGAGTTTTGTGAAGTTGTCGAGGAACCCGGCGTTCCTTGACAAGTCAAATCATATTGAGATCAAATATCACTATATCAAGGATATGGTGCAGAGAGGAGCAGTGAAGCTACAATATGTTGCAACGGACGAGCAGATAGTTGATGTGTTGACCAAGCCACTAGCCAGAATGAAGTTTGAGTACTTTAGGGAGAAGCTAGGTGTTCTCCAAATTGAGGTTCCTTCCAAGGGGAAGTGATGAGTCTTTGATCCCTTATGACATGGTGGTAGGTGAGGCCTCCCATGGTAAAATGTAAGTGCAGATCCCTTCTGACATGGTGATAGGATTGGTTCCTTCCATGGTCAGATGTAAGTGCAGAGCCCTTCTGACATGGTGATAGGATAGGTTCCTTCCATGGTCATATGTAAGTGCTGGAACTTTCCTCGGATGGTAGATACCATGACGAAGGATGTAAGTGCTAGGAATTTCCTCAGATGGTAGATGGTGTGTCCTGCCATGCCAGAGGATGTAAGTGCTAATCCTTTCTAATTGGGTTAGATATAAGTGTTGGGCCTTTCTAACTGGGTCAGATGTAAGTGTTGGGCCTTTCCTTGGATGGTAGATACCATGCTAGAGGATGTAAGTGCTTGGCATTTCCTCGGATGTAGATGGTTTATCCTACCATGCCAGAGGATGTAACTGCTGGGCCTTTCTAATTGGGTCAGATGTAAGTGCTGGGACTTTCCTCAGATGGTAGATACCATGCTGGAGGATGTAAGTGCTGGTCCTTTCCTTGGATGGTAGATGGTGTGTCCTACCATGACGGAGGATGAAAGTGCTGGGCCTTTCTGACATGGTGATAGGCTGGGCCTCCCATGGTTAGATGTGAGTGCTAGGCATGCCTTTCTTACATGGATTTTGGATATGTTCCTACCATGGTCAGATGTAAGTGCTAGGTAGGCCTTTCTGACATGGATGTTGTATGTTTTCCTTCCATGATAAGATTTAAGTGTTGAAGAAGATGAAGACCTACATGGAGGCTAGGGCTACAACCACCATGAAAAAGGGTTGGCTCTGTATAACTTCATGTGATGAGTACAATTGAGAGATAACATTATTTGATCGAGATAGTGGAATTAGTGATGATGATGATCCAATGATGATCCAGTGATGATCCAACTTTGATGATGATCCAGAGAAGAAGACTTGTGCTGAAGAATTGTTTCAAGAGAATACCTTCCTAGTTAAGGGGGAGTGTTGATATATTTTTAACTTTGGAATGTATTCACTTATATATTTCATATATTGTATTTCATTGGTCCCTTATTTTCCTATCGAGTGATTCATTAATGTAATCAAGTCATGTAAATTCATAGACATTAACCCCCTTTGTAAGTCGAGGGTAAAGTCCCCATAGTTTTGGGGCACTAGGGTTATTAAAATCTCCTATAGAACTTGGCCCTGGTAATTTATTGTAAATTTGGAAACTAGTATAAATAGAGAGTGAGCCTCTCTATTTGCTACACACACTCACCCAGCTACAGCGCATAAGGGAGAGAGAAGAAGCTCGCTCAAGTGAGAGAGAGAACAGTTGTTGGAGATCATGTTTTTGTCTTTGGGTTTTACTGATACTGTTGGTGGTCATTATATATCTAAGGAATTTTGGGGGTTTTTACTTAATGGTTTCCTCGAGGAAAATATTTGTGTCTATTGGCTCTTGTGATTGATTATTGTGCATGTTATTCTCTCAGATAAGATCTTAAGATCATATTGGTTAAATGATAAAAATATAACTTAAAATATTGATGGTTTATGGATGGATGGAATGTTATTGATGGATGATATTAGTTTAATTTTCAGTACATAATAATTTGGATTTATTTTGTTGAGTTTGATAGAATTTGGAGAAGTTTTCCTATCATTTCCCTCAAGGTTAAAACTAGTCTTTTTGCATCTTATTTAAGGGAGTTATAGAAGACAGTAAAAGTTGAATGGTGATGTATATGAGTTCATATTGATGTCCTTTACATTTAACCTACTTCCATTTATAAATTTGAGTGGCTTTTGGGAGCATATGAGAAGCCATTTCCAGTATTTACCTAGGGGGAATTGGAACCCCAATTTGCTAGTAAAGACTCCTACTTTGATTAGAATATAAAAATAGTTTGCAGAAGTGATTGGAGGGTTATAAATAATATTTGAATGTAATATTACAGTATTAATATTTTTCATACACACTTTGAGAATATTTTGGATCATTTGGGCTAATTTAGAGATCTAGACATCAAAACTAGTCAAGGGTCGAAATTGGGGAAAAAGTGAAAAATTGGTCATTTAATAAAAAATATTAAAAAGGGAAATTATAGTGGTATAATACCATGATATTGGAACCTGATGTTGTTGATATTTATGAGAACAATAATTTAGGAACCATAATTAGATATTCAAACCCAAAATTTCCTTTGTTGAAGAGGAAATAATGACTTGGGATGAAAAGGGAACCTCATATCATGGTGAGGAGCATATAAAAATCATGGAACCTATAATTGAAGACATGACCAAGAATATTTTGAAAGGATTAAAATTGTAGGATATCCAAGTTTGGATAAAATATATTTATTTTAATAAAAACAAGGGGAAAAATGCATCATCTTTCTTGAAGGAGCAAAAGGAGGAGACCCATGAACCACCTAGTTTTGAAATAGGAGAAGTAGAAGAAGTAGTACATGAAGAGGATCGAAATTCACTCCCAATTGGCTCTGAAAAATATGAAGAGACATCACAAGAATATGAATAAGTTTCTAGTTAAAATATTTAAGATCATTTTGAGACACATTCTACCTTGGAAATGAAACAAAGAGCATCTACTCATGGATGCTTAAACTATGAAGGAGTACCTACATATGGGTGCTCACAACTCTATGTTGGTGACATAGATATCATATTTAAAAATGTTGCTGCAAGACAAATTTTTAGTAAACATGAAAATGAATACCTTGTAACAATTGAAGAAGAAACAAGATCAACTTCCCCATCACCACTTGAGCTTCTTGAAGTTGGTCCAAGTAAGAAGGAAGAAGACGAGGAGGTTCATTTGCAAGAGCCTCATTTTCTTGAAGGGTCCTTAAATATGAATGAAAATAAGATCCAAGAGGTCCTTAGAATACTACATGACACTAAAGCATTGGTCTCAAATTCTTGTTGGAAAATTTCTTCATTGGAGGATCCATCCTTCCTTGAATACATGGAGAAGATTCAAGGAGCAATGTGCAACATTGAAGATAATTTCATGTCTTTACTTTTTGATAGAAAAATTTTGGTTGAGATTAATGAATTTTTACATGATGAATACTTGAATAATAATTAGTATAATTATAGGATCAAAATGAGAAATGAGAAACTTCTTGAAAAGTTGCAAGATACTTGTTTTTCCTCCTATTTTTTAGATTGTCAAATGGTAGATTGTTTGGAGAATTCTCATGACATGGTGGATCATGAGAAATGTATAAATTTGAATGTGCTTGATGTGTTTCAAGATGAAATTGAATATATCCAAACACTTTATGTGGTGGAAGAGGAACTTGAATTGTGTCTTGATGAATGTTATACCATTTTTAAACAAGTGCATGATTCCTCTACATTGGGACCAATCTATAACAAATGTTTCACACTTTTGAAGGAGCTGCATGATACTACGCATATGGATCCTTACCATGATGAAAATTATGCACTTTTGGATCGTTTGGGTGAGTTAGTTCATTCTCCTACATCCTATAATTCCATGTTTTGCAACATTAGTCTTAATGAAGTATGGGTGATAGAGTTCTTTTTGATGGTTCCACATGAGGAGTATGGAACTCCTAGATTCACTTGTTATGATGACATGGTTGGAGCACATTCTTATTTACATTTGTAGAAGAATCATTTGTTACTTTATGATGAGGAAAATATACATGGATGAACCTATGATATGCATTTGAGTCACTTGAAGACTCATGGTTTCCCTTTCTTACCACTCGGTTCATTTGATGTTGGAGGAACTTCATCCAACACTGGGGTGAATAGATTTATGATTGGAGAATATTTTTGTTTCCAGCCAAATAAAGTGTTATATATTTATGATTCTCTCATTCATGGATGTATGGGTGAGACTTCTTTGAGTCATTTGGAGTCTCGTTTTTTTTTCTCATTATTTGGTTCAGATTTTGGTGGAGGTTCTTCATTTACTCCTTGGATGAAAGAACACATGGCTGATTTTAATGATGCACATTATATATATTTGGAGCAGCATTATGGGACATGGGATCCTCACCTATGTCATTGGAAAATATTTAATTGGTCACTTGAAGCTTGTATGCACTTGGAAAATGGTGGTATACTTACTTGGAGGTATAAGAAATTTCATGATTTTTTGATGAGGCACCTCCTTGATGTACATTTTTATTATGTTATTATGTACTTTGATGATATATATTATGTACTTATGATTTTTGGAAGAACGCATACAATAAAATTTGATCTCGGAATTCTCTTTCCTAATGGTATGGATTGGAGAGAACTCTTAATTGTTGGAGTGCAATACAAGCAATGAGACCCTGGGATATTTTTTAGTCCCATTGATTTCAAATTTTTTGGGAAACAAGAAGTATGGGAGATATATTCCCCACTTAATAAAGTTATTTTAATCATATTAGTGTAGAAGAAAGCATGGTGGTTCCTCTCTCAAATATTCATGGAATCTCAAAGACTCAAAGTTGCGAAACTTAGTGGCAGCTTCAAAGAATCATACTAAAAGCAGGTTCTTCAACACCCATGTTTGAAATTGATTGAGGACAAGCAATATTGGGAAGGGATTATTTTTAATGTCCCAAGTTTTTTATGGGGTCACAATGGCCTAATCACATTTTCCATATTCATTATAGGTTTTCAAATTGATGCTAAGGGTCAAACAATTGCTAAGGAGGAAACTTAGTAGTTTCCTTGGTTGGGGGTGAAAGCTTTGGGACTTGGAATAATGGGGAAAATGAATGATGTTTGAACATTATAATGGCATAAATATTTAATAAATGATATAAATAAATAAATACAAGAGAAAATTGAAGTGGCAATGGATCATGGAGACACATGGAGACTATGGGGCCCACACAAACTAGAATTTATGTGCAACATGGCATCCTCCTCTTGAAATTTTGAATCCATGGGAAGCCTCAATGTTCTTGGATGAGTTACAAGGATAATAAATTTTTAGATATACATAATAGGTTTAATTTGGAAGGAAATATAACTTACATGGGTGGGGAAGAGTCATTTTGGAGCTAGTGAGACACTTGGACTAGATTCCCTGGCTCTATGACAACAATGATGAAGAGACTATGATACCTATGACACAAATCAGATATAAAGGCTGAAATATGACATATCTGTAGGTCAGGTCGAAATACAGGATCAAATAGGGTTCTCATGTGATTTGGGGAATCTCAATGGGTTCCTACTCAAATTGGGGGAAGATGGAAGGCTAGGAAAAGGAGGAGACCTGGCAAATCTTGAGCCCACACCCAAATTCGAACTGGATTGAGTTTTTTGATGGATTGGTAATATTATAAGTCCAATTAATTTTATAAAATAAATGAATCCACCAATATAATGGCTTTTTCTCATTTGAGAAATCGTCATTTGTGAATTGTGAGAGCTAGTGGAAGACTACTTTTCTTGCCTTAGCCAATTTCGAGGGTGAAAGATTCCCATACAAGTTGATTTTTGGAGAGGCCACTAGGGTATTTCATGGATATTTAATGGAGTTTTATTTTAAGGTTTAATATACATGGAATCTCAAGGTTTCTTCTATTGCATCACTTTCTCTCAACCATTTCCAGTTTTTATGGCATATTCTTACTCATGGAGGGATTACGCTTTGGGTGAGATATTGATTTATTTGGAGGAGCTTATAATGCCCCATTATTTTATTTTATGATTTAAATTATATTTATTTAAATTTTATAATACTCTCAGGTCGAAATACTGCAATAATTCAAGTAAAAATGTTAATCAATGAAGAAATAGTGCCATTTCCCCACTATCTTGTTGTGAATCAATTTGATGTTGATGGATTTGAATGGATAAATAAAATAATGATGGTTTATGGATGAATAGAATGTTATTTATTTATATAAATTTCATAATAATATCAGGTAAAAATACCCAAAATATTTCATGGATAAATGTTAAACAATGGAGAAACAATGCCATTTCCCCACTACCTTGTTGTGAACCAATATAATGTTGATAGATTTGAATGGATAAGTGAAATACTGATGATTTATGGATGAATAGAGTGTTTTTTGTGGATTATATTAGTTTAATTTTCAGTACATAATAATTTGGAGTTATTGTGTTGAGTTTCATAGCATTTGGAGAAGTTTGCCTATCATTTCCCCCAAGGTTGAAACTAGTCTTTTTGAATCTGATTTAATGGAGTTATATCAGACATTAAATTTTGAATGGTGATGAATATGAGTTCATATTCATGTAATTTATATTCCCCCTAATTCCATTCAGAAATTTGAGTGGTTTTTGGAGCATTTGAGGCACCATTTCCAACATTTACCTAGGGGGAATTGGAACCCCAATTTGCTAGTAAAGACTCCTACTTTGATAAGAATATAAAACTAGTTTGGAGAAGTGATTGGAGGGCTATAAATAATATATTAAAATAATATTCAAGTATTAATATCATTCATGCACACTCTCATAATATTTGGGATCATTTGGGTCAATTTGGAGACCTAGACATCAAAACTAGTTAAGGGTCGAAATTGGGGAAAAAGTAAAAAATTGTTCATTTAATAAAAAGCATTAAAAAGGAAAATTATAGCCTCAATATGTGTATCTCTATTGGATATTATAAAATTTTATCACACATGTTTTCCTTTCCTTAGTTATATGTGATGTGGTTTTTGGCGCTCAATGGTTACACACACTTGAACCCATTTTATGGGATTTTTCTGAGCTTTGAATGTAGTTTTAAATCAATGGGGAAAAAAAAAACATTAAAGGGATTTCAACTAGGATCTGTCAGCATCATCAGTTCACATTGCATGGAAAATACCCTTAACAAGAATTGACATGGTGTCATCGCTCAACTCCATTCCATTCATATGCAACCATTAATGATGTCCACTACGCCCTTTTCTCTACAACAAATTTTGGATCAATATGAATGTGTCTTTGTTGAACCAATGGAATTTCCACTTTCAAGACCAAACGACCATTGTATTCCTCTCCTTCCTGGAAGTGTCCCTCCCAACATTAGGCCCATTCCTATACATATTTGGAAATATATTTCGATGAATTTCATTGAAGGGATCCCTAAATATAGAGGAAAGGTTGTGGTTGATCACCTCTCCAAATATAGTCTTTTTTTTGTACTCAAGCATCCATATACCACCGCCTCAATTGCACAAATTTTCATGGACTAGATCTTCCATGATTCAACTTTTGCATGTCATTTTTGAACATAATTATTTTCCCACACTAACACCAAAATAAAGCTGATTTTAGGGTATTACCCACAAACAGATGGCCATATTGAAGTTATTAAAAAAAAATTGGAAAATTATCTTTGTTACTTCACCTATGAACAACAACATCAATGGGAAAAGTGGCCCCCTCTTCCTAAATGGTGGTACAATATCTCCTAACACACCGCATCTAAAATGAATCCATATGGAGAAGTATATGGTCAGGTACCACTAGTGCTCCATGCGTACACCCCCAATAGTTCACTAGTTCAAGTAGTTGACATGGTTCTCCAAAATTGAGATCAGATTCTTCACATTTTGCAGGACAATTTTCACATGGAAAGAAACCAAATGAATCAACAAGACGATAAGCTCCATTGTGAGCACACTTTTCAAGTCGGTGATATGGTTTTTATTCATCTACACCCTTACAAGTAATCCTTCCTAAAACTCAAAGGGAATCATAATACAACTCCAAATTTCTATGGTACATATAAGGTTCTTCATAAGATTAAGTCTATTTCTTATAAATTGGAACTTTCTCCTTCTCATGTTCACCCAATATCTCATGTCTCTTGTCTCAAGAAAGTTATTGGAATCAACAATAGAGAACAAAATGTTTTACCAGAATTGGATAATGAAGGATCCATCATTTTCAAGCTAGAGACCATCCTCAATAGGTGCACTCATTAGCTTCACTCTCAATCCATCACAAAGGTATTAATTTAGTGGCACAAAATGAAACTGAAGGATGCTACATGGGAACCACTCCTTCATATTCAACAATAATTTCCACATCTAAAGTTTTGAGGACAAAGCTTTTATAAGAGGGAGGGGATGTTAGGAACCCATGTCAACCCTTCTCTTTACTTTGTGAAATAATTTTGTTGGACACATATGCTTTGAAAGTTGTCCGATGAGTATATTGTATTATCCAAAATTCATGGGGAATAATAATTGTTTATATTAGACTTAGTATATAAGTAAGTGTTGAGGCCAATGAAGGTATTGTCTCTAGGAAAACTGCACCTCTTGCAGACAAGAGCCGTTCCTCTAGTCTGAATGGTTCAGATCTAGAACAAATGAGTTACAACATAGATGGAAGATTTCCCCTAGAAGTTGTGGAGATATGAATGAGTCCATTGATAGAGTGATGTAGCTATTTTCCTATGGCGACAGATCTTTAAGGACATACCTACGTAATCACATGAAACAAGCAAACAAGATCAAAAGCACTAGAATATAATCCACAATTCTATCTCAGTGACTAAGGAATCCAACAGTTAAATACATGCTTACAACATAACATACTTTACGAGAAAGGAACCAACTTTTCATTACAGATGAAGAATAAATCTTATAACCTTTTCCTTAGTGTTGTGATGATCCTTCACATATCAATGTCTTGTCCCCAAAAGGTCCAACTTGCTCCTTCTATGCTCACCCTAGATTTAGCCAGAACCTCAATGCAACAACATAACTTTTCTCTCTCTCAACCATGGGAAGTGAGCCTAGTTTTATAGGCCTTGGGAGGATAGGGATGGTTGAGTAAATGGAGGGTGAGGTGGAAGGGAGATCCCAAAAGGATGGATCTTGAGTCCAAGTGGTCCTCAGTAGTAGGGATGAGGGTGCCATAAAGTATTCCTTCGAGAAGCTTCGTGGAATCTTCTCTTTTTCATTTTTTACCTCGGGAACTACTTTTCTTCCACTATGATAGAGCTGTGATAGGGTAGAACCACACTTTAAACAAGGGATATAAGAGGTGGCACCTCCTACTGTCAAGAGACAGTAGGAATTATTGAA
The DNA here is from genome assembly GCA_001517045.1 of Pseudotsuga menziesii. NCBI lineage: Eukaryota > Viridiplantae > Streptophyta > Pinopsida > Pinales > Pinaceae > Pseudotsuga > Pseudotsuga menziesii. The sequence goes on along the minus strand of LPNX010088334.1, from coordinate 135,357 downwards.
GAAGGTAATGCCCCTTGCCTTAAGGGTAAAGGTGGTGTTATCTCCCAAGATAATTTATTTTTGTATGAAGAATTTAATTCACACAATGATGAATATGAATGCCACTAACAGTTTGAAATATTCTGTGGTTCATAAAAATTTCACTAAGTTGTAGTTTCGGTGGCTTGGGCGAGGATCAAAACATCTCATTAGCCACTGACAGACTTACAGACAACAGCTTCCATGGTTAAATGAACATTTCAATGATTGAAAGAACCAAAGACAACGTAGAGGCGAGATAATCCACTAAAGAGCCACAACAGCGGAAGACAAAATTACTACAGGTTCCATGAATAGATGAAAACTTCAGCAATTAGAGGTTCTAAGGACTAACCATCGGTAAGATAGTTCAATAAGGAGCCACGATAGTGGGAGACATAAGGACTATGGATCGGTGAAGTTTACAACTGAGTTCCTCCACAGTGTTAGCGACATAGAAGAATAAAGCTCTGATCGATGACAAGAATCATTCTAATAGCGTGACAATAGATGAACTCTTCAGTGATTGGAAGAACTAAAGAGAACATAGTGGCAGGGCAAGGCTGAAAAGTTCTGAAATGTCGATGACATGAAGAATTAAATACTACCAAAGTCAAGTATCAAAAATTGAAACTTGAAAACACTAACCGTCGGTGAGTTAGTCTACTAAAGAGTTGCCATGGCTGAAGAAAGACAGAATGTGGCTTCCGCGGCTAGATGAACATTTCGGTGATCGGAAGATATGAGGACAATGGATCAACAAAGTTTACAATGAAGCTCCTTTGCAGTGTCGACGAAACAGAAGACTAAAGCTTCGATTCAAACGTCGCCAATCAACCTCCAACAGCAATACAATTAGTTTGTTTCACCTCTGAAACTATGGTAGCATTCAGATAAAAGGTTTTCGATGCATAAGTATTTCAGCTCCTGATCGTCGATGAGCTAGTGATGGAGAGCATCAACGTTGATACTTGGAGCACCGATAAGCTAAAGGAAAAAGATGATGATCATAGATGAAGAAGCTGTTGCGATGCTATTGATTTAAGGTGCTGAAATAGTAATAGAGTTCAGACTTGGAGCACTGAAACAATGGTAGAATTGAGACTTGGAGCATAGATGAGCTAAAATAAAAATCCCCCAATCGGTGACTGCAGCGACAATACAGAAAATCCAGCGGATTAAAAAAGAAAAAGCACTTCAGTTAAACGTCGATACACTAGATGTTGGCAACAATTTCATACTGAACCAGCAGTGGGGATGATCAGCGACCACTTCATTCATTAAAATATCACTCAGTGAACTAGATATTCATAGTATATAAACAAATAGTTAGCAAGGGTTTGAAGCCCTAAGCTGGAAAAACTATCACTTTCAATTATTTTTTGGTGTAAACAGATCGGATTTTCAGGATCTGTAATTTTTGCAGAAGGATAAAAAGCCCATGATTAATTTATTAATAAAGGTTCGACTCTAAGGATTTATAATCCTGTTCCATTATCAAGTGTCTCATCTATTTTATTCTAAATATAAACTCTTTTGTTGTGATTTGTTCAACCATCTCTTTCTTTATTATGTTTATTTCCTAAATGTGCATTTAGGTCATTTTTAGATTTATTAAAAAGCTGTAGCTGTCATCCTATTGGTTATTTAGTGATATTTGATTTATAAATACCATCCTTAGTAGGATTTATCCATTTATACGCATGTGTTATGTGTGTAAGTCTTCCATCCTGGTGGGTTCTCCATCTTTGCACCTTTTTGTCAAAGTACTGAACAAGTTGTAACTAAAAGCCTTATAATTGAGTGAGCTTCATGCATGTCTTGAGACTGAGAGGTTATATAGGTTATCCAGCTTGATCCATATCAGAAAACCCTAAAAAATAGTTTAAGTTACCAGGCATCCTCGAGCTACAACCTAGAGGAGTTTCCTGGAGTGATAACAAAAGTGGTGTCATTGCCGAGGAGAGGAGATTGAAGCTTAGCTTCCTGCTTCCCTGGGAGACGACATAGATCCATGCTTTGATTATAGATAAGGATTGGACATTATCATGGTTGTAATCATCTATCTGGTTACTCCATTGATATAAGGTGGATTCAAGAAGACCAAGTACCATAGAAAACCCAAAGGGGCCACCAACAACACCCATTTCAGATCCAGAAGAAATCTTGAGGAAAGCTAGGGATTTACTAAGACAGACTAGCAAAATGTTACATCAGGTATTTCAAAAAATATTTCTGCTGAGACTCTTAATTCCCAGAAATTTTTAGATACATCAGAAAAATCTAGGGCTTGGGCATCTTCAAGCACTGCTTCTTGTGAAGATCCAATCCCTGGTGACTCCACTGGGATAAGTATACCACCGCCTGCTCAACAAATATTTTTATCAATGCTACCTTCCACATCCCTATCCATACCCATTTCCAATATGGCTACCCCTCAATTGAACAAGATGGAAAGGATCCTGGTAGCTAGGTATGCACCCCTAAGTTTTCCAAATCCTCTTGCAGCCATGCCTATCAGGGATTACCTCAAGTATATGCCTAAGTTTACCGGGGAAGGGGATTTCAAGGCTGAAGAAAATATAGAGGATTTTTATAGCTATGCTGAAAATATAAATATAGAGCATGAAGATGTATGGACCATAGTTTTTGTGCAAATCCTAGATGGCCAGGCTAGGAAGTGGTTTAAATAATTTCCCATGTTAGAATAATCAACCCATAGTATTTACCCACTTAGACATTATTTCATTTATTTTGTCTTATTTTCCTAGTCCATGAGTCCCACCATGTGCAAGTTGCTAATTGCCTATCCATAGAGGTCAAAATTGCCATTATTGACTCATGGAGCGCTTGGGAAAGCCTTAGGAATCAAATTTGCTTTATTCCTGGCCTCTTAGGCGCCCATCTGCTTTTTTTGCTTTATTCCCTGCTTTTTCAGTGTTTTAAGGCACATAGGAAAGCAAGACTAGGTGAGGTGAATCAGCTTTGTTGCCTCTTCCCCCTCCACTCTTTCCTCCATGCAAAAGCATGTATGAGCTGCCATTTTACCACTCTTTATCTTGCCCATGCGCCCTTGCTAATTCGTGGGGTCCTTGATAGATTTGGGATCAACTTTTTACACCTATGGGGGATTTGCCTATTTTGGGTAAGCCTGCTTTATGCTAGATTTGGATGCTTCCTTATGCATTCGATTTGCTCATGTATTCTATATATTCAGCAGCCTATTTTATTACAGGGTTGGCTATTGTACACTCAGTTAATATAATTTTGTGTTACAGCTCCATATTCAGTCTCCATTGTTGATAATTTTGCATGATCAATTGTTAATTGTTGTGGGTGAAATTAATCTACTGCAGGCCTGAATTTATACATGGTATAAAATCCATTGTAGGTTGTTACTCTCCTCCAAAAATTGTTTGCAGGTTTGACATCAAGACTGGGAGCCTTCTACTGACAGCCGGGACAGATTTTCTAAAGCTATGGATTCACAGAAAACTATCCTCACTCCCTTCAACTTTTTTGAATGGAAAGCAAAGATGGAGGTCTTGTTGAGAGCGAAAGGCCTCTACAGGGTGACTATGGCTACAGAAGCAGATCCCAATGCTGCTACAGAGAAGATCAAATGGCACAATCGGAGAGATGAGGCTTATGGCCTCCTATGTCTCAGTATTTCCAGAGACCTCCTTTTCCATCTCGATGGATTGACTTCACCGGATCAAGTATGGGAGAAACTTTCTGAACTCTTTGGAAAGATAGATGAGATGAGGGGACACCAGATTGAAAATGAGCTGATGTCCCTGAGTCCCAGTAATTTTGAATCCCTACAGCTATATTTCTCCAAGTTCAAAGCACTAGTTTTGCAGCTGAAACAGTGTGGTATTGAAAAGAAAGATGAGCAGCTCGTATTGTCCATCCTCTCGAAGATAGCACCTGATTACTCAGTCTTTGTTTCGACCTTATATGCCACAAAACTCACAGCTCGATCCTGGAAGATGCCTAGCCTTGCAGATTTCATGGAATCTCTCACACAGGAACAAGACAAGCTGGTGATGATGGGCACCATCAAACCTTCCAAAGACCAAGCTCTGGTTGCTGGAGATTCGAGGGTGGATTCAAAAAGAAAAAATAAATCTAAAAATCCACCTGAGAAAGGAAGAGACAAGAAGCAGTCTCCAGAGGATCAACAAGGTCCCAAGAAAAATACCCAGAAGAAGAAAAACAAAGGTGATATGAACAAGTGCTCATACTGCAATAAGGGAAATAATACTGAAATCTCTTGTATGAAAAAGTAGATAGATATGTTAACTCAACTATTGGAGAAGAATGGCATCTCCCTTCCAGAAGGCTCAAAGAAGAGAGAAGGAGGATCAAGTTCTGATGACAGAGAGAGAGTTCATGCTCTAGTTGCTGGCACATCAAGCTCACCCAGTTTTATCATAGATTCTGGAGCTTCAAGACACATGGTTTCAACTAAGGAGGCCTTCTCCTCACTGGATATGTCGAAAGGACCATCTATTGTACTAGGAGATGACTCTCTCACTGAAAGCAAAGGCAAAGGAAGGATAGAACTTGATCATGCTAACTTCAAAAATGTGCTATATG
>LPNX010088334.1:0-128016 GCA_001517045.1 Pseudotsuga menziesii | reverse complement strand
TGATAGATTTGGGATCAACTTTTTACACCTATGGGGGATTTGCCTATTTTGGGTAAGCCTACTTTATGCTAGATTTGGATGCTTCCTTATGCATTAGATTTTCTCATGTATTCTATATATTTAGTAGCCTATGTTATTACAGGGTTGGCTATTGTACACTCAGGTAATATAATTTTGTGTTACAGCTCCATATTCAGTCTCCATTGTTGATAATTTTGCATGATCAATTGTTAATTGTTGTGGGTGAAATTAATCTACTGCAGGCCTGAATTTCTACAGCCCGTTGGGTCAGTGGCAGGAATTGAGGCCCTAGATGACATTTTCCTAAAGCATTGGGGAGAGAGAAGAGACCACCTCTACTATACCACATAATTTAGCAACCTGAAAAGAGAAAATGGAAAGCCGGTCTCCAAATTTACCAAGAGATTCAATAACATTTACAGTAAGATCCCCACTGAGATTAAGCCCACTGGTACCTCAGCTATGATAACTTATGCAAATTCCCTTGACTCTGAATTTTTCCTACTTCTCAGAGAAAGGAGGTTTGCCTCCTTATGACTCATGCAGGATGTTGCCCTAGAGGTAGAGTCAAACATTTTGGAATCTCAAAAGGTAAAAGGGAAGGTAGACAGGAGAAAGTAGCCAACAGACTATAGTGGGGCTTCGAAATCATAAAACAAGATTGAAAAAATGACAAAACTTTTAGATAACCTAACTGCTGAAATGTCTAAATTGAAGGACCAAGGACATCTACTAGTGAGGGGTAAGGGGCCAAGTGACTTTGCTCCTCGAAACCCAAATTTTGTTCTTTATAGAAGAGGAAACCCCCCATGTTTATATTCTTAGAAGTGAGAGAAATCAAGGGGAAGACCAGAGGATAAGAGCTCCATTTCAGAATGTCGTAATAAAAGAAGGTCCAGAATTCATTAAAGAAGAAGGAGAAGCTGAAGACAATATCCACTGCATGGAGTCCGAGGTGGACTATTCTTTTCTAACACAGGAAGAATATGAAGAAGCCCTGATTGATGAGTAGATCACTAAAGAGGATGTCTATCAGGATGATGATCAAGGAGGTTACTAACTAAGGTCTAGGTTGGTTTCTCCCCTCAAGAAGAATGTTGTACCTGTCAAGCAGCCTGCTACACCTGCTAGAAACATTGTTGTTTTACCAAGGAAAGTGGCTATTCTGTCCAAAGCATTACATAAACCAGCAGCTTCAGCCACACCTGATCAAGTCCAACTCAAACCTACAACTCATGAGGTAAGGTTTCCAGATAGACTGCATTATTCTTTTAACCTTGAGTCTGAAATTCAAAAGTTGAAAATCCCTTTCCCTTTAATTGATTTGATGAAGAATGATGCATTTAAAACCTCCATTCTAAATTCCATTCAGCCCAAGGTGCACCATGACATTTACTTTGTGAACCTACAAGATGACAAGACTATCGTAACCATGGGCCCCATGATCGAAGACATAAAGGATTCCTGCCCACCATTCTATATATCCTTGAACATCCATGATAAAATCATCCATAACTGTCTGTTGGATTCAAGAACCTCTCATAACATGATGCCAAAGGCTATGATGGATGAAATCGGCCTCATCATTACCAAGCCCTACCATGAATTATTCTCCTTTGACTCCTAGAAGGTCAAGTTCTTGGGCCTCATCAAAGACCTTGCTGTAAACTTAACTCAACTACCTTCAAAAAGCGTAGTGATGGACATCGTAGTGGCTGATATTCCTCCAAAATTCAGCCTCTTGCTGTCCTGGTCATGGAGCAAAATATTGGGCAGCACCCTTCAGATGGATCTCATGTATTCCACCATTCCCATGTTTAGAGGGGAGACTAAGAGACTATACAAGGAAAATCAGCTAGCATAGATCCTAAGCAAGGAGAGCCTCTTAGTGAATCACCTAATCTACATCGTGGACACTGATTTTGGGTCTTGCATCTTGCAAATAGATGATAATCAACAAACATCTTAACTCAATGAACCCACCCTTCTGCAGCCTAAAGAAGTCACAACAGTGATCTGGACTATGTATTTCGATGGGGCTATGTTGAGGCCTGGAAAATTGCAGGAAACAACAGCAAGGCATTCTCCCCAGTCAACGTTCCCAACTAGCCCATGACTGTTTGGTATGGGGAATCCGTCCCGTTTTCGGTCCAGCTACCATAGGTCAAAGTAACAAAAACAAAGGTTTTAACGGTTGCGGCCTGATCCACCATGTATTTTTGTATTTTTCATTTAAGTATGATGTGCATATGCCTAATTAACTATGCAGGGTGATAAGGATGCAAGGAGCATTCACAATGTGATGCACAGGTTCTTACCTCTCGTCTTAGCAATCACAAGCATCTCAATCACATATGCAGTAATAAAATAAAACTAACTATTTATCTATCTATCCCCGGGGAGCAAGCTGTAACTTAATTATGAGTAATGTGTATTGTGCATGCATTATAAAGAGAAATTACAGGTAGCTGATGTTTCTTTCTACAACACATGAACGATTAAAGATATTTCAACAATCAGATAGCCAATTGTTTTATGAACAGCATACATTACTCATGGTGGTAATTCCACAAAATAAACCAGAAATCATTTAAACAAGAACATAGGTTCTAAGAGTTAGAACGATCTCATGGTTAATGGACAAAAGCTGAAAAAACAAAATAGTTCATCTTTCTGCCATCCACAACATAACATTTGAAAGTGACACCAATATTTCTCCAATAGGCAAACAATTACTCTTTATTGCAAAAAAAAGTAGTTCTTCTTACAATATCGCTTTTCATGTCTAATTGGGAAAAAAAATCCCTTTTCCCCTCTTAGTCTATTACATTTATACAAAAAGGGTGAAATTGTTGGGCTTCCCAAAAGTACCTTTTGGGATTCCCAAATCCTTGCCTTCCAACATTTCATCTTCCTCGAATATTTAAAAAAATTGTTACATATTGCAAAAAGTGACTAACCTTTTATGAGGAGGGTCCCACTTGGGCATCCAAAAATTTCTTCAATGCCTTCAAATGCACAAGGTTCTAAAAACTGAATGTTGATCTCAAACTTCGCAGCTTCATTCTTTATAGCCTCAATTCTGGCTGCACTTAATCGAAGCTGGTCTTCCAAAAGCTGCACATTAATGGCTGAATGATCTACCTCACTTCTCAAGATCTGATCATCCAGGGCTTTGATATGTTGTACTTTCACTTCCTCCTCCTGATATATCTTCTACAACATCTCCACAAATGCGTAGTGGTCTGGGAAAGCATCAAGCCTCTGCTCGGCCTCTATTTGGCACCGTTTGTAAGTGATAAGGAGCCTTCTAAAAAACTCTGTGCATGCTCCTTTCGTCTTTTTAATGGCTTTGTTGAAATCCTCCACGGTATTTATAGCAAATTCCATTAAGTCATAATCCCACTTGAGGGCCTGTTGATCTTTTGCTGGCAGCTCTGTTGGAGTTTCTTCATTGTTTTCCAGCCTTGCCATTCTTGCAGTTAGGACTTCAAGGACGTCCTGAGATCTATCAACGAAATGAGAGGAGGTCTCTAGGATTTCCTCCAACCGGTTATCTACCTGTAGCACTTTGCACCTCTCTCATTCTATAGTAGTTTGTAGCTACAGCATCTTAGCCTTCTGGGCCAAGACATGCTCTTTGAACGGTTGGAGGTTAACCTGCTGCTCCCTTGCTTTCTCCAGAGCAGTTGTTAGAGAAGAAATCTGCTCTTGATGTTTCTTTGCTTGTTCTTGGGTATGCATCTCACTGGCCTCCAAGATGATCTTTTGCTGCTCTTCTAGGTCTTCTACCTTTCCGAGCAGCCATTCCTTCTCCATCTTTAGCTCTTGATATTCTCTCTGCACTTTCTCTAGGTGCTCCTGCGTAGTTTCTTTCAGCTGTCTCTCTGCTTGGAGGAGTTGTAGTTCATTCTTCGAGGCTCTCATATCTTCTTTGATGTCCTCATACTTTATTTTCAGCCTATTGCTTTCTTCTCTTTCTTTTCTTAGGGTGTCTTTCAATTGAGCAGAGGACTTCTTGGATTGCTCCAAGTCTGTCATAATATTGTCCACATTATCTTCTGAAGATTTGATTAATGCGGCTCCTGCTCTGATGGTGAATCTAGGGTCTTGGTTTGTTCCGAATACAATGGGTGTATCCGTTATCATTTTTCCAGGAAGACCTCCCGTTTCAATTTTCCTTTCTGTTCTCTTCATTATTCTCTTTGTTTCCCTATCATAGAAAAAGTGTTGAAATCAAGGATCTCTTCCCCTTTTTTCTATAAAAAGGGGACTATCTTGAGTGTGGGGGCCATGGGTGTGCTGGAAGCAGGTAGTTGTGGGTTTTGAACCTCAGGGTTCTCCACTTCCTGGGTCTGCCCTCCAGCTATCTCAGAAGCCGACTGCTCTGTCTATGTCGGATTTAGCCTTTCTGCTTCTTGCTTTTGGAGCTCCTCATCAAAATTCTTTTTCTTTTCTTCTTCTTCTTTCCTTGCATCTTCTTCAGCTTTTCTAACTACGTCTTGTGCAGCTTTTCTTTTCTCTTCTTCTTCTGTGTGCAGCCACCCTGCAGCTTCTTGTGCCAACCTCTGAGCTTCCTCATTTCTTCTCTTGGATTCCTCCTCAACTTTTTCTTGCTTACCTCCCTTCCCACCTTTGGTGGTGATCTTATTCTTGAATCTTCTTCTCAAAGATGTTATGTTCAAGGCACTTCGGAAGACAGATTCTTCCCTATCCCAATGGTGGGTGTACTCAAAGTGGACATTGTTCTCTTTGCAATGCTCAACGACTTTCCCACGGGAGTCATTTCTATGGAAAGGCATCTCGCCAAAATGAAACCTTTCCAACTCTTCTACAAATTCATCAGCTTTCTTCACCCTAGTGAACCTGTAACTTCCTAACTTGAAGGGAAAAGGAGGATAAGCAGTTATCTTGTGCTCGAACAGAAAGCTCCCTATGCCATCGAAGAAGACTTGCCTCACAGCCTCCTTGTGAATGATGTAGTTAGTAGCATATTTGGGAAGCAAGGAAGGAGCTCTCGACCCTCCAAACATCCTGAAGTAAAGGCCATCTTTAGTCAGATAGTAGTATGCATATTCTTGCATTACTTGCAGCACCTCCTCTGACATGCAATCACACTCCTTCAAAAAAATGAGTGTATATAACGGCATGATGAAGTGCTCACAGACTTCTCGATAATGACTATGATGCTGATGTGCCCACAGTGGTCTATAAGAAAAATAGATAGGCATCCTCTCCCTGTCCTAGATGCACCTGAGGCCAGGGAAAGGCTGATTGCATAATATACAGTTTACAAGTATCGAGCTCATGTAGAACTCAGATATCTTTTGGGATACTCAACCCAAGGCTGAGGCCAAGCAGGCAGAGAGGCTGTTAGATACAATGCTGGCCCAGTTGAAAATGGTCCCCTGGGTTGCAACATAAAAAATGATGGGCATCCATTCCAATTTGAAGAACCTGCCATGGGCTCTCCCAAAAATCCTGTTGAGCATTAAATCTATGAACCTATATGGGGTTCTTAAGCTAGTTGTATCATAATCACCCGTCGGCATGTTCCTGAAATGTTTTCCAAGAAACAACATCTTTTTCATAGTTTCAACAAGGTCCATTCTAACGTTGTTCAACCAATCATCAGATAAAAACACTTGTGCTTATGGAAAGTGATAGGCCAGAGCTACATATCTGGGGCTATAAGCAGCATAGCCCTATTTTTCAACATTTTCTAGGATCATTGTGGTGACATCTGCCCGGGGCAGAATCCAACCAATTACTTCAGAGCATGGGAACAACTCTGGTCTGGTGGCGATCTTCATCAGTGAAGATCTCTCTATGTTTGCATATATGGATTCTTATTCCAAGCCTATATCAGGAACTTCTCTGTGCGTGATCAGCTTGTAAATATCCCCCCACTGGTACTCGAGCTCCACACCAGATATACACTTAGTGTCTTCGTATATGTATTCTGTTTTGGTGACAACTTCCACTTCCGGTTCCTTCTCGACCACAGGGGCCTTTTTCTTTTGCCTTTTTGACATTGTGAGTTCGAATTCTTCTTGTCATATATAACATTGTAAATATTAAGCCATTCCCAGTTAATTTGTGAACATTTACATAACAATGTGCAACATTTTACTCCTTTTATGTGTACCATGAAAACAATTAGTTAATGAAGCAAATGTATGCGTGTGTATAAGCTGAAATGACCTAATTAACAGAACTATTGTGAGAAAATGAAAACTACATTAAAATAAAGAACCTCCGGACTCACTGTGGGTGCCATGGTCGTTGCGGTGCACGGGATGACAGGGGGAAAAAGTGTGAAACCTCAACGGTGCGCTCTATCAAAACTACCCGGGCAGTCTATGGTCCACCAAACTGTATACGGTGAAAAATCCCCACCCCTGGCTTGGGTTCAAACCCGACTATGCACAAACGACGAGGGAAAAATGGAGGCTATTTGAGGATGCAGGTGGTATGAAAACCAAAAAGAAGGGGGAAACCAATGTAGATGCTACAGGAAGGCCAAGAAAAACCCTCCTCCACCAAACATCACTACCTAGGACAGCTAGATGCAGACAACGTAACGGCCGTCTACACCAAGCCCTCATTCACTAAGCACAGGGTCACAGACAAAAGGCCGCAGGAAAAATACTCTTTCAGTGGGTCAAAACGCCCCCCCTCCCCTCCGAAAAGCTATGGTACAAAATCTATAATATATAGGAGCATAACTACCAGGCCAAAGGAAATGGCCGCACCCAAAACCCTAACCGTGGGAACACTATCAAATGATCAAACGAAATGGGGTAAAGCAGTAGAAGCCTTCCTGGCACTGCCGCATAATCAATGGGAAGAAACACGGTCAAGCTTCCACCGATGTGCCACCTGGATGAGGGTACACCGACAACGGGGTCTGAACGAGCTCGAGAGAACGACAATGCACAAGAGTGACAACGAGCAATAGTACAAAATTGAATAATAGAAAATACAATAATCCCAACAATCCCAACCCCATATATATATAAGTCAACATGTGCGACCGGGAAAAAAATAAAATTGGACAGTGGAAGCCAAACAAGTCGGAAGTCAAAAGCACATTTCTTTTTGCAACAGCGGAAGGCCAAACCATAAACCCATCCGTAATGGCGGGGATAATCGGGAGACACACAATAACGCGTGTTGAAGCTTAAGCGCATCGGAGCGAAAGCAGAAATAGGAGCTGCAACGGCGGATATATATAAAAGACAAGTCATTCTGCTGTAGGCAAAGTCTTCATCGAGGGAGAAACCATTAACTGATCGGAAGGATTATCGCTTTTGCAACCGCAACGGTGGAAGAACAAAGGATAAAGAGACCCACGACATGAGATCCGAATCAGAAGATAAACGACCAAGAGATCGGCAAGATTAGCGCTTCCTTCATCCGCAACGGTGGAACCGTAAAAGATATCACCATCCGCAACATCAGGGTTTCAAAACGACTAGATAATCGAAAGGTTAATGACTTCAGCAGTCGCAATAGCGGAAGAATAAAGCACGCGACCTTCCGCAATGTCAGAGTCAAAAACAACTCAACAGCCGGAAGGATAAAGCTTTCCGCAGTCACAATGGCGGAAGCCCAAGACATTCGGGATCGATGAAACTAACAAAGCGGGAGCCGAAAATTAAAAAAAGGATCAGAAGACTTAGCAGTTTTTTGTCCGCAACTGCGGAGGAGGTATCAATAAAAACTCCGATGTAAAAACTGAAACCTAGCCCATTAATCCAACGAATCCAAAATTGATTATCCATCCTCAAGGGTGGGGGAAAAGGCAAATACAGTTACGATTCAAACAAGCTGAGAACGAATTTAAAAGCAGCGATGAAGTTTGAACAAACAGTGGATTTTTTCAAGCATTAGAAGAAAAATTAAAACAAGTGGTAGATCAATCCAAGCAAAAGAAAAGTCTTTCTCAAAAATCATTAGACCAAATCAAAGAAGAAAATCAAACTAATCTAAGCAACAGGGGGGTCCCAAATTTTTTTTGGAATTTTGGGAATTTGTTGCAGCTGCAACAATTGGTGACTACCTAGTGAACCCCATATTTTTGACTTAACTTCTTCCTAGTGCAAGACCGTCTGAATAAAAATTGAAATCTTCTAGATGCCTGTATTCCTAAACTGGCCAACCCATGCATTTTCATCATTGATAAATAGTCCATTCTCTGGGAAATGGTAACACCAGAAACATTTGAAAGTCTGAATAACTCTTTTGAGGCCAAATAAGTGAGATTCATTTTACCCTTGTCCTTAGGTGGCTTCAGGCTTGGACACCATAGGATTGTAACATGAAGTAAACAACATCATCCTTTTGTTCCTCATTCCCATGCCAACTGCACTTTTGTGCTATTTGAACTTTAGTTCTTTTGAGTCCTCCATCTGCCTTTCTTTCTAAATTTTATTCAGGCTCTTCTATCCATAGTGTCCTTTTGTGTGAGAGAATAATTGGCTTTTCATCTCATGGACGGAGAGGAACTTTTGGCAATTTGAGATTCATGCTTTTGATATTTTGCTTTGATGTGTATTGTTTCTTTTAGGAGTTTTGACCCTTGATAGCTTTTAGCTTTTCTGAAATTACGACATGGGATCATTTATATATGATGTACTATTTACTTTGCTTCCTTTCCGTGGGTCTTTTGCTGTCACCCCCTTGGACATTTTAGATGTGAAATGGATGGAGCCTCGAAATAGTATTCCAGACCTCTTTTACTTCTGAGTTATTTACAGGGGTTAAGTAAGACTTCAATGAATGCATGGCCAGTTAGGAATGCTGCTACTAGAAGACATTCTACATTTCAAAGTACATTATTTTGCTCAAGATTTCAGTTAATAAAGAACCTTGATGTTTCCATTGCAACCAAAAGTTTTCCTCTTTATTCAAAAAAATAAAAAGAACTAGTAACAAAGCATTTAAATCAAAAGAAAAAAGCATCAAATCAAATAATCAAAAAGAAAACAGCACCAAAGCATTAAAGAAAAACAACATTATTTATGTACAAGGCAAAAAGAAAAGAAAAGAAGATGTGGACCCGCCCTTAAAAATATTCAACCAAACGAGTTAAAGGGCTAGGCTGAGGTGAAGTTCAAAAATTTATCCATGGTCTAAGTGTACCATTTTTCAAATTGAGACCATATCTACTAGTCTACATTCATCTTCATCATCCTGAGGAAGTTGAAGGAGCTCAGGCTAAGTGTTAATTATAGAACTAGCCTTTCTTGAGGCATGATGTCTTAGCTTAAGCTCAGTCAGATAATTTCCCAAGACAGAGTTACCAGGTTCACTACTTTCTCCCAGCTTAGTGACAGTGTGCTTCATGTAGGGTTCTCTCAAAATTTTAATCCGATTAGGGGTACCCTTAAGAGGAAACCATAAATGAGACCAATCTGAAGCAAAATAACCTTTCAACCTGGAAGACCAATCTTGGTTGAGAATAAGCCCATATCCACCCGGTATGTCAGCCACCATAATGTCAATAAATTGACATATCTTGTTATTTGCAGCAAAGCGAATCAGGACATTTTTCATCTCTCCCACTACTTTGACTCCTGTGCTGTCTAATTGCATCACTTCCTAGGCTGTGGATTCTGGCTGTCCATTAATATTTTTGCAAACTCCCAGTGCCATAACATTCATTAGAGGAAATTTCAACTCAAAATGGGCCTCCTAAAATGAACTAATAAAATAATAGTTAAAATAATAAAATAATATTTATTAATTTTGGAGGAAGATATGTCGAAAATACAAACAAAAAAGTAGTTTTTTTTATGATACCTATCCCCAAATTTATATTAAAAAAGTGTTTAAGACCTATACGGTATTTCAAATTTAAAGCAATTTCATTGGCTAACACATGATCACATGGAATTTGAATAAAAGTTAAAAGGCCCATTTTGAGTTGAAATTTCCTCTAATGCACCGCTGATCCAGAATCTACCAAGCAATTATGCACATTATAATTCAGCATTTCTAGGGTCAAGAGAAAAGGCAGGGTTTCATCTTTTTCTTCCCAACCTGGTTCTATGTCTTCTTCTCCTGGTTGGTTTTGAGTAGGTATATCTTCTTTAAGCTCCTCAATTTCTGTAGTGTTTTCCTCATTAACACCTAACTGTTCTTCTACAGGTTTGACAGGCTCACTGATTAGCTCGATTTCCTGGTTGATAGTAGTGACTTCAAGTGTTTTGTATTTAACCTTCACATCAACCTGTCTCTTGACATTCTCCTGCAATTTTTTAATCTTTGAAATAATTTCATTGTCTTGAATTGCTAGGTCTATATCTTTTGTTGTTGTTGGTGTGTATTCAGATTTCAGAGCATTTTCTTCTGTGTTGAAAAGTGAGCTACCATTCCATAAGAACATGGTATCATCATCTTGTTTCTGTATGGTCTGGTTTTTTCCTTCTTCCTTACCACTGTCCTTAGTTAATTTAGATTCTAGCAGCTTATTCATCACCAATGTCATAGAGTTTAACCATTGAGGACACTTCTTTTTAGAATGAGGTTGTTGGTGAAAAGTGCAGAAATTATCACCCCCTACTTCTGTTATGTTTATTGATGGTAAATTTGGTGGAGGTATTTTCCATTGGTTGCTATCTTCTCTTTTTTGGTAGTAGGGTTTGTAAGTTTTCTGAGCTTCCCTCCCTTTCTCCATATCTATTATTCTATTGGATAGATTTTGCATCATTTTCAGCATTCCCTAATAATCATATGATTGTTCTTCTTTCGGTTTAGACAGCAATAATGTTCCTCTCTTGATAGTCTTTTCTCTTAGTTGATCAGGATAGTCTTCTATACTTTCCTTTCCAGCCTCTAACTTTTATGCTTCTTCATAAGTCTCTACCAACGTGGGTCGTGCTTTGATTTTGGCAAACATAGCTAATTCAGGACCTAGGGCAGAGGTGAAATATTCAATTAAGACCTTGTCAGAGGGTCTGTCAGCTTCAGAAAAGTTCTTTAGGTATATTGAAAATCTTTGAGTGAACGTATGTACCTTCTCATTCTTCTCTTTTCTTAACAAACCAAGACCTTTCATCAGTGAGGCATGTGTCTTTTGGGCTGAATACTTACTTCTGAAAGTCCTTTCGAAGGTGTCCCAATCAGGAATGGAGTTTGTAGGAAAACTGAAATACTAGGATGTTGCTGCTCCCTTAAGTGTGTGAGGGAACAATCTATAGACAACATCTTCATACTCCCCAGCCCTTAACCCTTCTACTACTAAATATAAACTCTACAAGTGGTCATCTACAGCAGTCTTTTCATTAGGATCAAACTTAGGCAGTAGCTTATCAAAAGCTTAAGGTAGGTTATGTAAGGGAGGTGTGAGGTTCAAAGGTGACCTAGATCTCCAAGCCGGCAGTGGATTGGGCTGATTCACATTTACACCAGCCATGAGCAAGGTGAACAAAACAGACTCTGAGAAAAGAGCAATGTAAGGTGAAAATGGGCTTTCTTCCTTCAAAGGTAGAACCAAACTTGTGAGTGCTTGGGTTAGGTTGAAAGCTTCAACACATCTGCTGGTAAGGTAATCTTGGGAAAATAAGTTTCCACGGCCAGCCATGCACTGGTGGCCCTCCTTCTAGCGCTAGAACTATTGAGGCCTGGAAAATCATAGGAAACAACAGCAAGGGATTCTCCCCAGTCAACATTCCTAACTAGCACGTGACTGTTTGGTATGGGGAATCTGTCCGGTTTATAGTCCGGCTACCGTAGGTTAAAGTAACAAAAACAAAGGTTTTACCGGTTGCGGCCCGGTCCACCGTGTATTTTTGTATTTTTGATTTAAGTATGATGTGCATATGCCTAATTAACTATGCAGGGTTATAAGGATGCAAGGAGAATTCACAATGTGATGCGCAGGTTCTTACCTCTCGTCTTAGCAATCACAAGCATCTCAATCACATACACAGTAATAAAATAAAACTAACTATTTATCTATCTATCCCCGGGGAGCAAGCTGTAACTTAATTATGAGTAATGTGTATTGTGCATGCATTATAAAGAGAAATTACAGGTAGTTGATGTTTCTTTCTACAACACATGAACGATTAAAGATATTTCAACAATCAGATAGCCAATTGTTTTATGAACATCATACATTACTCATGGTGGTAATTCCACAAAATAAACCAGAAATCATTTAAACAAGAACATAGGTTCTAAGAGTTAGAACGATCTCACGGTTAATGGACAAAAGATGAAAAAAAACAATAGTTCATCTTTCCACCATCCACAGCATAACATTTGAAAGTGCCACCAATCTTTCTCCAATAGGCAAACAATTACTCTTTATTGCAAAAAAAAGTAGTTCTTCTTACAATATCGCTTTTCATGTCTAACTGGGAAAAAAAATCCCTTTTCCCCTCTTAGTCTATTACATTTATACAAAAAGGGTGAAATTGTTGGGCTGCCCAAAAGTACCTTTTGGGATTCCCAACTCCTTGCCTTCCAACATTTCATCTTCCTCGAATATTTACAAAATCGTTAGATATTGCAAAAAGTGACTAATCTTTTATGAGGAGGGCCCCACTTGGGCATCCAAAAATTTCTTCCATGCCATGGCTTCAGAGACAATGCCTTCAAATGCACAAGGTTCTAAAAACTGAATGTTGATCTCAAAATTTGCAGCTTGATTCTTTATAGCCTCAATTCTAGTTGCACTTAATCGAAGCTGGTCTTCCAAAAGCTGCACACTAATGGCTGAATGATCTACCTCACTTCTCAAGATCTGATCATCCAGGGCTTTGATATACTGTACTTTCACTTCCTCCTCCTGATATCTCTTCTGCAACATCTCCACAAATGCATAGTGGTCTGGGAAAGCATCAAGCCTCTGCTCGGCCTCTATTTGGCACCGGTTGTAAGTGATAAGGAGCCTTCTAAAAAACTTTGTGCATGCTCCTTTCATCTTTTTAACAACTTTCTTGAAATCCTCCATGGTATTTATAACAAATTCCAATAAGTCATAATCCTGCTTCAGGGCCTGTTTATCTTTTGCTGGCAGCTCTGCTGGAGTTTCTTCATTGTTTTCCAGCCTTGCCATTCTTGCAGTCAGGACTTCAAGGACGTCCTCCGATCTATCAACGAAATAAGAGGAGGTCTCCAGGATTTCCTCCAATCGGTTATCTACCTGCAGCACTTTGCACCTCTCTCCTTCTATAGCAGTTTGTAGCTGCAGCATCTTAGCCTTCTGGGCCAAGACATGCTCTTTGAACGGTTGGAGGTTAACCTGCTGCTCCCTTGCTTCCTCCAGAGCAGTTGTTAGAGAATAAATCTACTCTTGATGTTTCTTTGCTTGTTCTTGGGTATGCATCTCATTGGCCTCCAAGATGATCTTTTGCTGCTCTTCTAGCTCTTCTACCTTTCCCAGCAGTCGTTCCTTCTCCATCTTTAGCTCTTGATATTCTCTCTATACTTTCTCCAGGCGCTCCTACGTAGTTTCTTTCACCTGTCTCTCTGCTTGGAGGAGTTGCAGTTCATTCTTTGAGGCTCTCATCTCTTCTTTCATGTCCTCATACTTTCTTTTCAGCCTATTGCTTTCTTCTCTTTCTTTTCTCAGGGTGTCTTTCAATTGAGCAGAGGACTTCTTGGATTGCTCCAAGTCTATCATAATATTGTCCACATTATCTTCTGAATCTTGGATTAATGCGGCTCCTGCTCTGATGGTGAATCTAGGTTCTTGGTCTATTCAGAATACAACGGGTGTATCCGTTATTATTTTTCCAAGAAGATATCCCGTTTCAATTTTCCTTTCTGTTCTCTTCATTATTCTCTTTGTTTCCCTATCATAGAAAACAGTGTTGAAATCAGGTATCTCTTCCCCTTTTTTCTATACAAAGAGGACCAGCTTGAGTGTGGGGGCCATGGGTGTGCTGGCAGCAGGTACTTGTGGGTCCTGAACCTCAGGGTTCTCCACTTCCTGGGTCTTCCCTCCAGCTATGTCAGAATCTGACTGCTCTGTCTGTGTCAGCTTTAGCCCTTCTGCTTCTTGCTTTTGGAGCTTCTCATCAAGCTTCTTTCTATTTTCTTCTTTTTCTTTCCTTGCATCTTCTTCAGCTTTTCTAACTGCCTCTTGTGCAGCTTTTCTTTTCTCTTCTTCTTCTATGTGCAGCCACCCTGTAGCTTCTTGTGCCAACCTCTGAGCTTCCTCATTTCTTCTCTTGGCTTCCTCCTCAGCTTTTGCTTGCTCATCTCCCTTCCCACCTTTGGTGGTGATCTTCTTCTTGAATCTTCATCTCAAAGCTGTTATGTTCAAGGAACTTCGGAAGACAGATTCTTCCCTATCCCAATGGTGGGTGTACTCAAAGTGGACGTTGTTCTCTTTGCAATGCTCAGTTACTTTCCCACGGGAGTCATTTCTATGGAAAGGCATCTCGCCAAAATGAAACCTTTCCAACTCTTCTACAAATTCATCAGCTTTCTTCACCCTAGTGAACCTGTAACTTCCTAACTTGAAGGGCGAAGGAGGATAAGCAGTCTTCTTGTGCTCGAACAGAAAGCTCCCAATGCCATCCAAGAAGACTTGCCTCACAACCTCCTTGTGAATAATGTAGTCAGTAGCGTATTTGGGCAGTAGGGAAAGAGCTCTCGGCCCTCCAAACATCCTAAAGTAAAGGCCATCTTTAGTTAGATAGTATTCTGCATATTCTTACATTACTTGCAGCGCCTCCTCTGACATGCAATCACACTCCTTCAAAAAAATGAGTGTATATAAGGGCATGATGAAGTTCTCACAGACTTCTCGATAATGACTGTGATGCTGGTGTGCCCAAAGTGGTCTATAAGCAGAATAGATAGGCATCCTCTCCCTATCCCAGATGCACCTGAGGCTGGGGAAAGGCCGATTGCACAATATACAGTCTACAAGTATGGAAATCATGTATAACTCAGATCTCTTTTTGGATACTCCACCCAAGGCTGAGGCCAAGTAGGTAGAGAGGCTGTTAGATATAATGCTGGCCCAGTTGAAAATTGTCCCCTGGGTTGCAACATAAAAAATGATGGGCATCCATTCAAATTTGAAGAACCTGCCATGGGCTCTCCCAAAAATCCTGTTGAGCATTAAAGCTATGAACCTATATGGGGTTCTTAAGCTGGCTGTATCATAATCACCCGTCGGCCTGTTTCTGAAATATTTTCCAGGCAACAGCATCTTTTTCATATTTTCAACAAGGTCCATTCTAATGTTGTTCAACCAATCATCAGATAAAAAAACTTGTGCTTCTGGCAGGTGATAGGCCAGAGCTACATATCCGGGGCTATAAGCAGCATAGCCCTATTTTTCAACATTTTCTAGGATCATTGTGGTGACATCTACCCAGGGTAGAATCCAACCGATTACTTCAGAGCATGGGAATAGCTCTGGTCTAGTGGCGATCTTCATCAGTGAAGATCTCTCTATGTTGGCATATATGGATTCTTCTTCCAAGCCTATATCAGGAACTTCTCTGCGCGTGATCATCCTGTAAATATTCCCCCACTGGTACTTGGGCTCCACACTAGATATACACTTAGTGTCTTCATATATGTATTCTATTTTGGTGACAACTTCCACTTCTGGTTCATCCTCAACCACAGGGGCCTTCTTCTTTTTCCTTTTTGACATTATGAGTTTGAATTCTTCCTGTCATATATAACATTGTAAATATTAATCCATTCCTGGTTAAGTTGCAAACATTTACATAACAATGTGCAACGTTTTACTCCTTTTATGTGTACCATGATAGCAATTAGTTAATGAAGCAAATGTATGCATGTGTATAAGCTGAAATGACCTAATTAACATAACTATTGTGAGAAAATGAAAACTACATTAACATAAAGAACCTCCGGACTCACTGTGGGTGCCATGGTCATCGCGCTGTGCAGAATGACATGGGGAAAAAGTGCAAAACCTCAATGGTGCACTCTATCAAAACTACCCGGGCAGTCTATGGTCCACCAAACTGTATACAGTGAAAAATTCCCACCCCCGGCTTGGGTTCAAACCCGACTGTGCACAGACGACGAGGCAAAAACAATGGCTATTTGAGGATGCCGATGGTATGAAAAACACAAATACGGGGGAAACCACTCTAGATGCTACAGGAAGGCCAAGAAAAACCCTCCTCCACCAAACATCACTACCTAGGGAAGCTAGGTGCAGACGACGTAACGGCCATCTGCACCAAGCCCTCATTCACTAAGCGCGGGGTCACATACAAAAGGCTGCGGGAAAAATACTACTTCATCAGGTAAAAAAACACCCCCCCCCCTCCAGAAATATGCGCTACAAAATATACAATATATAGGAGCATAACTACCAGGCCAAAGGAAACGACCGCACCCAAAACCCTAACTGTGGGAACACTATCAAATGCTCAAACGAAATGGGGTAAAACTGTATAAGCCTACCTGGCACTGCTGCGTAATCGATGGGAAGAAACACGATCAAGATTCCACCGATGTGCCACCTGGATACGGGTACACTGACAGCGGGGTCCAAACGATCTCGAGAGCATGACAATGCACGAGAGAAACAACGAGCAATAGTCCAAAATTGAATAATAGAAAATACAATAATCCCAACAATCCCAACCCCATATATATATAAGTCAACACGTGCGGCCGGGAAAAAAATAAAATCGTATAGCGGAAGCCAAATAGGTAGAAAGTCGAAAGCACATTTATTTCCACAACGGCAGAAGGCCAAACCATAAGCCCATCCACAACGATGGGGATAACTGGGAGAAACACAATAATGCGCATCGGAGCGAAATCAGAAACAGGAGCCACAACGGCGGATATATAAAAGAAAAGTCATTCCGCCATAGGAAAAGTCTTCATCGGGGGAGAAACCATTAACCGATCGGAAGGATTATCACTTTTGTAGCTGCAATGGTGGAACAACAAAGGATAAAGCGACCCGCAACACAAGATCTAAATCAGAAGAGAAACGAACAAGAGATCGGCAAGATTAGCGTTTCCTTCATCCGCAACGGTGGAACCGTAAAAGATATCACCATCCGCAATTTCGGGGTTTCAAAATGACTAGATAATCGGAAGGTTAATGACTTCATCACTTGCAACAGCGAAAGAATAAAGTGCACGACCTTCTGCAATGTCGAAGTCAAAAACAACTCAACGGCTAGAAGGATAAAGCTTTCCGCAGCCGCAACGGCGGAAGCCCAAGACACACGGGATCGATGAAACTAACAAAGCAGGAGATGAAAATTCAAATAGGGATCGGAAGACTTAGTAGTTTTTCGTCCGCAACTACGGAGGAGGTATCAATAAAAATTCCGATGTAAAAACTGAAACCTAGCCGATTAAGCCAATGAAGACAAAACCTATTATCCATCTGCAATGGCGGGGGAAAAGGAAAATACAGTTACGATTCAAATAAGCTAAGAACGAATTTAAAAACAGCGATGAAGTTCGAATAAACAGTGGATTTTTTCAAGTGTTAGAAGAAAAATTAAAAGAAGTGGTAGATCAATCCAAGAAAAAGAAAAGTCTTTCTCAAAAATCATTAGACCAAATCAAAGAAGAAAATCAAACTAATCTAAGCAACAGGGGGGTCCCGATTTTTTTTGGAATTTTTGGAATTTGTTGCAGCGGCAACAGGCTAGCGCTCAAATCTCAGCAAGCATGGGGGTCGTTTTGATCTCCCCATTCAAAGGAGAACATTAACTTATCTTATAATATCGATTTAAAAAGCATGAACAACGTAGATGAATATGAAGCCTTGTTCCTAGGAGTTAAAGCGGCTAAGGAGATGGGGATCATGTGCATGAATATTTTTGGGGACGCAGATCTGATCATACAGTAGGTCAACAACACCTTTCGGACAAAAAATATCAGACTGAAGGCCTATAGGGACGAGGTATGGAAACTTAGAGACTTATTTATGTTTTTTGATCTGTCATATATTCCTAGGGATTTGAATCACCTAGCTGATTCCCTAGCTGTCTCTGCAAGTCTGTTTGTTCCTCCTTTACCCCCTAGGCTCAGCTATGATGTTTAGGTGAAGTACAGAATCTCTTTGCCAGACAATGTAAAATTTTGGAGTGTGTTTGAAAATGATGGGGAGCTTAGTAAATTCCTTTAGTTAGTGGATGAATTCTCTAACATACACATAGAACATGAAAACCTTAACCTGGAGGAATCCAAGTAGCTCAAGTTAAAAGATAAAGTGACTGAGCACAATATTGTCCAATTGCCCACCAACTACATACCTCGAGGTCTAGTACCATTGGAACAACTGTTTGATCCCAATGACATCCCGTTCAATCCTTCCAAAAGGGAGCTAGATCCTGCTATCCAAGAGCACAACATAGGTAGCCAGAGCCATCCAAAAATGATAAATCTATCCACTGGGATGACTGCTGAACAAAAGTCTGAATATTGCAGCTTGATAAAAGGGTTTGCTGAAGTCTTTGCATGGGAGTATAGTGACCTAAAAACATATGACAACAACATCATCCAGCACATGATTCCTTTGGAGAAGGACACCATTCCTTTCAAACAGAAGCTGAGACCCATTAGCCTTGTTCTATTACCATTGATTGAGAAAGAGATCCACAAGCTCCTCAAAGCCAAAATCATAATCCCCATCAGGTATTCCAAGTGGATTGCAAATCTAGTAGCGGTAAGAAAGAAAAATGGAGAAATCAGGTTCTGTGTGAATTTTAGAAACCTGAACAAGTGCTCCAAAAAATACAACTATCCACTGTCCAAGATGGAACATCTGCTACAGAAAGTATCGGGGGCCAGGGTCATGTCCTTCCTTGATGGATTCTCTGGATACAACCAAGTTGCTATGCACCCAGATGGCCAAGATAAAACTACCTTTACCACCCCTTGGGGAACCTTCATGTATGCTAAAATGCCATTTGGGATAGTGAATGCTGGGGCTACTTTTCAAAGAGCTATGGACCTAGGTTTTGTAGGGATAAAAGATAAATTTATGCTGATATATTTGGATGACTTAACATTTTACTCTCACATCTATCATGACCACTTGTAGCATTTAAGGAAGGTATTTCTGAAGTGTAGAAGGTATGGAATATCACTGAACCCCAAGAAGTCCCAGTTTGCACTCAATGAAGGAAAGCTCCTAGGCCACATAGTCTCAACAGAACATGTAAAGATTAATCCGGTAAAAGTGGAAGCAATTTAGTAGCTATCTATACCAAGGTAAAAGAGAGACATTCAATCCTTTTTAGGCAAGATAAACTTCGTCAGGAAATTCATTCCTAATTTCTCTGAGCTAGTAAAGCACATAACAACCATTCTAAAAAAGGATGCGGAAATCAAGTGGACCAACCAAGCAATAAATTCTTTTGAGGACATTAAGAAAGCCATAATGGAGGCCCCAACCCTAATTAGTCTCAACTATACCAAGGGTTTTTTCATTTTCTCTTTTGCATCTTATGACACAATGGCAGCCATACTATTACAAAAGAATGATGAAGGTTGATCATCCAATTTCTTTCTTCAGTAGAACCCTAAGAGATGTTGAGCTGAAGTATGACCCAATTGAGAAGCAGGATTATGCTCTCATAAAATATTTGAAGACTTTCAGAATCTACATTCTCCATGCACAGATCATTGCATATGTACCTTCAGCTGCTGTGAAGGATGTTTTGACTCAGCTTGACATTGATGGGAAGAGAGATAAGTGGATTTTCAAACTCATTGAGTTTGATGTAGAGGTGAAACCCACCAAGCTAGTAAAGGGATTAGGTTTTTCCAAACTCATGGCCAAAGAAAATTGTGAACTGATGGGAATAAATTTCACATGTGTTAGATCAGCAAAGGTGCAGACTATGGTAGCAGCTGAAACAGAAGTAAATCAAGATTAGAATAACAGTCCAGTAGTAGCTGAGAACATATCTTCATGTGAGTGGTACTCAGGTATCATTAAATTTTTGCTAAAATTAGAAGTTTCTCTTGATCTTACTCTTAACCAAGCACAAGCTCTTAAGTTGAAATCTATTAAATTTTGCATAATTGACAATTTTCTATATTGGAAGGATCAGACTAGAATTTTGTTAAGATGTCTAGATAAAGAGGAAGCAGAGAAAGTCATGCATCACTTTCATTCCAGTACATGTGGAGGCCACCACTACTGGAAAACCACATCCCACAAGATCTTAAAAGCATGCTACTATTGGCTAGTCCTCTTTGCTGATGTATGCACTTTTGTAAGGTCTCGTGACCAATGTCAAAGATTTATAGGGAAGCAGCAGCTCAAATCCTTGCCCCTTAGGCCTGTTATAGTGAATGGTCCTTTCCAGCAATGGGGTCTGGATTTAATAGGTGAAATAAATCCATCTTCTAGTGGACAACATAAATGGATCTTAGTAGCCACTGACTACTTTACCAAATGGATAGAAGCAGTACCCACCAGAAATGCCACTCACCAAGTCATCATGAGATTTTAATATGAGAACATCTTTAGCAGATTTGGTTTCCTAGTAAGGTTAGTGACTGATAATGCACCAGCTTTTAAGGCTGGGGCATTAGTTAAAATGTGTGAATCAATGGGTATTCAACTGGTGCACTCCACATCCTATTACCCACAAGGCAATGGCATGGCTAAGTCATCCAACAATAACTTAGTTAGAATCATCAGGAAACTGCTAGAGACAAATCAGAAAAGCTAGGATTCAAAACTTAAGTTTGCTTTATGGGATGATAGGGTGATAGATAAAATATCCATAGGGACTTCTCCATTCAAACTAGTTTATGGCACTGAGGCCATCTTTCCTATCCAGCTCATCCTTCCAGTGGTAAAGTTATTTCAAGAAGAGGAGGATGAACCAAATGATATGATGAGAAGGATGATGGATTTGGTGGGGTTACAATAGATCAGGGAGCAAGTTATAGGAAAATCAGAAGCTCATCAACAGAGGATAAAGGGCATGTTTGACAAAAGAGCAAAGGCAGACAACTTCCAGGTTGGAAATTGAGTCCTCAAGTGGGATGCTATCAGACAGGACAAGGATAAACATGGAAAATTTGACTCTTTGTGGATTGGCCCTTTTGTTATAGACTAGGTATATGAGAATAACACCTTCAAATTGCAGAATCTGGAAGGTGAAGAAGTATTCAATGGCCCAGTAAATGGGCGGTTCCCGAAACTCTATTTTATTTAAAGCTCTGAGGCCTTATGATTGTAAATTAGTAGATAGTAGGTTGTTTTTCTTTCAAAATAAGACTCCATGCCCAATGGAACAATAAAGAATAATGTTAAACTACTTAGTTTCTTTTAGGGAAAGGCATTTTGGTCTGGGGTTCTTAGGACCTCACTCGGAGGTTCCCATCGCCAAGTAGGAGCGAGATGTTATCTCCCAAGATAATTTATTTTTGTATGAAGAATTTAATTCATGGAATGAGGAATATGAATGTCATGAACAGTTTGAAAGATTCTATGGTTGATAAAAATTTCACTAAGTTGTAGTTTTGGTGGCTTGGGCAAGGATCAGAACATCTCATTAGCCACTAACAGACTTACAGACGATAGCTTCTGTGGTCAGATGAACATTTCGGTGATTGGAAGAACCAAAGACAACGTAGCGATGAGATAATCCACTAAAGAGCCACAACAATGGAAGAAAGACTTACTACGGGTTCCGTGACTAGATGGAAACTTCGACGATCGGAGGTTCTAAGGACTAACCATCGGAAATATAGTTCAATAAGGAGCCATGATGGTGAGAGATAGAAGGACTGCAGATCGACGAAGTTTACAACTGATTTCCTCCGTAGTGTCGGTGACACAGAAGAATAAAGCTCCGATCGATGACAAGAATCATTCCGATAGTGCGACAATAGATGAACTATTTGGTGATCGAAAGAACTAAAGACAACATAGTGGTAGGGAAAGGATGAAAAGTTCTGAAATTTCAATGACATGAAGAACTAAATAACGTCGAAGTCAATTATCAGAAATCAGAACTTGAAAACACTAACCGTCGGTGAGTTAGTATACTAAAGAGCCGCCACGGTGGAGGAAGACAGAATGTGGCTTCTGTGACCAGATGAACATTTCAGTGATCAAAATATCTGAGGACAATGAATTGATGAAGTTTATAATGAAGCTCCTCTGTAGCGTCGATGACACCTAAGAATAAAGCTCTGATTCAAACGTCGCCAATAAACCTCCGGCAGTAATACAAATAGTTTGTTTCACCTCTGAAACTACGGTAGCATTCAGATAAAAGGTTCCAATGCATAAGTATTTCAGCTCCCAATCATTGACAAGCTAGTGATGGAGAGTTCCAGCGTTGAGATTTGGAGCGCCAATAAGCTAAAGGAAAAAGATGCTGATTTCAGATGAAGAAGCCGTCGCGACACTATTGATTTAAGGCACCGAAACAACGGTAGAGTTGAGACTTGAAGCACTGAAACAATAGTATCATTAAGAATTGGAGTGCCAATGAGCTAAAAGGAAAATCCCTTGATCAACAACTGCGGTGAAAATATAGAAAATCCATCGGATTAAACAAGAAAAAGCACTTCAGTTAAACGGCGATACACTGGCTGTTTGCGGCAATTTCATACTGAACTAGCAGTGGGGATGATCAGCAACCACTTCAGTCATTAAAATATTGCTCAGTGAACTAGATATTCATAGTAGATAAACAAATAGTCAGCAAGGGTTTGAATCCCTAAGATGGAAAAACTATCCCTTTCAATTATTTTTTGGTGTAAACAGATCGGATTTTCAGGATCTGTAATTTTTGTAGAAGGCTATAAAGCCCACAATTAATTTATTAATTAAGGTTTGAATTTGGGGATTTATAATCCCATTCCATTATCAAGCATCTCATCTGGTTTATTCTAAATATAAGCTCTTTTGTTGTGATTTGTTCAGCCGTCTCTTTCTTTATTATGTTTATTGCTTGAATGTGCATTTAGGTCATTTTCAGATTTATTAAAAAGCTGATAGTTGTCATCCTATTGGTTATTTAGTGATATTTGATTTATAAATACCATCCTCAACAGGAATTAGCCATTTATATGCATGTGTTATGTGTGTAAGTCTGCCAGCCTGGTGGGTTCTCCATCCCTACACCTTTTTGTCCAACTACTGAACAAGTTGTAACTAAAAGCATTGTAATTGAGTAAGATTCATGCATGTCTTGAGAGTGAGAGGTTATATAGGTTATTCGACTTGATCCATATCAAAAAACCCTAAAAAATAGTTTAAGTTACTAGGAATCCTCAAGCTACAACCTAGAGGAGTTTCCTGGAGTGATAACAGGTGGTGTTAGAATTTTGTCTATCAAACTGACGTCTAGGCCAATATTTCACTTGAAAACTTATGATTCATGGAAATGACTGACGTATGCGACCTCATCACAAGGTGATGGTGAGATTTATGTGTAATAGAATTTCCCCCCAAAGCATGAGGCTAGAGGGATACGATAGGAGAGAGATTTGAAAGAGAAAGTTATCACTTCAAGGAAAGAATTCACTTGATTAGAGATCATCATCAACCATGCATATGCAATACATCAATACTTTTGAATTATAACCAAATGTCTCCTCATTAGGGTTGTAGACCAATACAAGGTAGATCCATGAGAGAGATGAAAAAACATGGATACTAGAATACATCGTAGATCCATGTGATAGAGGACTCAAACTTGGACATAGCTACCAGACATACATTGTAGATATATGTCAAATGAACACAAATTTGAGCATAGCCATGACCATGAAAATGTGGATCCATGCTAGGACTCATACAATATACTCCATTGCAACCTGGGGAAATAAATGAGCATTTTAAACAAAAACCCAGGGTCTTCGTCTCGCCTTCCACAAAGTATGATTCTATCCTTGTGATTATAATGATTTGATGTAGAACATGGTAGAATCCACTTGATTACCAGTCAATAATGTGAACCATTAACAAGTGTGAGGGATATCACCATTGATGTCAATGATTCCCAAGGTACCTTAGTACAATCTCTTGAGTGTGAATAGATGATTTGATGTCAAACACTCGGTTGAATCTATCGATCAAAGGTCAATGATGTGAACCTATCTCAAGAGAGATAGAATCTTTCATTAAGGCAT
Source organism: Pseudotsuga menziesii (assembly GCA_001517045.1). Taxonomy (NCBI): domain Eukaryota; kingdom Viridiplantae; phylum Streptophyta; class Pinopsida; order Pinales; family Pinaceae; genus Pseudotsuga; species Pseudotsuga menziesii. The sequence goes on along the minus strand of LPNX010088334.1, from coordinate 103,893 downwards.
ATAGACCTCAAGGTACTAAACTTGCTTCTAAGACTACTTCCTGGATGATGAGCTGATGTCGAAAAGAATAGTCTCGTCGAAGGAGGGCCATGATGAATCCCACATTAACGACATGAAAATCGAAACAAAGTTCTAGAATGTTGTAAATAATGTAACCATAGGACTGACTCAAAAGGTACTGACACAAAGGTTGTTTTGATTACAGAACTAAACTCTCAACTTTCCTTTGAACATTGGGAAGCATGACCGAAGACTTGGCAGCATTGACTAAACCAGACGGATTCCAGGACATAATGCATTGGCGGAAAATGCATTCTTTAAAAAACTCAAAGAAGTGACATGACTCATGAAATTTGATCGACTTGTAAGTCAGCTGAATACCCAATTGATTGAATGAGATGCAGAAAAGTGCCATGTTCAAATGTGACTACTAACTACCATTTTATTTGCAAAATAAATTGATTCCCTTCCCTTAATTTCCCCATCATGATTAATGAGTGGCTCTTTTCATTTTTATGAGTTTAGAGAGGGTAACAAACACTCGTTGTAGTTTATCTGAAGAAAAGTCCATTCTCATATATTTCACGAACCTAAGAAAGGAGGGGTTCATTCCCAAAAGAGGGTCTCTCAGTTTTTAGTTTAACGAGTCCATTAAAAGTTAACTCAGTATCCTTCATGTTTAGAGAGTATGAACGAAAACAGAAGAAGACTCCAAAGGGTCCTTTTCGTAACTAGTCAATTCGAACAGAAAAAGAGATAAACTACCATCAGAAAGATGACTCTTCAAGTACTTTTACAAGCGTGAAGAAGAAAAGTTCGCTCGATAATATTTCCACATTGAAGGAGTCTAAAAAGAGTTTAAAGAAGACTCCATTAGGGTTTATTTTCATGATGAATGGGTTTAAGGACCCTGAAAAGAAGTGAAAATGACTCAGAACTTTGATGCTAGGTTTAGAAAACATGATCAAAGTGTTGAAATGAATGCTCGATGACTTTTTTCATTTTGTGGAAGTATGAAAAAGCCAAAAACAAACTTACCCATAGACAATAACGTTCATTTTTGTCCCTGCAATACTTTTTAAAAGGCCATTAGTTCCCCAAAAAATATTTGAAATTGACTTTTATAAACTATAGAAAGGGAATTTTAAATGAAAACGATTTAAATATATTTAAAATAATACAATAACCCTAAAAATATTTTATAAAAGGCAAAGTAAATACTAAAAACCAATTCATTTACCATTTACCAAGTATTGGAGAGCAATTGGGAAAATTTGCGTGCATATTTCAGGTGGAGATTGCAAAGCTGTTATTTGTTTGTTTTTCAAGCCATTAGTTTCAGGTAAGAGCTAGAATCCTTCTCTTCATTTCTATGGTTTCAATTTTTTTATTTCCATGCATTTTTATTAAGTTTTGTGGATTTTAATCCAATCCTAAAAAATGAATCCCGGGTAACTCTTCTAGCCTTTGTGGGAGGAGCGATGCTCTATGAAAACCACCTTTTTTAATATTGCATATAGGCGGTGGCACTGCTCTGTCATAAGGGGATAGGAGCAGTGCTGACCATGGTGCCCAAAACATGGATTCCCTAGCAAAAATAGAGGATTTTAATAATTTGTAAATATTGTATGTGTGTCTAAATGCTTCATTGATTTTTTTTTACATGTCATTTTGATCAAAATGGTGACTTGGAAAGAGAGGAAACATGAAGACGACAATTCTTGTGCTATGAGAGATGTGGCTTCCATATCTTCCCTACGAGTCTATGGCCTCTTGAAATTCTTCCACACTCCCAGCATGATATCACATGTACGATTATTGGAGTACATCTTGTTTGTGCCAGAAATTGTTCCCAAGGCCAAAGAAACAAGCCAACACAATCTCAAATAAAACTCAATAAAACAAACTAGGTTTAGGGTTTCTGATGTATTTTCTTGGTTATAAAATTTGGGGAAGGATAGGGAATACACTCATGAGCAAAGTAATAACTGAATCATAAACAAAAGAAGACAAATATGCATAATATATTCAACAAGATCCAACAGAACATAGTATTGAAGTTCATTCATAAAAGACAAGCATCACCAGCATATAAACATAAACCAGTAATGAGTATATCAATAAGAAACTAAACAAGATGAACGATGAAGCCAACACAGAACTGAAGGGTGAAAAGTGTCATATATCTCATAATTTCATCATCAAATGCATACAATAGTTTTGATACTTAACTCATGAACAAGTCTGAACTCATGAACAAGTCTGCAGACCTCCTGAAGCTATCCCAAAAATCCAAACCTTATTCAGTCCCTTTGTCCCTCTTTTATAATTACAAAGAAGTAGTTCTATATCCCCTTCATTAGGTCGAAATGGAAACTACCCAGCAGTTACATTAACTAACTAACTCAACTAATTGACTAAAAATAGCAAATCGGATTCCTGGCAAATATGGCGAATTTCTGGAAAACAGGTGTCAAATAAGCTTCCATATCTCTCAATTGGTGACACCTATGTAAAAAATGAGAGAGATGTTTGTAAATGGTTCCATTATGGACAAAAAACTCTCTTTGTTTTTAAAAATTCATCTTAAATCAATCAGAATCTGCCCCGAAAAATGAACACTAAAACAAGAAAATATTAAATATTTAAAATCCCTGAAAAATAGGCTGCAAATATTAAACTGAATATTTCAAACCTTGACATATTTTGCAAAAATGAGAGAGTTTTTTGTATATGGTTATCTTATTAACAAAAACCTCTTCTTTTTTTTGATAATTCCTCTCCATTAGCTCGTGGTCGGCATTTTACTTCAATAACCAAAAACAGGGAAAAATAGAGCAGAATTCTGTTTCTACTGCCTCTTTTTTTTCATTCATAAGTGCTGAGACTTTGTTTTATGCATCTGCTAGCTCACTCTGAAGGTACTACAAGCTTTGATATTAATTCTGAAGATATACCATGAACAGTAGGGTTTTCCTGATCAATTTTTTCTGTAGGTGTAGCTTCTTCTTCCAATTGCTGATCTTCAACATAAGGCACTTCAATTTCTTTTACTTGCTGTTGCTAAAGGATACTAGCATCATTGACAACATTAACAAAAGAAACACCAAACAAATATTTGCAGGTCCTAAGAGATCATTTTTTGATATTGTGGATGGTGCCAAGCATGTCTCTCTTGTTATTACAAGCAAATCACCTCTTTTAACTTGAACATACTATTGCACTGTGGGTAGTTCAGCTACTTTGCCAATTCGTCCTTAAGCTGTTGGTTGTATTTTTTCATTGTATAGACTTCCTTTTCTAAATTCTTAATAGAATCAACTGTGGATGATGATTTCTCCTTAAGATTATCATTATCTTCTTGTAAATGACTAATCTCTTCCTCTAAAATATTTATTCATCTATCAGCATCCTTCAGCCTCTCATTCCTAGCTTGGAGTTCAATTGACAACATTTTTGGCGTTCTTTGCAATTAACTCATTGAATGTTGGTAGTTTTTAAGAACAGCATTGAACTTCAACATTTGCATAGACTCATCTTGAAGTTTAATTCCAACATTCTGTTCCTCGTTATATTTTGTTATGGGTCCATCTTGTAAAGAAGTTGTCCTCTGAATTATGTGCCAACTACCCTGTTGAAAAGCATTTTTCTCTCTCTCCAAGTATCAGTTGATGAAGTGCTGTGCAAGCTGTATCTTGCATTTCTGGTGACTTGCAAGACATCAAAGAAATCAAGTTCTGAACAATATTGAACTAGAGTATTTTCCTGATGCATGGCTCACCTCCGGAAGAACCCAATTTCATAAGCACAAATATAGCTTCAGATTTTATTCTATTATTGTAAGATGATATATGCTGCAGCTATTTTGCTAAGTTATCTACGAGGGCAGTTTGCATAATCATCTCTCTAATCTCATGTACATCTTCCTTTTCAACGATAGGGACAAGCATTGCCTCCCTTGCATTGATGTTTTTTTTGTCCAAAATATTGTTAACAAGCTTTTCCACTGTTTGTCTCTTGGGTAAAGATGGTATTTCCCTTTCTAAATTTGTGAATTTCTCTAAGCTGAGCCGAGCATGCCATGGTAAATTCTTCATGATTCCTAACCTTAGAAATCCATGCACTAAATCAGAACCTCCAAGTTCAGAAAATGACTTCAATGTAATCACAGCGCGATGTTGAGCAACCTCTGACCCATTTTCAAGTAGTCCTATCGACTTTCTCTCAATACCAGCAATGAACAGTTTCTCTACAGCCTTTCTTTTCCAGCCTTTGCCAAGATCATTAATGTTTTCAATAATCTATCATGTAAATCCTCAATGTCTGGATCTAATAGATCCACCAGCTTGTTCATCGGAATTTTCATGAGTACCTCATTGCAGTAACCTCATTTCCACATTCAGCGAGTCTTGAAAACACCATAGCAACATCAGTCTGAACCATTGGATCGTCACATGTTTCTAGAAGTTTTGTAACCTTCTCAATTATGTCCACACTTTCCAGGATCTCCATGTATTGCATGTAATTATCTAAACAAAAGAAATTGGACATTGACCTTGCAACAGCAGCAATAAGATTTTCCGATCCCTCTGAAATCAAGTACAGTATCTCTGGGCCTATAAGAAATCTGAAACTCACACTGCTTGCTTCTAATTCAGTAACTGATTTACTAGCTTGATGCGCTTGAATAATTGCTTCTAAGGTCACCACCACTTGTCTCTCAAGCACTGATCTTAGAAATCCTTTCAGTTGTTGTTCTGCAACCCTCTTTGCTTTCTCTTTCCCATCCAGCTTCATAATATTTAATTTAGAACATATTCCCTGAAAGTTTTGCCTTATTTCGCTCACTCTCATCATTTGCTAGAAATTTGCATCCAGTTGCCAGAACAGTTGCCAGAATCTCCCTCACATGAGACTGACACCTGTTTACGTGAAAAAAACTTGGCAAAACACATATCAAACGTGACCAATGATTTATTTAACACTTTAGGAGAAAAATCCCCCCAAAAAATCGGACTGAAAAATGACCATTCTCGCAAAAAACGATTTTCCTGTAGCGCGCCTTTGTTAATTTTTGGCAGTTGCGCTACAAGAATAATTTAAACTCAATTTTGGCCCTATTTTACAACTTTTTTCCATTTTGCATGAAGTTTACGTGATGTTTGAATGATGGGTATGCTCATAATATGATTTGTGAGTCCACCATGCAACATAATGACCTTTTAAACCCCTCAATAATGTATGGGATCAAAGAATAAAACAAAAAGTCTGAAGGTAAAAGCTCAAAATTTCATTTGAAAACTAAAAATCTCTTAAAGGAAGCAAAAAACCAAACTAAATAAAATGAGTAACTTGAAATAAAATCATAATCAAAATATAAAATTAAAGGAAACAAATTCATGACTTAACACATCCTACAAATGTGGAATCCAGAACAACAACATTTTGAGGGGGGACCCCACATTCTCACTATGGAGGTGGAGGACATTTACTTTTTAACTCGACTATCTAGGTGTGGAGATCCTATCTCTCTGACTAGATCCCCAGGGGGAGATATTACTACATAGGAACTTATTGTTCATCATTGTTATCAAGGGACCAAGATGTCGAGTAAGAAGATCCCAATAAAGGAGGTGATGGAATTACCCCTTCATACCATTCTATTCACTATGCAGAGGGTTGCTGGGAGCCAAGGGGCTCATCAAGAATCCTAGGAAAATATGTTGTATTCCCTGGAGGCCATGGTACCCACAGTGTTTAACTAGTTCGAGGCATCATTTCCTATGTTCAAGGATCAGCTAACGAAATGTCGGGAAGGATATCTCAAACAATTTCGGTATGGGACTATCCTATCATGTTTCTTCTTCGAGTGTGCACCTCTATTGAGACCACAGGTGGTGTTTAATGAGCTTAGGGATCGATACCCCCACATGTTGTAGTGGGTGGAGATCATGGCCCACATAGGAGGTGGTGGAGCCAAGGTCAAATACGGGGCTCACTTCTCCCTTGTCCAATTTGGTCAATTATATCTAAATCAGGAGTCCTTTCAGTCTATTTTTAGTCACTAGCATTATTGGGTACAATTGGCCTATTTGGGGCACATGTACTTGTTACTTAAGTGTGGGGAACACTAATTGAGGCCAAATTCCACTGGTTGCACTTGCATGCATTAGTTTAGGAGCCTCCTAGATCAATTCCTACAATTTAGGAGCCACTAGGAGTGCCAGAACCAACCTCCTTCAGTTGAGTTCAGTTAGTGACTAGTTAAGCATAATTAGGAATTAGTTACATTCATTTACATCCAGTTAGAACCAATCATTGATTGATTACATGTGGGAAGGTGTAATTCCTCACCTGCCACACTTAGTTACGCTAGTTAACTGATTCTAACTGACTGGTGCACTGATTGAGGCAACTAGGGATAACCAGTTGAGCTTCGATGATGATTTAGACATGTCTAGTTATCCATGTAGTAAGGTAGAGTCATTTAATTTGAATTCCTTTCTCATGCATTCAAATTGAATGGTTATTAAAACTAGTGTATTACATTGTAATTATTATCTAATTAATTTTTGATTAATGAAACAGTACAAAAATGGCTTGCAACTGTGAATGCTTTCATTAATAAAAAATTAATTAGATAATAATTACAATGTAATACACTGGTATTATTAACTAGTCAATTTGAATGCATGAGAGAGGAATTCAAATTGAATGACTCTACCTTACTGCATGGATAACTAGACATGTATAAATCATCATCAGAGCTCAACTAGTTAGCCCTAGTTTCCTCAATCAGTGCACTAGTCAGTTAGAATCAGTTAATTACCTTAATTGAGTGTGGTAGGTGAGGAATTGCGCCTTCCCACATGAAATCAATCAATGATTGGTGATAAATGAATGTAACTAGATGTAACTAAATGTAACTAACTCCTAACTAGACTTAAATAGTCACTAATTGAACTCAACTGAAGGAGGTTGATTATGGCACTCCCAATGGCTCCTAAATTTTAGGAATTGAACTAGGAGGCTCCTAAACTGATGCATGCAAGTGAAATCAGTGGAATTTGGCCTTAATTAGTGTTCCCCACACTTCAGTAACTAGTACATGTGCCCCAATTATTCCAAGTGGACCTAATGATGCTAATGATTAAAAATAGACTGAAAGGACTCTTGATTTAGACATACTCCATATTTAGACATAATTGATCAAATTGGACAAGGGAGGATTATAGTCCTAACACCCCCCATGAATTCTAACTTAGAAAATATGTGGGCCCTGGTAATTAATACCATAGGTCACCCATTACAATTAAAGCAAAATAAAGTAACTGCTTAATACAAGGAGCCGAGAAAAAAACCATATGGGAAAAAATCCCACACTCTAACTAAGCAGGTAGAATCAGGATCAATCTGGTTCATCTATGGATAGGTATCCTGAGGCCTAGCATGTGAAATTCTGCATCATTATTTCTAGAGGAATCTTCCTCTTTGGAAGAATAATAATATGCTCAACTAAATCAGAAATATAGATAACTGCTGGATGAAAACTAGACCCATGTAGAGCAACTGAAATCAACTAATAAGTGAGAAAAGGTTCTTAAGGATTCAAACCATGTGAGGAACACTCAAGAAAATTATATGTTGCAGCCATGAACAGAAAACCATGAGTAGTAAAAACCCCCAAGTGTTAGGAGTAAGTGTCCAGGCAGATGCAGAATATCTTCCTCTTTACTTGTTCTGTGAGGAGATGAGCACGTGACCAAAGGTAGAGAAGCCTTGGGACTGTGGAGAGAGAATGCTTGAGATCCATAATCTAATATAGCTTCAGAAATATCTAATGAATCAAAAATAAAATATCAACAACCTCATAAGAGGAAACTAACACCAAATCCCTAGTAGTAAATTTGAAGAAGAATTGAGGTACTTGATTTTTCACACCAAAATTAGTGAGAGCAGCTACAAGCATGACTAAAAGCTATTGGATTTTAAAATTTGAACCAAATAATATCATATCATAAAATAAATAAGATCTAAATAGGTCCATATCATATCCAAAACTATGAAATGAAATCAAATCCCCAGCAGCAGTTTTGAAGGAGACTTGCGGTACTTGTTCCTTCACAAAATTGATGAGAACAACTACTAGCAGTACTGAAAGCTCATGAACCTGAAATATTGAACCAATAAATATCAGATCAGATACAAATAATATCATATCATATCCAATAAGGTTCATATCAGATCCAAGAGAATGGTCCACCGAGATAGTTTATGCACAGTTTTCTTCTTCTTCAAAATTCTAAATTTTGGTGCATGCAATCCTGCAGGAATTTACTGGAAGATCTAGATCAATGGGAGCAAATGGATCACTCTAGTAATATGATATTTTTTCCAAAATATCCAAGTTATTACATATTTTCACAACAGCAGCAACATTATCGGGAGAGAAATCAAATTCCTCTTCACTTTCGGAAGCAATCACTGGAAAATTTTGCACAAAATTTAAAGGAGAATCAATGGAGGAGGACTTTGCTACTTCTTCATCTTCAGCAACTTCATTAGAGAGATTAGAGGCCAATAATTTCATATAAGGAACTCTTATGGTGCTGGATGTTCTCTCCAAAGTGCTATTATGATCTTCATCAATATTTCTGAAGGTTTTGTCCAATCTTCTCCAGAGTTCCTTTGGGTATTCAATATATCTACTGAGGTAGTGCAAGCTAGGAGAAAGAGCTAGTGCTATTGTTCTAAAAGATGCATCACATTCATTCAGCTAATTATTATCACTCTCAAAATAATCTTCACTGATTCCAATAGACACCCCATTGAGACCTTGTCTCTTCAGAGATGCAATCATCTTCATCTTCCATTATGAATAGCTTGTGAATGGTGTGAGAAAGGAACTGATGAATTGATTCGAAGTTGTACCCACAATTACACAAAAATACAACGTAAGGTTGGAAAGCCTGCACATTTCAAGTTTTCATCACACCCATCATAGTTGATCAAGAAATCTCAATCAACAATTCCTTTACTTGGGGTATTAAGTGGTAAACCTTCAGTTTCTGGTGCAGTGCTGGAAGGAGCAATTTTTCTCAAAAAAATGATCCGGTAGGATATATGAGGAGGAAAAGTGCCTTGTCATATTGAGGTTCTAATACCATATTAAATTGATCACATAGATATGTGGAAAAACACACAACTCATAAGATAGATCACACAATTTACTCAGCAATTGAAGAATGAAACAATGCAAAAATGGCTTGCAACTCTGAATGCTTTCATTAATAAAAAAGTAATTAGATAATAATTAAAATGTAATACATTGGTATTAATAACCAATCAATTTGAATGCATGAGAGAGGAATTCAAATTGAATGACTCTACCTTACTGCATTGATAACTAGACATGTCTAAATCATCATCGAAGCTCAACTAGTTAGACCCAGTTGCCTCAATCAGTGCACCAGTCAATTAGAATCAGTTAACTAACGTAACTGAGTGTGGTAGGTGAGAAATTGCACCTTCCCACATGAAAGAAATTAATTAATGGTACCAACTGAATGTAAATAGATGTAACTGAATGTAACTAACTCCTAACTAGGCTTAACTAGTCACTAACTGAAATCAACTGAAGGAGGTTGGTTCTGGCACTCCCAGTGGCTCCCAAATTGTAGGAATTGATCTAGGAGGATCCTAAAATGATGCATGCAAGTGAAATTAGTGGAATTTGTGTTACGGATAGAAATTACTATAGCTTGGGGTACCACAACAGACAGCTAGACTCCAGAAATCAATCTTTCCCAATATGAAATAGAAATAAAAACATCTAACACTAAAGGATCGAACCTTGTACCTTATTCCGAACAGTTGAAGTAGATCCCCGTTGAGCTTTCCAATCTTCAGCTTGAATTGTTATAGCACGTCCTTAACAACAAGTAAACAATACAAGCATACTATATTTCATGGTGTTAGATCTATTCTAGCATATATAATCAATAGTGTAAAAGCATTTGACATATTCCAATGGATACAATATTCATTCAAATACACATTACTGGATAGGAAAAGATATTTCTATTAATATGAATCAGATATTACAAGTGACAACCTCTGACGGCACGTCTGCGAACCGGAGAAACTGAATCCCCCACTTGGGCCTCCACCACCTCAATCCTCCATCACTTCGATAGCAAGCTCACTAGCAAAAGGCAAGCTTGGGAAGAACACAACAGTGCTCCAAGGGACAAAGGGATGCAGACTCAAGCATAAGTTCTGGAAACAATGGACTATAGTTTCGATACTCTCAATTCTCTCTTATGATTTCAATGTCTCAAGGGTTCCTTATATATATTTTCAAAGGGATACTGAAAGGTTGAATCCGTGTGATCTCAAGGCATATGGAAGGCCAGGAGTCATATGAGTCGGATCCAAGTCAAGGAACGCTCCAAAGGATTTTGGATTATGTACACATCCCGATGTACACGACTATAGAGGGAATATCCGCGTATGTACGCGGTTATCGGGGAAAAGGCCCCGTATATCATTTTTCTTATGCTTTTAGGGATGGTCAAGGATACATCAAAAGACAAAAAGTGGTCCATAGGGGCTAATGAGTCTGCAGCGGGACAGGGGAAGGCCATACAATGTGTGATTCACCTAGTGTGGTGAAATCTGCTATAAGAGATGCCCCATAATGTATGAGATCAGAGGGGTTATACGATGGCCGAAATACATTATAAGTCCATCCCAGAAGTGAAGTGATGAAGGTACCCAAATGGAAGACCAGGCACCCAATCAGCATAATACCATAATACAACTCTGCATATAACTGCAAATACATATAGCAGTCCCGGATACATAAGAGTACAATGGCCATGAATAGGCATGAAACATGATAACACATATGTGGTCATCGCCACGTACAATATACATAGATCAGAATCTCCATGATGAAGATATACAAAGGACCATGATCTCCACAAAGGCTGAAGATATATAACAGATCAAGATCTCCATAGTGGCTGGAAATGTCTGACATATACTGGAACAAGTCACGAGACCTGAAATCTCATGAACATTGGCATGATCAAAGAGGTAGCATATAGTGGATGCCACCAATTTGGAAGGTCTTCTACACACACCACTACGAGTACATGTCCTACTATGCGAATAGAGGTGTCGAGGTCGAACATAGTAGTCCATCGTCTGATTACCGGTCATTGATGTATACCGTTAACAGACACGAGATCACCCACCAATAATGAAAATGGGAATCAAGGTACTAGAGTGCAAACTAACAAGTGTGAATAGATGTGTTGAGGTCGAACACTTGAGAGAATCCATCGATCAGGGGACATTGATGTATTCCCAAAACTATCGATGGCGAGAGAACCTGCCACTGATGACTGCAAGTCTCAAGGCACTCACAATGACTCTAGATTCCAATCCTAGAATAAATGATCTGAAGTCGATGGGATGAAATCCGCTGGAAGGAGGGCATTAGGGAATCCCCCATCATCTAACACGAGGTACTCAGCAAAGTTGTATAATGTGGAAGGACTCGATCATAAAGTGCACGAACCAGTAACTGTACCAGGAATGGCCGACATGCAAAGTCAAGATAACTGAGGAATGGCCGACTCAGGTTTCAAATTCCTTCGAACAAGAGCATAACGGCGTATGGTGACTGAATGAAGGCAGTATTGACTCGTTATACAAACTGGGACATCTCTATGACGCAGGAGGCATCAATAGAGGCTCCATAGGGACTGGAAGCTTAACCAGTCGGTGGAGATAAAACTCATATAACTAGTACAGCTCCTAAGTCAAACTATAACCCAACCAATGGATGTGATATACAGTGCTCTGTTCGAAGGCGACACGACTCGACAGCTGCCAAAGATAATATCTTTTCTTGTTCGGCTTTTTGGTTTTTTGATTTTTTTGGTCTTTTTCAGTTATTTGAAAAGCTTGAAAAAAGAATAAACTAGCTTTATAGTTACAAACTAGGAGGAGACGAGTGTCATTTAGGGCAAACAAAGTAGTTTCAAGCAGTGGAAAATACCTATGCTCAATGCAAGGATACATGTTTAGGATATCGACACTCGGGGGAAAATCCCCTCCCGGTAAAAAGGGAATCAAGCTGCGAAGGATATAAATAAAGGCTCTGCATGGCTAGACATGAGACAAGCTTGGGCTATATGGCTGAAACACAATGTCAGGGGAGCCGACATAAAGTTCAATAAGATAGGCAAAGCTCATGATAATGCATCCACAACTTGATACAAGGGAGTCCAGGGGGTCATGGCCAGCATAAGATCAAGAGGAGTATGAGGCTCTTGCTAAATGTCATGGCAATACTATACAACGGACTCCCACACCCTAAAGGGGAAACATCGGCATGGGCACCAAATGCAAATAAGGCGCTAACTAGGGTACCCATGTAAGGTGAGGCTCTACTACTCATATCATGCCACTTCTATAGTAGCAAGAAGGTTCCATGACATAAACGAGTGGGTTCGTACCTAAGGATATAGTGACATGGTCATAAGGTCATGCAAAATGAAAATGGTGGTGAGCCTAACATATATGCCAGTGTAGATGTTATACCTGAGATCAGTACGAACAGGTCAATCCAAAGGCTGAAACAGTGCTAAAAATGGTCTTCTACATCACAGATTAGGTTAGAAATGGTCCAAAATGGTTAGCAACGGTCAAAACTATAGGAAAGGGGGTAAAAATTTTCAAATATTTAAAATTTTTTCTATAAATAGTAAAAAATAGAGATCATTTGAAACTTTTACCCATTGGAGCTCTGATTTTCAACTACAAATTCTAGAAGATCCAGCCGACGGAATTCACAACCGATTCTTCCAGGTATTTACTCATGTTCTCAGCTTGCATTTCAATACAATTTTTATAATTTTTCATGGTCAAATGAGTTTTTAAAGGCCAATCTTACATGAGTGCTGCGACCCATGCGGGTATCAAGGCTTTTTCCACATATAGGGCTAGCTATATGTGGAAAAGGTGCTAGAAACCGTGTACATACACGGTTGTTTGCAAAACAGCCGCGTATGACGCCGCGCACTAAGATTTACAAGAATATAATGGACATTTTGGTCAAATTCTCATGCAGGATGGTGCTAGAGTGGTGAGAACACGAACGCGGTGATGTAGAGGAAGCAGTAAGGCCTGACAGAATGGCTCAAGAAGCTCTAAGAAGATGCAGATTCTACAAGTTTTGGTGCCTAGGTGGCTTGAGGGCCAAACCAGAACTACTACAGATGCTTGTAGACTATTGGGATCCGGACTCAGAGTCCTTCCGGATAGACGGCATGTCCCTCACCATTGAGGTGGAGGATATCTACTTTATCACAGGTCTATCATGGCGAGGTGAGATGGTGAACCTTCGTGCCCGATGAGGGCCAGGTCATGGGCTTACTATCGACGAGTACATAGCTTTTTACTGCTACCCAGAGACGGAGAAGTTGGGGAACCAAGTTCCCACCAACGCTATACAGGTGCTGGGCCTAAAGGACATACTACTAATGCTGGGCAGGATAGCAGGCTTAGCATCACTCCATCAGGCCTCTCGGCCACTAATGTTCTATGCAGTGGAGTGTATGACACTGACTATCTATGACTGGAGCACTTCCCTACTGAGCAACATGAAACATCAGCTCAGCGAGTGCAAGGCAGGTAGGATACGAAACTTCGGGTTTAGAAGTATCTTGAGCACGTTTTTCTTCGAGCGTGTTCCAGGATTGAGCCCTAGAGTGGATGTTCCTCTCCACGGGGTTCAAGATCTGGCCCAATGATGTTGGGAAGATGCGATGCGTGGACTGGGGGGCGGTAGGGTGGCCAACCCTTATCCAGCAGAATTTTTTCCATGGTGGCGATGACAGATTGTTTCCATAGAGGACTACCCTTATGCAGGCATAGATTTCCGGGGAGATCCGGACATGCCATTACCACCAGGATCAGCATATGGAGACATAGGTAACGAATCTCGACCCTTACTCTTTTTTAAAATTTTTGAAGTATTTAATTTTTTTGTGTTTTCTTGATTATATGGAATCAAAAAGACATGGTTTTGGGTGACAATACATAATGACATCTACCATTCATGTGCAGACGTGGGACCACGATGACCAGAGGGCTTCCCACGTCATAGACAGAGGGGAAGAGGAGACGATATCACTGGTGTGGATGCGGAGCGAACGCTCCAAAGCATCCATACCAACTTCATGCGACTGACTCACAGGATTCCCATGGCGCAAGTCAAGGACTTGCCTGAGGCTATGCATAGATAGGTGGTGGGTGTACCACGCACATGGGTGTGATTATTCTGACGGCTAGCTAGAGCCGTGGTGACATATCATGATCACAACCCTCATCCACCTCCACAGGACTAGAAACCTGGGAGTGTATCTATTTTGTACTACCGTGTATATGATGGTGGCTTTCAAAGCCCCAATTTTGTATTATGACACTATGTATTACCACATTTTTGATGTATATAAAAAAGTTTTATGGTGATCGGTTTATTTATTTACATGTGTAAAAATTGTGTTTATGATTAATTTATAATGAATGAAACAAATGCCAATCTAACACATAGTTAGCATATGAGTTAGCAATTTTATTATAATTTCTTGGAATGTGTATATATGTTATGTTCTCAAACTACTGTTCTAACAATCCCACACATACGAATCTCCTCAATAACGTCGGACCTCTAACATGGTACAAACCATTGAGCTATGACACAACTAACTCTGAATCAAGACGTACCTCAAGAGAGAGAACACCATGCGAAATGGCATCCCGTAGAAGCTCAATAATGGCGCTATATTCAGCAACATTGTTGGAAGATGGCCGTAGACATACACCTCTTGAAGACAGTACCTGACCCATAGGAGTATAAATCACCCAAGCAGCTGAGGCTGAGTGTTGAGTGTGACGGTTTGCACCATCCATGAATCCTATGTAGGTGGAAGATTCCATTGACATCTGCCACAAGAAATGGAAACTAATCACAAACCCGATCACGATAAACAAGACCTAACTATGCAAAAAAGTTGTACAATAATATACAAAAAACAACCTTGGCTAAAGATCATGCATAGTATTTTTTGAGATAGAGCCCATTTCTAGGCTCCACCAAGATTGTCCCTTCGTAATCCACTAACTCGTAGGCACTCTTCTCTAACAAACGCTTGACCACGTAAGGACCACATCACATAGGATTGAACTTCCCTGCCCCCAAGGGTTCTTTCGATTGATCCCACAAAAGGACCAAGTCTCCCTCACTAAACACTCTTGGACAGATAGACTTATCGTATTGGGCCTTTACGCGACGCTTATTAACCTCTAGAGTCACCAAGGCATCTCTACGCTGCTCATCTAGTTGCTCAAGGTGAATCAAATTCTCCTCCAAAGGCGAAGTGGTTGGTAAGAGTTCCATGGCTAACTTCAACAAAGGAATCTCCTCACTCTCCACATGGTCAAGCTCAGGAAGAAAGTCCGATCGATGATAGAATTTCTCCCATGCTGGCTCAACTCCCAACCTAGCCTTGATAATCTCTTCATCTAAAGGGAAAACCGTATCAAGGCAGTCGTGGGCATGAGAAGACTATACTGCCCATACCAGCAACACATAGGGGTCTTCTTCCTCCGTCCACGAAGAGGAAGAACAAGGATCTGCAGCAGACTGGAGATTAGCTTGGTAAGCTATCATGACTTCAGTCAACGGCACGCTCATCTCAATGGGCTCACTCGAAGGACTCGGTGAAGGAAGAATCCAAGGATCTCCCATATGACTTGTGCAAAAAGGCACCGATATTGTAGACGTCGAAGCACCATCGAAACTAGATCCTATCATGAGGACAGGTGCAGGACAACTAAAGGTTCCCATGAGGGATGGATACATGCCTACACCCACACTCCCAGTTGCTGGCTGGGAATGTTCAACTTTTGGAACCGAAGCTTCCGAAGATGCAGTAACAGGAGGATTCTTGAGTGCCATTTTGTCAATCATTACAATCTTCCCATTATGAGGAAAGCATACAACACGAAATACGGAAGACACAACGGCTTGCATACTATACATCCAGTTCCTTCCCAGTAAGAGATTGTAGTCAAGGGGTGCATCAACCACCTCAACCTCTATCGCAATGGTCTTCCCTCCCAAACAGACTTTAAGGGAAGGGAGGATACCATGGGGCCTAAACAATCTCCCATCAAAAGCAGTTAACATGGTCATAGATTTTGACAACTCAGGAGAACCAAGACCCTTCCAACAAGACAAAGACATCACAGAAGCAGCAGCTCCCTTGTCAATCACAGTGCGCTTGATGATCATATTAAGACATTCTACATGCACCAAAAGGGACACATAGTAGGGAAAGCGAGGCTGATGTCCTACGGTTTCAAATTTGATCACTGAGGAAGAATCATCACCATTCACACCAAGAGCAGAAAGCAAAGCCTTCCTTTGTGACGGACAACTCTGAAACACTTCCAATGCAGACATCGCACAAGGAGTATGGCCCAAGTCCTCGACAACTGAATAGTTCTGGGTGGCTCGGGAATTTGGATTATTCCTAGAACGCTTAAGTACCCCTTTAGGAATGCGAGGTGCAGCCTCAGGTTTATCCGCAGGTTTCTCAATGTGCAAAGGGGTTCCTGGTGGATCAGGTTCTTTTCTTGGGTTGGGTTGTGACGAAGTATAATATTTTGCACACGTCACAACTTTCGCGGCACGGACCATATTAATGCACCCATGACCACTAGTTTCAGCTGGATCTTCATCACTAGATTGATCATGGGACTTCGAGTTCATATTTTGGTTATGCGGTAAAGGGTTCGTTAACACAGCTAGGCCCTGTGCTATGAACTTCGAAGCTTCATCCATTCTAGGGCACAAGTAAGTGAGGTGATCATCCTTACATAGCTTGCAAGGAAACTTAACCTTACGTTTATTCTGCTTGTCCCCCCCAACATTTTTACCGTTCTTGTCATTATTGTTGGCATTCTCATTCTTATTCCCACCCTTCTTATTATTATTTTTACCCTTTTTTCTATTCCGTCCGGGTTGCTGGTTACCCTTCTGGTCGGACGATTGCACAGCAAGTACATTCACCATTTGAGCAGGCTGAGACAAAGCCATAGCTTTTCCCGAGGCAGATTGGTTGATTGACAACTGAGCAACTTGTTTCACAACCGAACCTGCAGATTTCTTACTTGCACTACCCACAATGCCATCAGCATGTGGTCCAGGTTTGACCTTGGGATCGAAACTAGAATGAGGAGCGTTGGGTATAATATCATATAACAAACCAGACTGAGCATAGATTAAGTCTAGTTCCTATTCCCTAAAGATTGCTTGTTCCTCATTCTACACCTCGGATGTGGAAACATCCTTCGCGATATATGGAAATAAAGATTTGAGGAACCACTCAAGGAGGAACTCCGGTGGTATAAAGGCTTTAATTAATCTCTTCCATCTATGCCACTCCTGAATATGATCAGAAATATGGGTGGCTTTATCTTGCCGAAATGTCGACAAGAGTTCAGTACCAACATCATAGTGTACTGGTAGCTGGAAGTGATTAAGGAAAGTCATTGCAAGGTCATCAAACAAAGTAAAGGCACCCCTAGGTAACTCTATATACCATTTCACCACAGGCCCTGTGAGGGTGCGTTGAAATAGTCTCAAACAGACTGAGTCCTGATGCAATGAATTGGAAGAGCACCATAGGTGGAATGTCGTAACGTGTTCACTCGGATCCTCTCCTATTTTGCCTTCGAACTTAGGTATGTCCAAAGGAATCTTGGTAGGGACAGCCGGCCAAGCTGGGTCATGAGCCACAGGATCGTTCTTAAGTCTCGATAAGTCAGGTAAATTGAGTGTCACGAGGAAAGGGAGCCTAGGATGATGAGGTCTATGGACTGCTCCCTGGTTCATATAGGATTGATTACCACCATGACCTTGGCTATAGTGACCTCCTCCTGTATGACCCATATAGGGTGGTGTGGAAGTAGCATAATGAGGTGGACCTTGACTAGTAGGAGCTACAAAGCCATAGTTAGGAGAGTAAGCAGGTTGTGAATACCCGCCTCCATAAGGTGGAGAGACCTGTCCATACTGCGTCCCATAGTAGGGTCCATAGGTCATCGCTTTCGATGCCCCATGGGACACTCCATAGGTAGGAAGATACGTTCCGGAAGTAGGAATATACATGCCGAAAGTAGGGATATATGTCGTGGAAGTAGCAATATGACCTCTAGAAACATGAACATAACCTCTCGAAACCACGGGTGGTATGTAGGCTTGAGACACAATTGGTCTAGTAATCGCATTATGGATTTGACTCGTAGCTACGTGCCGACTCGAAGGACCACGTGAGTAAGGTGGAGGGTTTACATTCGAAGAACTTGGAAGTGAGGACAAAGGAATCTCTGTAAGAAGAAATGTACTAGTGCCTATCGTCACTCATCTGGAACCTGGTATCCCTATCGGATCACTAACTCTAGACCTAGGAGGTATATAATATGGAGCTTCCACCGCTAGGATGGAAGGTGCAATGTGACTAGTACTCCCAAACTTCTCCACAAGGTAAGGCATGGGATTTCCCCCAGGCATAGTGCTAGGCTCAAAGTCGGATTCAACATGAAATTTCAAATCGTGCATAGGAAAACCAGTCGTAACATAACTACCGTAGCTAGTGCTAGGAGGGTCAAAGTGAGTCTCAGCATCATCCGACATTCCATACCAGTAACGTGTCAATGGGGAATCTTCCCTAGTGTGAGTAGGTCTATCATGAAAAGATCCTATCTGGGAAATAACAGGACCGATCTTAGCTAGGTCAGGTGAGGGATCGTATGTAGGAGTAAGTTCCCCATCGTCGATACGAATAGGAGGAGGTGGCTCAGGAATAGTCTCTGAATGATCCTCCATGGTGTGTGAATTAGTGTGTGACATAGTCCACTTGGACAATCTAGGCCCCTCTCCCAAAGAAGGAGGAGAAGTGGAAGGTGGAAGTCCTGCTAACCAATGAGAATGGCACGGAACCACACCCGACTCCACAATGACTAAACAAAAAAGCAAAGACTCTCTATTTACGTCAACCCTAGGCCAACTAGCATGCACAGAGAAATCACTAAAAAATCTAAAGCCAAAAGCAAGCAAACAAGGGCTGGATAGGTGAGCTCCCGAATGTGGCCAGTATGTCTTTCCTAGGAGAGGCTTGAGAGGCCCTTGTCACTACAAGCGGAGGTTCGAAACCAATTATTGTGGCCCTCAGCTTCAACGCGTAAAGCGACTATGTTGTCTGACCCCAACTTGGCTGGGACACATGCAGAATAACCTCTACATGTACCCCCTTGATATCCTAGGTAAGGTCACTAAGGTCACCTCAATATAATCAACGCTCAGGCAGACAGTTGCAGGCGGGATTGACCGTATGGGTAGGGTAGCAAATCCCGAAACTCTCGAAAGAGCCCCCAGATACGAATACAATCCTGGCTATATCGTCGGTGCTACACAGTTACCAACCAAGGGTTATCCCAATCAACAACCGCTCACACTGCCTAGTGCTTGACTCCCTTTTGAGAGGAGCTTCTTGAGAACACTGGTTATACCAAGGATTTCACACACTCCCTGGACAGATACCTAGTTGTTTTCGTTTAGTGATCTTGGAGAATTAAGTTTCAATGAACTATTCCAAGATCCTAAAACCTAAGCTTGTTGGTGCACCCTAGAAAAGAAAAGAGTGTAATTCATTTTAATTAGCATTGATTTTAGTTTGGCTTTATTACTCAAAAATAGGATATGGTCGTGCAACTAATGGTGTTATGACGCAACAAGAAGTAAAATGCACACCTAACAATCAATGCAAATGCATTGTGTCCATGAAAATAGGGTATGCGTACTACGTGAATGCACAATTTATTCTTCAAATGCTGAATGCAAATTTCCCTATATCAAGTCCTAACTATTACTCCAAAGCAAATCTAGATCTAGTGCAAGTACAATGCAAAGTGAAAAATGCAATGCATGATGATAAGAAAATGTTTTTGGATTTTTTAAAAATAAATAGATACAAAAAGCAAAAGACTGATTCTACCCACCCCAAACTCTGCAAGCACACATAAACAACATTCCAGCAAAGCACTAAGGCAAAAGGACTCTAAGGCACTAATCTCAAACAAAAAATCAAAGATTCCATGACAAGAACCTTCCTAAAAGAAAAAATTTAGGCTAAAAAACCGTTTCTGGTCAGAAACAGAGGTATTAACAGACTCAGGCAGTGCCAAAGGAGACTCGGCAACTAACAGAATTCACCCAGCAATCCACTATCTTCCAAAAAAAGGTAAAAACCAGAGTATATGCAACTGTGTGCAATAAACCCGCGTGTATACGCGAAAATCCCAGGGGAAACCGCGTGTATACGCGATTGTAAATGACAAAGCCGTGTATAGGAAGAAAAAGATGCACAAATCCAAGGCAAACAGACAGGATGAGACTAAATTCACACCAATCAGGCTCTACCAGGCATACATGCCCCCATACCCGACACAGAAACAAGAGAGAGAGAGCAATTCAAATACATTGAATGCTAAGAAATCAACCCCTAAAGGACAATTACTAGGAACTCCCCAGTAGAGTCACCATTTCTGTTATGGAGAGAAATTCCTATGGCTTGGGGTACCACAACAGACAGCTAGACTCCAGAAATCAATCTTTTCCAATATGCAATAGAAATAAAAACATCTAACACTAAAGGATCGAACCTCGTACCTTATTCCGGACGGTTGAAGTAGATCCCCGTTGAGCTTTCCAATCTTCAGCTTGAATTGTTATAGCACGTCCTCAACAACAAGTAAACAATACAATCATACTATATTTCATGGTGTTAGATCTATTCTAGCATATATAATCAATAGTGTAAAATCATTTGACATATTCCAATGGATACAATATTCATTCAAATACACATTACTGGACAGGAAAAGATATTTCTATTAATATGAATCAAAGATTACAAGTGACAACCTTTGACGGCACATCTGCGAACCGGAGAAACTGAATCCCCCACTTGGGCCCCCACCACCTCAATCCTCCATCACTTCGATAGCAAGCTCACTAGCAAAAGGCAAGCTTGGGAAGAACACAACAGTGCTCGAAGGGACAAAGGGATGCAGACTCAAGCATAAGTTCTGTCAACAATGGACTGTAGTTTCGATACTCTCAATTCTCTCTTATGCTTTCAATGTCTCAAGGGTTCCTTATATATCTTTTCAAAGGGATACTGAAAGGTTGAATTCGTGTGATCTCAAGGCATATGGAAGGCCATGAGTCATATGAGTCGGATCCAAGTCAAGGAACGCTCCAAAGGATTTTGGATTATGTACACATCCCGATGTACGCGACTATAGAGGGAATATCCGCGTATGTATGCGGTTATCAGGGAAAAGGCCGTGTATATCATTTTTCTTATGCTTTTAGGGATGGTCAAGGATACATCAAAAGACAAAAAGTGGTCCATAGGGGCTAATGAGTCTGTAGCGGGATAGGGGAAGGCCATACAATGTGTGATTCACCTAGTGTGGTGAAATCCGCTATAACAATTTGGTCTCAATTAGTGTTCCCCACACTTTAGTAACTAGTACATGTACCCCAATTAGTCCAAGTGGACCCAAGAGTGCTACTGACTAAAAATAGGCTGAAAGG
Source organism: Pseudotsuga menziesii (assembly GCA_001517045.1). NCBI lineage: Eukaryota > Viridiplantae > Streptophyta > Pinopsida > Pinales > Pinaceae > Pseudotsuga > Pseudotsuga menziesii. Next base: position 82,148 of record LPNX010088334.1, on the reverse strand, counting down.
ACTCCTGATTTAGACATACTCTAGATTCATACATACTCTAGATTTATACATAATTGACCAAATTAGAAAAGGGAGGATTATAATCCTAACACTTCTTCCTTTGGATAAATGACAAGATCCTCATGATTGAGGACTATGCCTATGCTGGTACTGACTTTTGAGGGGATCCACATCTACCACTACCAGCTGGTTCTCAGTGGGGTGACATCGGGGAGAAAATGCTCAAGATATTGATGTATTTTTTGTATTTTCATGGTTTATGACTTTTATAGATGATAACAAGACCTAATGTTTTCATGCAGATGTTGGAGATGCACAGCCTAGGGGTTCATCCCCAATGGATAGGAGAGTAGGAGGTCGCTTTGTACATAGAGGTGACGATGAGCTAATTGAGCTAGATCAGAACCTCGGCTAGTTGACTTTTGAAATCTCGGATGCTGCAATAGATGACCTCCCTATCAGGTTTTAGAGAGATACTGTAGTAGTGTCAGGCCGCATCAGTCACTTGCTGCGTAGGGTAGCAAGGGATATTATGTGCTACCATGAGTACCATTAGGGTGGTATGCATGATGTATCACTAAAAGCTTTCTATATTTAGCATTTTTTATCATTTTGTATACCTGAAATCTAGAGTGCTACATATGGGGTCTCATGACCATATTTTTTTTAAAAGAACTTTATATATATATATATATACATACTCTTTTTCGGTGTTTATATGTGCTTCAAATGGATAAATTATATTTACATGAGTTTTACGTGTCTTCTACAGCTTATTTTACTTTACAATGGACCATGTTTTATTTTTGAAAGTTATGAATGTGCGATATACCAATCTATAATGTAGTTTTCGAATGAGTCAGCAATCGTATTATCATACCTAGGGATATTCTTGTAGGTAATGAAATTGAAATACCTCTCTAATAGATACACTCTTCAAAGGAGATGAAGAAGTGTGAGGAACCTGATTGTATAATTGTGGTTTAAATGACAAACCACTAGCTGAGAGTCCATAAATACTACCAAATCATGAATATCCCGAGATGCATCCTCAGTGAGTAAACCTATAACTTCCTGATACTCAGTGATGTTGTTGGTATCCGAACCAATACAAAACGCTCTTGAACTGACTAAGTCATGAGCTGGGGAATACAAAACCCAAGTAGCTGAAGCGAGGTTCAAGGTATGATGGCAAGCACCATCAACAAAACCATAAAAATCCATTCGATCTGAATAACCAAAACATGGTATAAACAGTATGGAAAACAAACTCAAAACCATATTGAAAATGCCAAAACATATTAAAAAGTCAGATAATATACATATATACAAGGTACCATACAGGAATGACTTAAGCATAGTACCTATTCAAGTACAACCCATTGCGAGGTTTCTTGAAGGGTATCCCATCGTAGTCTAAGAGCTTGTAAGCCCCTTTCTCTAAGACCTTACTAATGACAAGGGGACTGTACCACATAGATTCAAACTTTCCCTTCCCTAGTTTATCATGTCTCTGATCATAAGTTAGGACTAGGTCACCTTAATTGAAAACATGGGGCTGAACAAACTTATCATACTGTGCCTTGACACATTTTTGTGTGCCTCGTTAGCCAAATAATAATCTCTTATACTTTCATCAAGGTTGGTTAAGTATAGAAATCTCTCTTCCTCGACAAAAGTGTTTGGGAGAAGTTCTATTGCAAGTTTAAGCGACAGGATCTGACACTCGATAGGGAGGACAACTTCTATTCCATAAACCAACTGAAAGGGTCTGAAACCATTGTTGTCTTCAATGAAGTACTATAAACCCAAAGTGTGGAGAAGAGAGTCAAGTTTTAGTTGGATTTGTGATCTCCAACCATCCTATGCAGCATAGTTTTCAAAACCTTGTTAATGGCCTCTACTTGACCATTAGCGCTTAACTCAGCCATCATATGATTTGAGAAATGAGATTCATGGTAAGTGATTATGGCTTGCAGGACTCCAAAACTAGCTATCACATCATTGAATAAAAAGAGGGAGGCAATATTACCCTCCTTTGCATATGTAGGCATTGCCTCAGCCCATTTTTTGAAGTAATCTATGGCTACAATGATGTAACCATGCCCCCAAACTGAGGTAGTCTTACAATGCATGAAATCAATACCCCACTTGGAAAAAGTGCCAACAACAATGGCGGGGTGTAAAGGAGTAGGGTGGGAGCACTTTTTAGGGTAAATATGTTGACAGGGTGGGAATTTCTTAATCGCTTCATGACAATATTTAAAGATCGAAGGCTAAAAATACCCAGCACAAAGGATTTTCTGGGTTGTAGCCATCCTAGAAAGATGACCGCCACATGCTCTAAAGTGTCAGTCATTCAGAACCTGTTCAACCTCTTCATATATAAGGCATCATTGAAGGCTAGAGTCAATACCACGTCCATCCAATGTATTATTTAGGAAGATATAGTACTTTGTGTGGTGACGGATACGACGACGATCTTCATGGGATATGTTGGGCTCAAATCTATGAGTCTAGAGATAGATGATCAAATATCCATACAATGGATCACTTGTGCTTATCAAGAACAAAATTCATCTAGGAATTAATTGTTGGGATCAACTTCCATCAAAGAACAAGGAAGGTCACACATCAACTCTGTGAAAACCAAGGATTTCTTCAAAGAATCCTTGGAAAAATTAAGATCAAATTCGTGTAAGATAACAATCCAGCATGAATACTTCCCCCCTAGTACCTGACGATTCAGAATGTAGTACATGGGGTTTTGATTGGCAATCATAGTTGTAGTACGAAGCAGAATGTAATGACAAAACTTTTGTACAACAATGAACGTAGCCATAACTAACTTATCCACACACGAGTAACGGGTTTTAGAGTCAATGAGACTCTTACTTAGGTAATATATCACATTTTCTTGGCTATTCAAATCTTCCTGCACTAGAACCATTCCACTAGTTGTATTGGAGGAAACAACATACAACAGAAAGTCTTTTGATTAATCTGGGGGGTGCAACATCGGTGAATGGGTTAGAGAGTGTTTTAGATTATCAAAATCTCATTGGTCTTGGTCATCCCAGAAGAATGGAGTGTCCTTCTTTAGGAGACGCATATAACCATGCATTTTCTCTGCGAAGTTGCATACAAAATGATGAATAAAGTTTTCCTTTCCCTACAAAATTTGGAGCTCAGTCATATTTTTTGGGGTAGGTAAGGCCATAATAGTAGTAATTTTCAAAGGATCAATCCAGATGCCATCTTTGGAAACCACAAATCCAAGAAGATGTCCAGTCTCAACACAAAAGACACATTTGTGTGGATTAAGCCAAATATTATAATGATGACACCTAAGGAAAATGTCTCTAAGGTGGCCTGGATGGTCCTCCTGTTGCTGAAAATGCGCTGGGAGATCATGAAGGTATGGCTCCACAATGTGGTTGATATAGTGAAAAGTGTAGGACATGGCACGTTGGAATGTAGCTCCAGTGTTTTTTAGTCCAAAAGGAAACTTTCCATATGCGAAGGTTCCCCATGGAAAAATGAATGCTGTTTTATGCTGATCGGTGGGCATAATATCTATCTGATTGTATCCAGAAAAAAACCATCCATGAAAGAAAAGATGACACTCCCAGCACAGTTATCGATGATCTAATCAATGTGTGGAGTAAGGAAATTGTCCTTAGGAAAATCCTTATTTAAGTCTCAAAAATAGATACAGACTCTAATAGTGCCTTGTTTCTTAGCCATAGGGACAATATTAGATACCCATTCTGTCAGGGGTATGGAATAAATAAATCCTGCATTCATAATTTTCTCTACTTCAGATTTAATAGATGCTACCTCCCTAGGATGGGCTTGACGTAATTTTTGTCAGGAAGGTTTTGCCGTAGGATAGGTTCTAATCTCGTGTACAAAAATAGATGGATCAATCCAAGGAATTTCCTCATACGTCTAGGAAAAAATATCATGGAATTCTTTGAATAATGCTCTATAACTTTCAGTTTCTTCTGTCAAGTAGTTTTGGCCTGCATGAATGTGCTCAATAGTTCCTAGCTTGACTGATATGTCAATTGGGGTTGTCTTAGTGATATTGCAAATATTTCCTTTGGAATCTATGTCTTGCAACAATACAGGAATTTGCAGATCATTGACAATATCAGTACTAATAAGAGATATGAAGTAAAAGTCTACTGAACCGGCATTGGGAAGAAAAAAAGATCGATGATGGTGATGTTCCCATATAGGTTCATCCGTACTCATGATCTTCATGATGGACTCATTTGAAGGAAACGTCTGCAAGGAATATTCTAGAGTCGGGAGGGATAATTCTAGCCATTAGGGGAGGTGGTAAGTGTTATAGCGGATTTCACCACTCTAGGTGAATCACACTTTGTATGGCCTTGCCCTGTCCCGCTGCAGACTCTTTAGACCCCATGGACCATATTTTATCCTTTGATGTTTCCTTGATCATCCCAAAAACTATATAAAATATGATATATGCGGATTTTTCCCCGATAACCACGTACATACACGGGTTTTACCCCTATAACCGCATACATCGGGATGTGTGCATAGTCCAAATCATTTTGGAGTTTTCCTTGACATGGATCCGACTCATTTGACTCCTGGCCTTCCATATGCCTTGAGATCGCTCGGATTCGACCCTTCATTATCCCTTGTGAAGCTATATAAGGAACCCCTTGGTACATTGAAGGAATATATATAGAGAGAGAGAGAGATTGAAAGCAACAAAACTATAGTCCTTTGTTGCTAGAATTTATGCTTGAGTCTGCATCCCTTTGTCCCTTTGGAGCACTGTTGTGTTCTTCCCAAGCTTGCCCTTTTCTAGTGAGCTTGCTATCGTGAGATGGAGGATTGAGGTGGTGGAGGCCCAAGTGGGGGATTCAGTTTCTCTGATTCGCAGACATGCCGTCAGAGGTTGTATCTATCTTGTAATCTTTGATCTATATTAATAAGAACTATCTTTTCCTATCCAATGATGTGTATTTGATTGAATATTGTATCCATTGGAATATGTCAAATGCTTTTACATTATTGATTATATATGCTAGAATAGATCTAACACCATGATATATAGTATGCTTGTATTGTTTACTTGTTGTTGAGGAATTATTATATCAATTCAAGATGAAGATTGGAAAGCTCAACGGGGATCTACTTCAACCATCTGGAATAAGGTACGAGGTCTGATCCTTTAGTGTTAGACATTTTATTTCTATTGCATATTGGGAAAGATTGATTTCTAGAGTCAAAGCTGTCTGTTGTGGTACCCCAAGCCATAGGAATTTCTCTTCGTAATAGAATTGGCGACTCTGTCGGGGATGTTCCTTATTTTTATTTTGGGGTGTGCCGGCACAATGGGCTTGATATTATTGACTTGCTCTTGGTTTCTCTATGTTTTTGTGTCACATGCTATAATATGTTTATCCATTGACACTCCCCTTTATTGGTTTGGCCTTGGCCTGCTTTTTACCACTGCCTTCTCTGTATACGCAGATTTTTGGCTAAAAGTCACGTAGATACATGGATTTTTGGCCAAAAGTCACGTACATACGCAGCTGTTCTTTATACAGTTGCGTACATCCTCCCTTTTGGTGAGTCTGATGTTGTGGGAAGTTGCTGGGTGGGTTGTGAGTGTGGTTGGGTCTTCCTTGGGTCTGAAGTTGTCTATTGGATTCTTCTTTTGTGACCAAAGACCGTTCATGCCCATCTCAGGTATAACATCTATACTGGCATATAGGTTAGGTTCACCGCCGTTTGCATTTTGCATGACCTTATGACCATGTCACTATGACCTTAGGTACGAACCCACTCTATTATGTCACGGAACCTTCTTGCTGCTATAGAAGTGGCATGATATGAGTGGTAGAGCTTCACCTTACATGGGTACCCTAGTTAGCGCCTTATTTGCATTTGGTGCCCATGCTGACGTTTTCTCCTTTAGGGTGTGGGAGTCCGTTGTATAGTACTTCCATGACATTTTGCAAGAGCCTCATACTCCTCTTGATCTTATGCTGGCCCTTTTCCCTCCGGACTCCCCTTATGTCAAGTTGTGAATGCATTATCATGAGCTTTGCTTGCCTTATTGAGCTTTACTCCGAATCCCCTGACATTGCGTTTCAGCCATATAGCCCGAGCTTGACTCATGTCTAGCCATGCAGAGCCATTTTTTATATCCTTCGTAGCTTGATTTCCCGTTTTACCGGGAGGGGATTTTTCCCCGAGTTTCGATATCCTACACATGTATCCTTGCATTGAGCATAGGTATGTTCCACTGCTTAGAACTAGTTGGTTTGCCCTTATGACACTCGTCTCCTCCTAGTTTGTAACTATAAAGCTAGTTTATTCTTTTTTCAAGCTTTTCAAATAATTGAAAAAGTCCAAAAAAATAAAAAAACCAAAAAGTTGGACAAGGAAAGATGTTATATTTTGGCAGCTGTTGAGTCATGTCGCCTTCGAACAGAGCACTGTATATCACATCCATTGGTTGGGTTATAGTTTGACTTAGGAGCTATACTTGTTATCTGAGTTTATCTCCACCAACTGGTTAAGATTCCAGTCCCTATGGAGCCTTTGTTGATGCCTCCTGTGTCACAGAGATGTCCTAGTTTGTATATCAAGTCTATGCTGCCTTCATTCAGTCACCATATGCCATTATGCTCTTGTTCAAAGGAAGTTGAAACCTATGTCGGCCATTCCTCAGTTATCATGACTTTGCTTGTCGGCCATTCCCGGTACAGTTACTGGTTCGTGCACTTTATGATCGAGTCCTTTCAGATTAGACAGCTTTGCTGAGTACCTCGTGTTGGATGATGGGGGATGCCTTAATGCCCTCCTTCTAGTGGATTTCATCCCATCGAATTCAGATCATTTATTTTGGGATTGGAATCTAGAGTCCTTTTGAGTGCCTTGAGACTTGCAGTCATCAGTGGTAGGTTCTCTCGCCATCAACAGTTTCTTGGGAATACATCAATGTCCCCTAATTGATGGACTCTCTCAAGTGTTTGACCTCAACACATCTATTCACACTTGTTAGTTTTCACTCTAGTACCTTGATTCCCATTATCATTATCAGTGGGTAATATCGCATCTATTAACGGTATACATTAATGACCGGTAATTAGACGATGGAATACTATGTTCGGCCTCGACACCTCTATTCACATAGTAGGACATGTACTCGTAGCAGTTTGTGTAGAAGACCTTCCAGACTGGTGGGATCTCTTATATGCTACCTCCTTGAACATGCCAGTGTTCATGAGATTTCAGCTCTCGTGACTTGATTCCAGTGTATGTCAGACATTTCCAGCCATTATGGAGATCTTGATCTATTGTATATCTTCAGCCATTTTGGAGATCATGGTCCTTTGTATATCTTCATCATGGAGATTCTGATCTATGTATATTGTACGTGGCGATGACCACATATGTGATATCATGTATTATGCCTATTCATGGCCATTGTACTCTTATGTATCCAGGACTGCTATATGTACTTACAGTTGTATGCAGAGTTCTATCATTGTACTATGCTGATTGGGTGGCTGGTCTTCCATTTGGGATCCTTCATCACTCCACTTCTGGGATGGACTTATAATGTATTTCGGCCATCGTATGACCCCTCTAACCTCACACATTAGGGGGCATCTGTTATAGCGGATTTCACCACTCTAGGTGAATCACACTATGTATGGCCTTCCCTTGTTCCACTGTAGACTCTTTAGACCCCATGGACCATATTTTATCCTTTGATGTTTCCTTGATCATCCCTAAAACTATATAAAAGATGATATATGCGGATTTTTCCATGATAGCCATGTACATACGCGGGTTTTACCCCTATAACCGCATACATCGGGATGTGTGCATAGTCCAAATCATTTTGGAGTTTTCCTTGACATGGATCCGACTCATTTGACTCCTGGACTTCCATATGCCTTGAGATTGCTCGGATTCGACCCTTCATTATCCCTTGTGAAGCTATATAAGGAACCCCTTGGTACATTGAAGGCATATATATATATAGAGAGAGAGAGAGAGAGAGATTGAAAGCAACAAAACTATAGTCCATTGTTGCCAAAATTTATGCTTGAGTCTGCATCCCTTTGTCCCTTTGGAGCACTGTTGTGTTATTCCCAAGCTTGCCCTTTGCTAGTGAGCTTGCTATCATGAGATGGAGGATTGAGGTGGTGGAGGCCCAAGTGGGGGATTCATTTCTCCGATTCGCAGACATGCCATCAGAGGTTGTATCTATCTTGTAATCTCTGATTTATATTAATAAGAACTATCTTTTTCTGTCCAATGATGTGTATTTGATTGAATATTGTATCCATTGGAATATGTCAAATGCTTTTACATTATTGATTATATATGCTAGAATATATCTAACACCATGATATATAGTATGCTTGTATTATTTACTTGTTGTTGAGGAAGTATTATATCAATTCAAGATGAATATTGGAAATCTCAACGGGGATCTACTTCAACCGTCTGGAATAAGGTACGAGGTCTGATCCTTTAGTGTTAGACATTTTATTTCTATTGCATATTGGGAAAGATTGATTTCTGGAGTCAAAGATGTCTGTTGTGGTACCCCAAGCCATAGGAATTTCTCTCCGTAATAGTAAGGATCCAAAGCCACTAGATGAATATCATCAAAATGGACAACGGAAGAAGATTGAACAACATCATAAAGTTCTTCATAAGGGCCAAGGGAGGATGACTGAAAAAATTCTTTGCCTTTAGGACTATAGGCAGTCGTGGAAATCATGTTCATGGTTTCCACTTATGTACTAAGAGGGGCTGAGGGAAACACTCCCATGAGGGTTGAATCCTTCAACATACCTACCCCAATCGACTAATAAGGTGGAGGGGACTAACCTAGCATAGGGATTTTACTTGCAGTGGGAGTAGCAACATATGGTGAACAAAAGTCAAGTTGATCGATATTTACAATATTCCCCAAATGAGGAAATTGGAGAGTTTGAAAGATTATCGAAGTGATGAAATTCATAGAATAGAGCCATTTTCTCCCTAATAGAAGATTGTAATCTAACGGGGCATCAACTACTTCCACTTGAATGGAAACAATATTTCCCTCAAGCTCGAATGAAAGGGATGGAATAGATGATGAGGTTGGAAACCTTGTCCATCAAAATATTTTAAGGTCATAGGTGACTTTGTAAGTTCAATAGAACCAATGGCCCTTCAGTAGGATATAGACAAAACTGAGTTTGAAGCTCCCTCATCCAAAACGTTTCGATGGACCTTTCTGCCAACCACTCTCGTCACGATCTGAAACGCGAGTTGGTGGGGTAACCTGGACTTATAGTTATCCACATTGAAATGATATAGGTCAGCTTTATTAGGGTCTAGGGATGCTAAAGAATTCAACAAGTTCTTGCGCTATGTAGGACAACTTTGGAGCACCTCCAAGGTAGACATCACACAGGGTTACTGACCCAAGTATTCAATAATGTTGTAGAACTGTGCAGCTCAGGAATTAGGATTAAAGAAAACCTTCCTGAGGGTATTCTTAGGTGAGCACAAGATCAAGTCAAGATTAGATTTCTTGATGGTAAGAGAGCCATTAGATGAATATGAAGAAGAACTAACAGGAGGAGTTTTCTTGAGAGAAGTATTTTCATCCTTCTTCTCTCCAGGTTTATCGTATGTCTTATTATGAGTGGTCAAAATACTGGTTTTTGAGGACATCATTCTGATTTCTTCTATAGAATTAGAGGTCCCTTGATTAGACTTGTGATCTATCAATTGTTGCTGATATGGGAAGGGATCGGTAAGCATCGCCAGTGTAGGTTTGCTCTTCAAAAATTTACTAATCTACTCATGGCGAGGGAACTCCTTCGTGAAGTGATCACCACCACATAATAAGTAGGGGTACTTTGCCTTTTTATTTCCTTTATTATCATTATCTGTGGCCTTAGCCTTTGTATTATCCTGTTGGTTTCTAGCTTTTTAATTTTTTCCTTTACCTTTCTCCTTGTTACCGAGTGTCTGTGTACTTTGGATAGAATTCACCTTGGCAAAAACTCTAGGAGTAGAAGGAGCAGAAGTACAAGTACTTTGTTGCTTGGAAGGCTTGGCTTCTAATGAGGGATGTATTGAAGTGACAACCCCAACAATAGGAGTTTCTGTAGGTGGCTTGGCAGGGTCTATTTTGGGATGAGGAGCTTGAGAGATTAGGTCATACAGAGTTTCATACTGGGAATATACAAGGTCTAGATACTGAGCACGACTGATAGCCTTCTCTTCAGTAACGATACCACCCATAACCACATCTTGGGAAATGGGAGGAAACAAGGATTTCGTCAACCAATCAGTTAATAGTTGGTCTGGGATGGGAGCCTTAATGAGTCATATCCACCTTCTCCACTCATGAATATGGTCTGATATATGCATGGAAGTATTTTGACAAAGAGAATTTAAAAGGTCCGTACCTGTTTCATAACGAATGGGTAGCTAAAAGTGTGTGATAAAAATGGTTGCCAATGAGATAAAATCCACAAATGAATGTCGTGGAAGTTCAATGTACTACTTTGTGACAGTACTGGTCAAATTTCACTAAAAGAATCTCAAATGAATAGAGTCATCTATCAAGGAGTTGGAAGAACACCACAGATGGAACATCATGACATGATTTTTGGGATCATCTCCCTGCTTCCCATCAAAATTAGGAATGTTTGACGGTAACTTGACTGCAATAGCAGGCCACGAAGGGTTATGCTGAATGGGGTCATTAATCAACTTGGACAAATTGGGCAAGTCCAAAGTTTCCAAGAATGACAGTCTTTTATTAGGTTCGACATACTGGTAGTATTCATAAGGCATATGCATACTAGTAGGACTATAAGTTGAGTGATACATTGGCTCTTTGACTGGTCTATAGGAAAATGCTCCTCCTGAAGATCCCCCTGAATGGGGTGGACCTCTAGGAGGAGGGCCACCTAGAGGTGGTGGGCCTCTAGGTGGTGGGCCTTTGAGTGATGGTGGACCTCCAGGTGATGTGTTAGGATTATTAATTCTCCCTTGACCATACTGTCTATTAGATAATTTAGCCTAACTTAGTAACCTTATAATTGGGTCCAATTGGCCTAATGGGCCACACATACTAGTCACTGGAGTGTGGAGATAATAGCTATAGGTTATATTCCACTTACTACATGTGCATGCATCAGTTTGGGCACCTCCCAGACCAATTCCTACATTTTAGGAGCCATTGGGAGTCCCGACACCAACCTACTTCAGTTAGTTGGAGTTAGTACTAGTCGGTCTTAGTTAGCCCCCAGTTAATTTTATCTAGTTCACAATCATTTATCTAGCACAATATTTGCATGGATAATGCATGTCTTCATGCGGAGTAGGCACCTTTTCCCACCTACCACGCTCAGTTGCACTCAGTTAACTAGCTATCACTGATTGATGGAGTTGTTGGACATATGGGAGTTGATTTGTTGGACTCCAATATTGATTGAGACACCATGAGTTAGATGTTCAGTTAGATGCTATGGAAATTGAACCCAAGTGATAGAACAATTACACTCACAAAATTGCTAATCAAACATGCAAAATTCACACAAAAGGAGACTAAAATTGGAGCATAAATTAATCCTATATTGCATAAGTGTACATCATCTAACCATATGAAGTAATAGGCTGCTCAAATATATAATTACATGAGATATTCTAAAGCATAAAGACTCTATTTGAATTGGTAAAAAAAATAGGCTTACTAAAACTAGTCAAATCCCCCATAGGTGCATAAAGCTCTTTCCAAATCTGTGAAGATGCTAAGGAATTGGATAAATAAGGTGGGAAAGATAATAAGTGATGGAAATAAAATTCATTCATGCTTTTTTTGGAGAAAAGGGAGGAGGATTACATGGGAAAAAAACAAGGCAGTTACACCTAGACTAGCTTTTCCTTGTTTCCTTAAAATTACTGTAAAGCAAGGCAACTTTCAGAAAAAGTAGAATTGTGCTTTTAGGAACCATGAATAAAGGAAGACTTGATAAAATTGTTTCCATGATGACTCCAAAGTGCTACATGACCTAGTTTTAGCATGTGTTGACTTCTAGGTGCACGTGGAAGCCAACTAGCATAGTGTGGAATCTAGGAATCTAGGAATAAGACAAAAATGATTAATTAATGTCAAATATGGGTAACTATGGGTTGATTATTCTAACACCCCCATTAATCTTGAATTTATGAGTAAATATCAGAAAACTATAGGGCCTAGCAACAAGGCCTAGTCACCCTTTACATACTGCTTGTCCATACAACCAAGGAAAGACGAATTCATATAGGTATGGTTAATCATTTTCTTATTTTATTAATGCTTATGATTGTTGTAATCAGGGATTTACATCTTGAATGATGATAACATATGATGGTTTTATAAAGTTAATTCAATATGTAAAGGATATAGGTGTAGCGGGCTGAGCATGCCAAGAGAGGGATGAACATTCATTTTTGATATGATCGCCATCCATTCCATCATTGCCCAAAGAACGCGGTCCAAGGATACTATTTCACACGAGCTGTAAAAAGGTAGCTGTAACAAGATGCAACTGATTCGGAGGCAAGAGTGCGCCGTTGTTCAAAAATAGCTGCAATCCATGCAGTATATTCTCAATTGATCATGATCATCATTTCTGGATCGAGTAACAACCTTCCTATATTTCCTGCATTCCTCTTGCCACGAATGTACTAGTTGATCGTAATTGGGGAATCCTGAATATCAGAGATATTCATGGCTTCCTGATAATAGTGAGAAGATGTTATGATTGTAATTGTATAAATATTGGGAACTATTTCGATCCAGGGGTTGAAAAATTAATCAAATTTATTGTATCAGCTGTGACTGAGATTGTGTGCTCATCTGCCATTTTAATACAAGGAGTTTGATTCTTCAGATCTTGGTGTTCTAATGTGTGTTACTTCCAGCATCTCTATGTGAAGGCTAGGCCTGCCTTCCCATAGGGATTACTGAGTTAATTACGTATTTTATTTATTCTGTTGTGTGGTTTGGATTTTGTGATAAATTGCTTTATTTACAGTAAGCTGCAACAGTCATTGATTTAATGTGTGTTCATTTGAATGATCAGTAATTGCATCCCCTATAAACTATAGTGGTGTGGTGTGACAGTCGACTGTGTAGGTTAAATTTCTCTTATGCAACTGTGTGATAGCTGTGACAGCCCTGTTCATCCCTAGTTCTTTCAATTGTTGTTTTCTTTAGATCCTTGCAGTTTATTCCTTTAAATTTATAATTGTAGAACTTAATTCCTGTACTTTGAATTTCTAGAATAAGTTGAATTAAGATAGTTGAGATGGATCTTAAGATGGTTTGGTAATTAAGGATTTGACTTTCTGCAAAAGTAATCTATATGTTTATTTTCTGAATCTTTTAATTTTAGATTAAGGATTGTAAGAAGGTATTTGTGATTTCATTCTTAAGAAGGTAAGCTAGATTAAGTATATTATGGGATGAGTTCGGCTGAACATGAAAGTAGGGTCATTCATTTACAGCATCAGCTAATTAGTGTTTAAATCATATACAGTGCACATTATCCTTGAAATAAGAGACTTCCCTGGGTTGACAATGTTATTTTTTCATCATATAAGCAAGCATTATGATCTTAGGATATTTTAACTGAGAGAATAACAAGCACAGCAATAAAACATAAGCACATCACAAGAGACAAGAGACACAAAGAGTTTTCCTTGGGGAAACCATAAAGGAGAAAACCCCGCAACTTCTTCAGAGATAGAATCAACACCAAAATAGTAAAATCCCCAAAATAGTAAGATGATCTCCACATAGCAGCAGTCTCTCTCTCTCACATTGAGAGAGCTTCTCCTCTCACTCATGCACCCCAATGAGTGAGTGTGAGTGTTGCAAGTGATAAATAGAGAGGATCTCACTCTCTATTTATATTCTTCCGTTCACTTGAAGTGCACTCCAACATGTCGGACTCACTTAACAATTACTTACTAGAGCCAACATCTCTAGGAGTGTCTAATAACCCTAGTGCCCCACCACTTGTGGGGACTTTGCCTCCTCTGACCAATAGGAGGGTAACACAATGATGGGGACTATTGCCCTGACTTACAATGACTCACCTAGGGTCAACTTCACTAGGATAGTCTAATAACCCAAGGGCCCCACAACTGTGTGGACTTTAACCCTTGACCAACAGCAGGGTTACCCACAATGACTTGACATGAATTTCTCATTATAGAAACTTCCCGATCAGAACATTGAGGCATGACATGACTAAAATACATTACAATACATCCCAGAATAAACATCGGGTTATAATACATAATAAATATGGATGAATACATTCTGAAGTTACAATTACTTTAACACTCCCTCTTAACTAGGAAGGTATTCTCTCGACACAATTTATTAGCACAAGTCTTCTTCTCTGTATCATCTGGGTCATCGTCACATCTTCGTCATCTTCAAAGTCATCTTCATCTTCAAGTCATCTTTATCTATAATTCATCTTCATCTGGATCTAGATCATCACTCGATATAGATCATCATCACTGAATCTAGATCATCACTCGATCTGGATCATCATCACTAGATCTGGATCATCACTGGATTTGGATCATCATCACTAGATCTGGATCATCACTCGATCTGGATCATCATCATTGGATCTGGATCATCACTCGATCTAGATCATCACTAGACATCATCACTGGATATAGATCATCACTCGATCTGGATCATCATAGAACATTATCACTAGATCTGGATCATCTCTTGATCTAGATCATCTTCACTAGATCTAGATCCTTACTCGATCTAGATCATCACTGGCTATCATCACTGGATATTGATCATCACTCGATCTAGATCATCACTGGACATCATCACTGGATCTAGATCATCACTCGATCTAGATCATCATGGAACATTATCACTAGATCTCAATCATCTCTCGATCTAGATCATCTCTACTGGATCATATTCACTGGATCTAGATCCTTACTCAATCTGGATCATCACTGGCTATCATCACTGGATCTCAATCATCACTTGATCTAGATCATCCCTGGTGCTATCTCATGATTCTTCTTGTCATAGGAAGTTCTGCAGAGCCAACCCTTTTTCATGTTGGTTGTAGGCCTACCCATCATGTAGGTATTCGCTCAGCACTTACATCTAACCTACTCATCATAAAGGCATGCCCAACACTCACATCTGATCATGTAGTAAACTACAATCACATCAGAAAGGCCCAGCACTCACATTCACCAACATGGTAGGTACATCCACTACCATCTGTGAAATGGCTCTGCACTTATATCTGACCTACTCATCAGAAGGGCATGCACTCACATCTGACCTGGTAGGAACTAAATCCTACACCCTCATCAGAATGGCCCCCAGTCCCTGACTGAGCTACCTAGTAACGGACCAGGTGCCTCCACTCTCCCAGAGAGTGACAGTTGCCCTTACATCTGTCCTACTCAACAGAATGGCCTGCACTCACATCTGACCTGGTAAGAACTGAATCCTACACCCTTGTCAGAATGGCCCCCAGTCCCTGACTGAGCTACCTGGTAATGGACCAGGTGCCTCTACTCTCCCGGAGAGTGGTAGTTGCCCTTACATCTGTCCTACTCGACAGAATGGCCAACACTCACATCTGACATGGGAGGAACCTAATCCTTTATCCATGATAGAATGGTTAAGCCCTTACATCTGACTTGCTCATCAGAATGGCTCTCTCATTCCCTAACTGAGTGTTCCTGGTAACTAACTAGGTGCCTCCATTCTCAGAATGGCAATTAGCACTCATATCTGACATGGAAGGAACCAAATCCTCTCACCATGATAGAATGGATCAGCCCTTACATCTGACCTACTCGTCAGAATGGATTTGAATCCTTAGCGCTTATATCTGACATGGAAGGAACTGAATCCTCTCGCCATGACAGAATGGCTCAGCCCTTACATCTGACCTGCTCGTCAGAATGGTTTTGAGACACATCACTTTCCCTTGGATTGAAGGAAACCTCGATCTGGAGAACACCAAGCTTCTCTCTGAAGCACTCGAACTTCAATCTGGATAATGTCTTTGTCAACACATCAGCTATCTATTCCTCTGTCGCAACATACTGGAGCTTCACTGCTCCTCTCTACACCATATCCATGATATAGTGATACTTGATCTCGATATGCTTCGACTTGTCATGGAATAATGGATTCTCTGACAACTTCATGCAACTCTGGTTGTCACAATGTATACAAGTAGCATCCAACTGAAGATCAAATATATCAGACAGTATCTTCCACAACCATACTGCCTCACAACTAGCTGAACAAGTTGTGACATACTCTGCTTCAGTTGTACTTAGTGCCACACAGGATTGCTTCCTGCTAAACCAAGAGATCACACCTGATCCTATACTGAAGCAATATCCTGAAGTACTCTTCCTGTCGATGGCACTTCCTGCCCAATCTGAATCAACATAACCTTCCAGGTTAATATTTTGATTTGCATCATACTTGAGCCCATAATCAACTGTACCCTTTAGGTACCTCAGAACATGCTTTGCAGCAATCAAGTGAACACTTCTCGGATCTGTCAGGTATTGGCTCAAGGTGTTCACAGCAAAGCAAATATTTGGTCTCATGTTCATCAGGTACATCAAAGACCCAATCATCTAACGATACATCGTAGCATCAACCATCTCTGATGAAGCAACACTCAATAGCTTCAGGTTCGATGCCATAGGTGTGGTCATGCAATCCATCATCCTGAACCTATTCAGGATCTCTACTGCATACTTCCCTTGTCCACACCTCCATGCCTAGAACAATAGTGCATCAACACATAATAGGGGCATCACTGGTCTTCTACCTTCAACCTTGAAGCAAAGGTAGGAATCCACTTTACTCTTAGTAAATCCTAGAGTCATCAGTAATCTTCCCATCTTGTCGTACCATGTCGAACCTCAAGATATTCTGTAGCCACTCCCTCTGAAGCGAAGCATCATACTCCCTCTATCTTCTGTGTTCTATGCACTGAAAACATTCTATACTGGAGTGACAAGTAGTATCCATCTAGGATCACTGGATACCAAGATCCTCTATTTTGAACTTTTGAAAAGTTCTTCTCACATCCATCTATGAGCTTGTCATCCTTTATCAACCTTGTAGCAAAGGTTAAGATATTAATCAAACTCATCATGTATGTGTTATCCCATGGGTGTCTTCTGAACTCATACAAGGCCTTTTTTCATTTGCACACATGATTATGTATGTTATGTGAATTCACTTCGAGTGCCTGCAAATATATCTTCTTAGTTTATGTCTTCTTTTCATGAGAAGCCTCGTGCTATGAATCTTGCTTTGTATCCCATGATGTTTCCATCTACTACATGATGGAACTACGAACTTCTCTTCAGGTCTCGATACTGCATCCTAGACATCATTCTTCTTGAACTGGTCTTCTTGGTTACTTCTTCATAGTTGGAAGATTCTGCATCAATGATGTCACTGCATTCATCATATTATTCTTCATCTTGAACTGTCGTCATTTGTTCTTCAGAACAAGTTTCATCCTTCTTTGCTTGCAGACAATTATGTATGCGATCTTTCCTACAAGTCAAATGCATTTGTATGGTTAGAACATTTCATAAGGAATATTCATACTGGAAAATACTTATGCATAAATATATGATCATGCAACTACTCTAGCCAATACAACATTCATCCATATCTCACTGAAACTTTCTAGATGCCTTCCATCTCTACCAGGACAACATTGCGATTGTGCACTAATCCAATATATCAGCAAAGAGGTTTCATTCTAGATAAGTAGCAATGGAGAGTTGTATAGCACCATGAGCTACTTACCCATCACATTCATATTAATAGTATATTGTCATTAATGCAAACATCCTATCATGCATAATACATCAGCTGAATATAACAAATGCATAACAAAACAATATTATGAAATGACAATTGAATACTTATCTTTATTTGATTTGTGGGTATACTCCTTCTTGAGCCTTCAACTTCATCATCTTCTTCATTCATGATAGCATCGTTTCTTATCCAAATGCTAAGGTGGATAAGAAGTTCTTCAAGAGTTGAGATCTTCATATTCCTCATTGCTTGAGGGATATTCTTTGGATGGTGAGAGCTTGATCTTCAATTGCTCCCATCTTCTCTTCTCTTCTTATGAGTCGAGCTTCTTCTTCTTCCTAGAGTCTGCTGAAAGTAATCACTTCCTTCTCGAACACATTCCTTGAATGGATGAATTCCACGATCCTGGGAAGCCATTCAAGGTGGCCATCACCACTTCTGCATTCTTCACTTTTTCTTTTACCGCTTCAAGTTGTTCTTTGAATTGAGAGACTCTTATGACTGCATGGTCTCTGCATTCTGGATCTTCACATTCTTCAACTGGTTTCTTAAGGTCATGTTCTGATTTTTGTTCTTCCCTTCAAATAGCTTGGTCAAGGAATCAAACATCTTCGGTGTCTTTAAGGAAGACACTTGTGGTACAAGTTGATCCATGACTGAATCAATCATGATCTTCTTGGCCTTGACCAAGTTCTTCTTGTGTAAGGCTTCTAGCCTCATCTCCCTCTGAAACTAGAACCTCTCTACTCATGTAGGTGTCTAATTCATTTTCTTCAGAGAGATCATATACTTCTATGCTTGGAAGTTGTGAGCTTCACCAATCTGATGTGATAGATCACTTTGAAATGAGAACTTCAAGTGAAAATAGCAAAGGATTAGATCTTACCGATTTGAGGTGTCCGTCCTCATTCCGGAGCTGGATGATCTAGGGTTTGTCAAAGAAAAACTAATTTTAAAAACTTGGAATCTTTCAGATTTGGTTGGATAGACAGATATATCTCTTCAAATGGAGTTGTCCAATGTACTCCTTTTCTGAAAACAATGGAGGGAAGGTCTCGGAACAGGAAGCCCTAATCTTCCAATTTCTTCTGCAGAAATTCCTGTTACGGTTTTTGTGATATAACCAAAATTTATGCTCCTCTATGTCTGAAATTTCTCACTGAGTTAACCTCGCATGTCCCCGATCCAACAACTCAGGTTTCATCAGAATTGGTTTTACCATTTGGGATTTATTATCCTTTTCCCAAGGTGACCTGTTACAGGACTGTTCAAAACAACAAAGTTGTACAGAATTCCACGTGTCACTGGTTCATCTTCTGAGTCTAATATTAGGAACACCAAAATTATATTTCGTTCCATTTCTGGAACATCTTCTAGAATTCCATTTGGACCTCTGTATCCCAAGATATTGCAATTCTCCCCAGGTATCCTGTTTAGGGATGAATTCTGGAAGAGGCTGGAACCCTAACTTGGAGGGATCATATCTCCCAGAATATAGAGAATATGAGGCGTATTTTTGGACAAAGTGTTCATCAAGATTTTATCTTCAACTTCTACAATTTTCATCTTCTGAGACTTCTCCAACCTCAAAATATAGCGACTGTACCAAAACTTATCAGTTTTAGTATTTAGAGTTTTTCCTAGCCCAGGGTCAAACTAGGGTTTGACTTTTGCAGAGTTTCACCCAACCAAATTTATTGATCCAAGTATTTAAACTTTGGTTTTGATGAGGATAAAAATCCTATTCTAGTCTCACTCAAAAATTCCTCTTCTGTAGAAATCCCTAATTTCTGCATCGAAAGCTGAAAATGCTCAGAATCGAATTCCGCTTCGACAGAAAGATGCACCCTTCAATGGAGAGTCAGCCTAGAATGCTTTGCTGATGGATTGTGGAGAGAGACCCAAAAATTAATTATCCCTAGCTTCTACATCTGCACAATGTCTTCTTCTTAGGTTAGCTCTGATACCATGTTAGTTTTTCATCATATAAGCAAGCATTATGATCTTAGGATCTTTTAACTGAGAGAATAACAAGCACAACAATAAAACACAAGCACATCACAAGAGACACGAGACACAAAGAGTTTTCCTTGGGGAAACCATAAAGGAGAAAACCCCACAACTTCCTCAGAGATAGAATCAGCACCAAAATAGTAAAATCCCCAAAACAGTAAGATGATCTCCACACAACAGCAGTCTCTCTCTCTCACACTGAGAGAGCTTCTCCTCTCACTCATGCGCCCCAATGAGTGAGTGTGAGTGTTGCAAGTGATAAATAGAGAGGCTCTCACTCTCTATTTATATTATTTCATTCACTTGAAGTACACTCCAACATGTCATCCTCACTTAACAATTACTTACTAGAGCTGACATCTCTAGGAGTGTCTAATAACCCTAGTGCCCCACCACTTGTGGGGACTTTTCCTTCTTCTGACCAATAGGAGGGTAACACAATGGTGGGGACTATTGCCCCGACTTACAATGACTCACCTAGGGTCGAATTCACTAGGATATTCTAATAACCCAAGGGCCCCACAACTGTGGGGAATTTAACCCTTGACCAATAGCAGGGTTACCCACAATGACTTGACATGACTTTCTCATTATAGAAAATTCCTGATCGGAACATCGGGGCATGACATGACTCAAATACATTACAATACATCCTAGAATAAACATCATGTTACAATACATAATAAATATAGATGAATACATTCCGAAGTTACAATTACATCAATAGACAATTTATATTTAACACTCTGTATGTTGGCTTTAATTAACTTGCATATAGGGTGCCCAACATTTTGGCGCCATTGCTGGGGAAGGATAATTATCAGACACCGTAGTAGTTGCATCCAGTAAATATATTTATTCATTCTTTTTTAGTTTTTAAGTTTGCATGTTTTGGATTGCATGAATACAAGAAGGGTACAACATGACAATCTTATAAATCCCAGAACCCCATAGAACACTAACATCGCAGGTGGTCGAGGCCAGGGGAGAAATCCAACATTGGGAAGAAGAAAATTCATTGACGACCTGGTTGATAGGACCAATTCTTCTACTGGGGATCGCCATAAGGAAACACATATTATAAGAAGTGTAGCTATCGCTGGAGTGGCAGCATCAGTTTCCACAATGGAGGACACACGAGGAGGTGCAACACCCTTGGATATCCATACGGAGGAAGACAAATTTAGTACTATGGGATCAGTTGACCAATATTTGATCTATCACATTAACAGGAAGGTTGTGACTAAAGAGGAGTGGACATAGTTCCATAAAAAATTTAACGATCAGTGGAAGGACGAAGAGGATAAAGCAAAAGAAGATATGAGCAACAGACGTGATCCTAAAGATCACGAAGAAGAAATGGGTGAAAATCATCATCATGAGGGTAACTGCCCACCTCAAGGGATGATTGCTACACTTCAGTTCCCAATTCAACAAATAGAGGGGATAGCTCCCATGAAAAATATATCACCATTGGTGTTGTCTCTCTTTTATGGAAAAGTGACAAAGGATATGGATGAATTTCTTTTTGAATTTGATGTCCTTTGTCGCAGCTACGACTACACAACCAATGCACAGAACCTGAAAATTTTTCCTGCCACTCTAAAGGACAATGCATTACATTGCTTCATGAGCCTGGGAGGACCAACCATCACTTCCTGGGACTGGATGAAACATGTGTTCTTGGAGAAATATCAGAATTATTGTAACACCAAGGATAAGAGAGAAGAACTAATTAAAATGGTACAAAGGGACAATGAAAGTCTGGAAGATTTTGTTGAAAGGATTTTATATAATGTGCAGAGAGCTTAGCATACTAATATGGGGTTAGATGTGCTCAAAATAATCCTACTTCATGGGATTAGGGAATATTTCCTACACATGTTGAACCTGTTAGGAAAGGGGGATATTTCAAAGGAGTCCTTTGAAAATATCATTGAACTATGCAAAATATATTCTGGGGGATCTTCCGAGAACAACAAATGGGACAAACAAGACAAATTATAACATGATGTCTTCAACAGAACACAAAATCCATCTAATGGAGGAGCCACCTGGGTAGAAATAGGCAATATCCTTGAAAATTTCAAGATAGAAATGGTGAGCTCCATCTCCTTGAAAATATATGTCCCAAGGGCAAAGTAGAAACAAGCAATAGAGGATCTCACACTTGGTATATTCTGCCCTAAATGTTGGAAGAACCACCCTCTGAAGGAGTGCCCGCTCAACAAGGCAGAAGTGTGTCAACTGTCTGAGCTAAACCATGATAGAAAAGAATGCCCTTTGCTACCTCAAGTGAAGGAAGTTCTGCGGGCATCAATTCCATATGTGGAACCGGCCTACTATATTGCATAGAAAAGCCCTAGTAGCCTCGAAATCAAGGTATGGCCCCAGACTTGTTTCCATTTTTGAATAACATGAATAATTGGAATAATATGCAGCACATGAATACACAATTTCCTTCATCTTATTCTAACCATCAATGGTATCCCTCTCAACCTTCGATGCAAAATTTTAACACCTGGAACCCTTGGACATAGCCACCAAACCAACAAAATTCTTGGTCTCCTAGATGGAGGAACTTCCATCCAAGGAACCAGTTCCCCCATAACCAACCTCCTCAACAGTTTCCACATTAAAAATTTCCACATCAAATGTTTCTCTACCCTCCTCAACAATATCCTCATCCTTATCAGCAGTCGTAGCTACAACTCCGAAATAATGTTGTCCCCAATATGCCGATACGACCAGAGCTGTCTGCTCAACCTAACCCAAACTGAAATAATAAAGCAATCGATTAGTTTGAGGCTTCTGACATGCCCCCTTACTCCATTACTCCAGTACCCTGCAGCGACATCCACTTACAATCAAGGAGGGTAGTGGAGCCTTTGATCATTGAGGATTTTCCATCCTCTGTGGATGAAGAAAGGATGAACCCATAGTATTTATTCAATACAACGGCCCCCATTATTGAAGACATTGAACATCCTACCAATATGCCAGCTGAAACAAAAAAAGACACATTTACCAACACACAACCTACACAATTGATTAGGGAACCACCATACCCTGAAAGATTAATATTACCAAAGGTACTGGGAGAACCTCAATTTAAGCTCTTAGGAGAGTTAAAAAATATTTATGTTAAAATTCCACTCCTTTAGGCCCTTCAAGATGTACCTATCTATTCCAGAACCGTTTGGGATCTGTGTACACAGAAACCAGGATGAAAACCCAGGGATCCTCCCACTCTTCATGTCATAGGGAACTTATCTGAATTAATAATGGCAAAAACCCTCTTGGCCAAATACGACGATCCTGGGAATCCCACTGTCACTATGCAGATATCACCATTATAGACAGACGTGGAAAATAAAATGTTGTCGCCGGTTTCTTATCTAGTTTTACTAACAGTTATGATAATCTCCCTGTTGAGGACTCTTTTTTAGATGAACACGTATTTGCAATTTTAGCTCACTCCCCTTGGTATGCAAATGTCGCTAACTACTTGGCTATAGGGAAGATTCCGGCACATTTGTTAAAAAGAGAAAAATTGTTCAACAAAGTGCCAAGTATTGTTGGATAGATGATCATCTCTTATACATAGGGCTTGATCTTGAGATCAGAAGATGTATAAGAGAAGATGAAATATTCCATATTTTCAAGGCCTTCCATGATGAGCCTTGTGGGGGACATTTTGCAGACAAGAGGACATGACACAAAGCTTTTAGAATGGGCTACTATTAGCTGACACTTTTCATGGATGCAAAAAGATATGTCCATTCTTATGACAACATCCAAAGGATGGGCCAACCTAACATATTGGATTAAATGCCTCTTCAACCACAACTGGTGGTTGAACCTTTTGACAGATGTGCCTTAGATTTTGTTGGTCCTATCAGCCCTCATTCCAGGAAAAAAATTTGACATCTTGGTTTGTACCGACTACATAATGAAATGGGTAGAAGTTGTGTCTTTGGTGAAAGCCAATGACCAGGCTCTGATCGATTTCCTATATGGTGAAATATTTACCCATTTCGTAGTACCCAAGGAAGTGGTTATAGATGGAGGACCTCAGTTTGTGTCACATTAATTTGAATCTCTGCTATGGAAGTACCATATTAAACACCGAATAGCTTCACCATACCATCCCCATGCCAATGTCCAGGTAGAAAGCACTAACAAAGTCATTGAAGCCATCCTTACCAAAATGATCAGGAAGCATCATAGAAACTTGGATGATAGACTTCCATAAGCATTGTGGGCATATCGTATTACTTGGAGCAATACTACAGGTTTCTCTCCTTATGACTTGGTGTATTGAAAAGGTGTTGTTTTCCCCATTGAATTTGAAATCAAGACTTTGAAGACATCTACAGAGGTAAAATTAGATGTGACTGAAGCCCAGAAGAGAAGATTGAATCAATTGAATGAACTTGATGAGAACCACTTAGCTTCTATGGATCAAATAGTATTAATCCAGCAACAGAAATCCAATTGGCACGACCGATTCATCAAAAAGAAAGTCTTCTGTGAAGGAGACTGGGCATTATTATAGGATTCAACATTCAAAAGGGACTTCAATGGTAAGTTACACATAAGATGGTTGCTCCCATACCTGGTATATAGAGTATTTGATAATGGTACAGTCCACCTGGTAACCATTGATGAGAATCGTGCACCATTATTTGCTAATGGTCACAGGCTGCGACTGTACCATAAGCCCATTTCAAAATACGCATTCACTTCATAGATTGCAGCTGATCCAAAATACTAGTTAGAACAAGAGAAGGAATATTTCTCTGCCCTTGTCAATCGTTAGATAATCGTTGTAAATATGACATAATTTTTTGTACATAAATAAATTGATATTTTTACTATAATTTTTATCTTTTTCCTTTGCACTTGATCCATTTTTTTTAATAATATGTGCATGGATGCACCTAAGGATAAATGGTCATGATTGGTCCTATCGACCAGGGTTGTCCTTTTGTAACTTCCTGCATCAGAAGAAAACTCCTTGAACAAGTTCGTTGCAGCTACAACATTGTAATACTTTTCCTACTTTTCCATTTTTTTGCATCTGCAACACTGTAAAATACCTCCCTTTACCCCATTCTGCACAGCTGTAACACCATAATACTTTTCCTATTTTTTCATTTTTCTGCAGCTACAGCACCGTAAAATACCTCCCTTTACCCCATTCCGCGCAGCCGCAACACCGTAAAATGTTGCCTATTTTTCTGATTTTCTGTAGCTGCAACACTGTAAAATTCCGCTCTTTACCCCATTCCGCGTAGCTGCAACACTGTAACTTGATTCCTTTTTTCGATTCTGGCAGCTATGACACCATTTCACTTTTGTCCATTTTTACCTTTTTTGACAACTGCAACATGTTGACCCGATTTTCTAAATCCAGGCCAATGAGGAGGTTTTGTCCACACAATCAGCTTAAAGTAGCGTCCGGTATGTTTGATTTAACAAAACCTCGCAGGTTGTGGTCCTGCTACCAGCTAGTTTGTCTCTTAAGGAAAACTTAAAACCAGCAAAATCTAACCTACTCTAATGTTTACTTTACCTAAATATCAAAATATCCTAAGGTTGCTTTCTTAAGGAAAGACTTCGATTTTTTGGGAAGTTTTCTGAATATGAGAACTTAAGTAAACTATGCAAAATAATCTAACAATTGCTAATTAAACTTAGAAATAAAATTTAAACTAAATTATTCTACCTATTCTATTTAACCCTATCTCAGCTGAGAGCAAATTGAAGATTATATTAATTATTAATCAATAATGATGAACAGATTGACTGAAATATAATCTAAACAAACCATTCAAATCATAACTAAAAGTCAATCTGCTAAATGATAACAGAACTGAAATTTAACCTGCAAACACACAATCAATTTCAACTGTTTGAAATTGATTAATAATTAATGATCAAGATAGTTATTTGAATTTGAGATGATGCTTATTTAAAAACCACTGTCAACTTACAAAAGAGATTTTAAATAAACAGAAAATGATATCATTAAAACTTATGTTTATAGTAAACATACTAATAAACAAAATCATAATGAAATATTTATTCAAAACACTAGCTTGAGCTAATAAAGTGAAAAGTGATAATTAAACATCAATGTGTCACAACACACAGATTTAATATATAAACAGAAGATAACAAGCTAAAATATATAAATATATATAATCCAAAAACACAAAATACCAGTCACGGTATTTGTTTGCAGACGTCCAGTAAGATTCACATCAAAGCTTCAACTTTAAGTATGATATAGTACCAGTAATACAATATATTCCAAAAGAGTTTTTCTTCACACACTTCATCCTCTCTCTCTGGCGGCAGCTGCGTCTCTCTTCTATCCGCAGATAACAAAGTCTACCCAATAGAAAATAGAATTACAGAGAATAAAACTTCTCTTCATTCTACAGAGATCCGACCCCCCTGTCCTGTGCAAACAGAAATTTGCTGTTTAAATAAAACAATTCCCAACAAAAACTAAGCTCAATTTCGTAGCTGGGCGCACTTATGAAAAACGTGTCCAAAGCACCCCGAAAATATCCCAAACCGTTCACTTTTTTCAGGAAATTACTCACGTGTCTGGTAAATGGGGATCTTTTGGAAAAAACCCATGTCCCGGAATTTTAATTTTCTCA
Source organism: Pseudotsuga menziesii (assembly GCA_001517045.1). Classification (NCBI taxonomy): domain Eukaryota; kingdom Viridiplantae; phylum Streptophyta; class Pinopsida; order Pinales; family Pinaceae; genus Pseudotsuga; species Pseudotsuga menziesii. The sequence goes on along the minus strand of LPNX010088334.1, from coordinate 55,517 downwards.
TTAGTTTGTGTGCAATTCACTGCATAAAATCGCCTCCTGAAAAATGACGGGAGTCTGGCACTCTTCTGTTTTGTTCATTGAATTCATCCACGGATCTTTTGCCTCTTTCTACTGATTGAACTAGCTCTTTACAGCAATATATTTTATAAAATTTTCCATCATTCTTCTCCCACCAAATCGTATGGCATATTGAGCGCTTCCTTCAACCTGCAAAATGTTGTTAACTTACAACAAAACCACATAATTTTATTTATAATCAACTTACTATGAAAGTAAAGAAAATTATAGATATCTTCTTTCAAGCTGATATCATTTATCAAAACTATTGTTATAATGCAATGTGATGAAGATATTAACTCACGCCTTCTGATGAGATGAAATGATTCCAGAATTAGCATTTTACTTTTACCATAATGAACAACAACCTGACATCTTTCAATATGAGCCGGCAAAAAATCTTGTTAAGCTACAACACCACACGGTAATCTATAATAATTTCGGTAGTTTATTATAGAATCCTCCCAAAACCAAGTCGTGGCTGGATTACCGCAAAGATCTTCTTGAGTTAAATTCATGACAGGCTATGTGGAGAAAGGAGGTGGTCTCTTCAGCGATTGATTGACGAAAAACATGGTAACCTTCTTCATCAATGAATTATAACGAGATTCTCTCTACGGTCTGTTAAAATCGTTGGGATATGACTATGTGGCATAAAAAATATTATTGCTGATAGTGTCGTGTGAGACTGTATGCAATCTATTCAACAATATATTCAAAGTAGTTGTCCACCTTGCCACGTTTTAACAGGACGGTTTGTTATTTTCTTAACTCTTCATCCTTGTTTGCAGGTTCAGCATGGCATTCATATATCTCACAATAAAATTCACAGCGAGTCTACCTTCATGGTCGTTGGTTTGAAAAAGAAAGAAAAATAATATCCAAAAATAAAATAAAATAACGAAAACCTCTTTACAAAGTTTATTAATGCATGGCATTATTTATCTTGCGTGTTAAGGTAAGTTGGTGTATATAAAATAAAAGCCAATCCTTATAACAATTTCGAATTGCCAACTCATCCAATGATAACATAACGTGAATTGTTTTAGCTTGAAAAATTCATAATATTAAAGCATGTTATTATTTGTTTTGCCATATGAGAACAAAATTCTTATTTACCTCATTATTTTAAGATTAAAAGAAAATGACCTTATTCTCTTTCAAGCTCATAACTAATGAAATCATTTGAGATAATGATAAAGGACCCACTAAATCAATTTCTTTTATTGTTTATATGAGATAACTTTCTAAATTAAGTGGTATTTCATATATATATTAAAGTGTAATGTTCTTAATGTTTGTTGTGAAGAGAAATGAAGAATTGATATACATATTATATAGTTTTATTATAGGACTTATGGATATAAATCATTCGTCAATAATTATATATACACATTTTATATATATATATATATATATATATATATTTTTAAACAATGATAAAAAAAAAACTTGAATGTCAACATAATGATTTATCGACAAAACAATGAGTTTTAATGCATTAATAAAATGATTATGAATTTTAACTAATTGCTTCAGTGTAATAATCATGAAGTCATCATTAGATAAAAAAGGAAGAGCATCAATCATGAAAAAGTTAAAAGCATCACTAAATAATCTGCCATAAAAATCAAGTCAAAGGAAAACCTTGTAAAGAGTGAGAAAATCGAGTAATCAACTACCAAATCAATCAAAACCAAGCCAAAAGTTAAATATTCACAAAATTTCTAATAGGGGACCCCTTTATTTTGTAGAATGAAAGGGGAGTTGTTGGGGTGCCAACACAACACCATTCCATTTTTTACCATGTTTACTTTTTCCGGTAGCTGCGACTCCACCAAAAATGGTTTTTTTTTCTATAATTCACGGCTACGACTCCGCTAAAAATGGCTATTTTTTCTAAAAATTCACGGCTGTGACTCTGGAAAAATGATTGATTTCTCTATGGTTCGCGGCTGTAACTCTTCCATTATTGGCAGAACTCTTTGCAAGCTTGGTTAGTGACTCCTCTAGATATGGCCACAATTCATGATGCCGGTCATTCCCATTTACTTCACAGCATTCATTATGTTTCCGACAAGATTGACAAGATGGTTTTGGTCCACTAGCAGAAAAGGTCATTACAGCACGCCTGCAATAATGATCAAATTTAAATGTCTGCAATTCACACACTTTACTATTCTCAAAGGTCACCATTGATCGCATATTTTTGAAGGTATGGTTCTGATTATTTACTTGATTAAGCGTTAACTAGATTTGACAACATTAATCATACCTTCCTTTTTGTGCCCATTATTACACTTGCATACCGTTAACTGTCCACTCATACGACTTAATGGCCATTTAAGTTAACTGATAACTGCCACCTTTCCTAATTTGGGATAAAATTCCAAACATTTCCATGCTCTTTAGGCTTTCCAAATTTACCAAACTCCACTCTCAGTTGTTCACGCATGCTTTGTGCTTTAACCTCCATTTTGGGATCTGTAATTTGTCAAACTGATAAAGAATTTTGAATTCAAACAAACATGGGTATCCCAACTCGACATGAACCTCCAAATACGCAAGAACTGAGAAGAAATACTGAATTTTTTGCTATTTTTAAAGCTGGGGGCTGCACTAAATTCTTCCAATGCCTGAATGGGTTTCATCGAGATACAACTCTATAATTTTCCTTAAATCTTACAGAAACCCACTAAGAGGTTTAGGGGTTACGTATAGAAGTCGATGAAGCAATAGTGCCTGAAGTCACCAGCCTTCCTTAGGGGGGAAGAGCCTAGTTTGTTCAAAGAACCCCCAATGCTACTGCAACACAGGATTTTCTAATAGAGGGGGAGCAAATTTGTTAGTCAAGGAGAGGGATAGCGTTACAGTCACTACCTCGACCATGGGACCAAGTAGCAGTTTTTTTCAATAAGTGTATCACCTAGGAAGTTAGGTATCAAACTATTTATTATTTTGAACTTCCTCTATTATCTCATCTCCACCATAGGGCCTTACTGAATATTCCATTTTATCTATTAAATGACCTACACCATATGGTGGGGTTTGTTAGAACAACCAAGCATCCGAAATACTCTCTTACCCACTATGTCCTAATCAAATTAATAATTTTATGGGCCTTAGCTCAAAGGAACCAAACCTGAGAGCAATTCATAGGTCAAATTCAGATAAACCTGGAACCCGCCCTTTTGCCTGGCGTTCCAATAGAAGAAGAAGTAGAAGTACCTGTACTCTTGGGGGCTATTCAAAACCAAGAGGAGCCTGCAAATGTATAGTTGGGGGGAAATGAGGAGCAAGAGGAGGATTGAAGTCCCTCCAATTTAGTTGGGGGGGTGAAATGAGACTGGATCGGATGATCAGTCAAATGACCAAGTAGAAGAATTGGAGGAAAATGCATGAGAAAACCTGGTGGAGAGATTAAATAATATGGAAGCTTTGACAGTAGAGGCTGAAGCTGGAGAAACATTAGATGTTGTGACAGCTGAAGCTAAGGATGTTAGAGCCATGATACCAGAAGGAAACACAGAGGTTTTGACCATTGAATCTTCCCCTGAATTGTGGGGAACTCTGATTGAAGAAGAATAGGAAAACGGTGAGACATAAGATATCCCTTCCACATCAGCTGCAAATTAGGAGATTCCTGAACCATGGAGGAAAATAAGGAGATCAAAATAAGAGATACAAGCATCACCACCAATAATAAGAAAAATAACCAGATTAGTTATAGCACCTGAAGCAGCACGGGCAAGATGGGAAATCCTAGAAGCACAGATTGAATTCCCCATTCTAATACCCAAAGCAAATGATGCCCCACAAGAAACGGCTACAGAAGAATCTCAAATTGAGGGACTTCTGTATGAAAATGGTCTATTAAAGGAGGAAGTAGAATCACTTCGAAAATAACTAGAAAATTGGAAGGAAGCATGCAGGAAGCAGGTAGAAAGGAAGATACACACACTGGTTGAAGCTGCAAACCAATTAGAAGGATCACCTCCTGCCAAGGATAGCGAGGAGGAAGAAAGAGTGGTATGCCCTGTGTGTGGAGAAATATTTAACCAGTTAGGCTACAAAGTCATAGTTCATGCCTTTGTGACACAACAACCCATACCTACAGCTGTGGAAGAACAAGGACATGAAGCATGAAGGATAGAAGCAGGGGATGCAGAAATGATCCTTGGTACAGAAAAAGGGGGAAAATGAACAATTATAGTCACAACCAATAGAAGAAGGACAATATGATTGGAAGGATGGTGAAGCTCCCCAAGAGCAACTCCAGCAAAGGGAAGTAGCAGATAAACATGGTGCTGATACACAAGAACCATCATTTCTGAATATTCCCATTGAAATTGCCACCCAAATTGGGATAGATGAACAAGAGGCTGAAATTATTCCTGATTTTATTGAAGAAGTCTATGCCATGACTCCTGAACTGTCTCAAGGTAGAGAACTAATAGATATGGAACCCCAGCAGCAGGATGATGATGAAGTTGAACAGGGTACTGATACACAAGAACGTGCATCCCTGAATATTCTTGTTTAAGTTTCCACTGAAATGGGGGAAGGGGAACCAGAGATTGAAAATATTCCTAAATTTAACAAAGAAGTTTGTGCTGTGACTCCTGAACTGTCTCAGGACACATAATTAATTGAAATGGAACCCCAACATTAGGAAAATAAGGAAGTTAATGAGGATGTTGTCACACAAGAACCAACATCCCTAGAAATTTCTATGGAGATTCTTAGGCAACAACAAGAAATCAATCTTGCAATGGACATAAATCCTGATTTGTATTTAGCAGAGGATGAACAAATGTAATCACAATCCTCGGGGGACACTAAAATACTTGAAGAACAGCTCCATATTGTAGAATACATGGAAGCAACTCTACAACCCCAGCATCATGAAGAAATAAAAGGACAGGGATCTGTTACACAAGAACCGGTGGCCTTGCATCCCCCTGTCGAAGCTGCAGTTGACAATCAGGTAGATGGTGGGATCAAAATTCAGGAAGAGATTGTTACGCAAGAACCAACACTTTCACAATAAGCTGCTAAGGTTGCTATAGGAGAAATCCAAGGAGAGGATGTTGTTACACAAGAACCAACATCCCCAAAAGTTGTTTCAGAGGCACCTATGGTTGAAGTTGATGCAAGAGAAATTCAAGGAAGGGATGATGTTACACAAGAACCAACACCCCCATAACTGGTTTCAGAAGTATCCAAGCAGGCAATATAGGATGTTCAAATTGTAACATCAGGTGATAAGGTATGGACTCAACTTCATCAAAATTTTGTCAATTTGGATTCTGATAATGAAGAACATGCTGAAGATGAAAAAATCCCGAAGCTGAGAATAGAAATATCAATCCTAAGAATAGAAGTGAGGAAGTGGAGGAGTCAGGTGGAGAGGTATCAAGAAGGGATGGTTTCCCTTACTGAACATAGGAATACCATTAGGGAATTGAAGGAAAGGTGGGCTGGAGAAATTATGTCCCAGAAACTCCATGGGGAAGAGTTACAGAAAGAGCTAAAGGAGTTGAAAAATTTCAAATCCATGTAGGTGGAAAAATATCAGCTGTATACTCTTTCTCAAGAATTGTTGGGTACCAGAGTACCATCCTCCTCTTACCCTGTGTTTTTATTTGAGCAGTTCATTTGGTTTAAAATGAGTGCTGTAAAAAAAGGGAGACCATATGAAACAACGACCTCAACTAAATTCCTAGAAACGTTTCTAGAAAGTGACTTTGAGGTGCAGAACTTGTTGTGTGAACTTTATTTGCATGAGTTGGGTTGTCCCTTGGACCACCATTCGAATCCTATCCCTTTCTCAGGTGATGTTCAACTAAGGTATTTTGCCTCCTTTGTTAGCAATCATGTTCAGTGGGAAAGATCCTTCCAAAATTTCTCTCATAATGAGGCCCACTCTAACCTTTGGATTCCAAGCGAACCTTAGAACCTTCGTCTTCTCCTTAATCATCATCAGAATGTACTCACGTGTCCTATCCAAACTCAGCGGGTAATGGAACTTCAAGAAAAGGTTATTTCTAGTTGTGTCAGCCAGATTTCCAAGAATCAACAATTGTCTTTGGAAGGTAACTAGCACAGATGGCAGGTTGCCTCTTCAACCCTGAGAAATAGAGATCCCTACTATTACAGGAATTTTGAACATGCACTTTCCAGGGTTGAGGGTATGTTGGATGCATGAAGGAATGTGGAGTTGATTGGATGGGACTCAAATTCAAATTTCCTCTCATATAGTGGCCAACAAAACCATATAGGCAAGAATTCTCGTTAACAAAGGCAGAAGAGCAGAGGAGTTGGAGATATTGGGTTGTCGATAAGGGATTCTTGGAAAAACAGGGAACGCATGAATTCCCATATAACTTTTCTTCTCTCCATGAATGAAGTACAATTCTAGATTCATATTCAGACTAATGTAGGTTGTTTCATGGGGATATGCAATAGGATAGTTGGGGGGAGATGTTGGGACCAGAAATGACCACTTTTTGACCAACTTTACCTACCTCTTTTTGCCTCATCCTACTCTATTATGTACACTAAATAGATGTTTTTCCTTCACTCAGTCCCTCAATTCATATAGGTATGGTTAATCATTGTCTTATTATATTAATGCTTAGGATTGTTGTAATCAGGGCTTCACATCTTGATGATGCTAACATATGGTGGTTTTATAAACATAATTCAAGATGTAAAGGATACAGGTGTAGTGGGATAAACATGCCAAGAGAGGGATGAACATTCATTTTTGATATGATCGCTATCCATTTCATTATTTCCCAAAGAACACGGTCCAAGGATACTATTCCACATGAGATGTACAAAGGTAGCTGCAACATGCTACAACAGATTCAGACGGAACAGTGTACCACTATTGAAAAATAGATGAAATCTACAGAGTATCTTCTCAATTGATAATGATTGTCACTTCTGGCTCAAGTAACAGACTTCCTATATTTTCTGCTTTCATCTTCTCACGACTGTAACAACTTATCATAACTAGGGAAGCTTGAAGATCAGATATCTTCAAGGCTACCCAATAATATTGAGAATATTTTATGATTGTAATTGTATAAATACTGGGAACTATTTCGAGCCAAGGGTTGAAAAATTAATCAAATTTATTGTATTAGTTGTGATGGAGGTTGTGTGCTCATCTACCATTTTAATACAAGGATTTTGATTTTTTCAAATCTCGGAGTTCTAACATGTGTTACTTCCATCATCTCTATGTGAAGGATGGGCTCTACTTCCCACAGGGATTGCTAAGTTAATTAGGTATTTTATTTATTTTGTTGTGTGGTTTGGATTTTGTGATAAATTCCTTTATTTACAGTAAGCTACAATAGTCATTGATTTGCTGTGTGTTCATTTGAATGATCAGTAATTGCATCCCCTGTAAACTACAGTGGTGTTGTGTGATAGTCGATTGTGTAGGTTAACTTTCTCTTATGCAACTGTGTGATAGCTGTGATAGCCCTGTTAATCCCTAGTTCTTTAAATTGTTGTTTTCTTTAGATCCTTGCAGTTTATTCCTTTACATTTATAATTGTAGAATTTAATTCCTGTATTTTGAATTTCTAGAATAAGTTGAATTAAGATAGTTGAGATGGATCTTTAGATGGTTTGGTAATTAAGGATTTGACTTTATGCAAAAGTAATCTAGATGTTTATTTCCTGAATCTTTTAATTCTAGATTAAGGATTGTAAGAAGGTATTTGTGATTTCATTCTTAAGAAGGTAAGCTAGATTAAGTAGATTATGGGATGAGTTTGGCTGAACAGGAAAGTAGGGTCATTCATTTACAACATCAGCTACTTAGTGTTTAAATAATATACAATGCACATTATCCTTGAAATAAGAGACTTCCCAGGGTTGAAAATTGATATTGAACACTCTGTATGTTGGCTTTAATTAACTTGCATATAGGGTGCCCAACATTTTGGCGCTGTTGTCAAGGAAGGATAATTATTAGACACCATAGTAGTTGCATCTAGTAATTATATTTATTCATTTTTATTCAGTTTTTAAGTTTGCATGTTTTGGGTTGCATGAATACAAGAAGGGTACAACATGACAATCTTATAAATCCCAGAACCCCACAGAACACTAACATTGCAGGTGTTCGAGGCCGGGGGAGAAATCCATCATTTAGAAGAAGAACATTCATTGACAACCTGGTTGATAGGACCAATTCTTCTATTGGGGATTGCCATCTGGAAACACCTATTAGAAGAAGCCTAGTTACCCCTGGAGTGGCAGCGTCAGTTTCCACAATGGAGAACACACGAGGAGCTGCAACACCCTCAGATATCCCTGTGGAGGAAGAAAGAGTTAGTACTACAGGATCAGCTAACCAATATTTGATCTATCACATTAACGGGAAGGTTGTGACTGAACAGGACTTGACACACTTCCATAAAAAATTTAATGATCAGTGGAAGGAAGAAAAGGATAAAGAAGAAGAAGATATGAGCAATAGACGTGATCCAAAAGATCACAAAGAAACAATGGGTGAAAATCATCATCATGAGGGTAAGTTCCCGCCTGAAGGGATGGTTCCTATAGTTTAGTTCCCAATTCAACAGCCAGATGGGATAGCCCCCATCAAAAATATATTGCCACTGGTGTTGCCTTGCTTTTATGCAAAAGTGGTAGAGGATCCAGTTGAATTTCTTTTTGAATTTGGAATCCTCTATCGTAGCTACGACTACACCACCAATGCATAGAAGCTGAAACTTTTTCCTACCACTTTGAAGGACAATGAATTACGTCACTTCTTGGGATTGGATGAAACAGGTGTTCCTGGAGAAATATCAGGAGTATTGCAATACCAAGGACAAGAGAGAAGAACTATTTAAAATGGTAAAAAGGGAAAATTAAAGTCTGGAAGAGTTTGTTGAAAGGATTTTGTATAATGTGCAGAGATCTGGACATACTAATATGGGGTTAGATGTGCTCAAAATAATCCTACTTTGTGGGATTAGGGAAGATTGCCTAGACATGTTGAACCTATTAGGAAAGGGGGATATTTCAAAGGACTCCTTTGAAAATATCATTGAACTGTGCAAAAGATATTCCAGGGGATCTTCCAGGAACAACAAATGGGACAAATGGAACAAATTAGAATGTGATGTATTTGACAGAACACAAAATTCATCCAATGGAGGAACCACCCGAGCAAAAATAGGAAATCTCCTTGAAAATTTCAAGACATACAAGATGAGCTCCATATCCTCGAAAATAGACGTCCTGAGGGAAAATCATAAACAAGCAGTATAGGATCCCACACTTTGTATATTATGCCCTAAATGTAGGATTAAAATGCTCTGAAGGAGTGCCCACTCGACAAGCTGGTAGAAGTGTGTTAGCTGTGTGAGCTTAACCATGATAGAAAATAATGCCCTTCACTACCTCAAGTGAAGGCAGTTATGTAGGCATCAACTCTATATGTGGAACTGGCCTACTTTATTGCAGAGAAAAAGCCCTGGAAGCCTCAAAATCAAGGTATGGCTCCAGACTTGTTTCCATTATCGAATAACATGAATAATTGGAATAATATGCAGCACATGAATAAACAATTTCCTTCATCTTATTCTAACTATCAACAGTATCCCTCTAAACCTCTGATGCAAATTTTTAACTCCTGGAACCCTTGGACATAAACACCAAACCAACAAAATTCTTGGTCTCCTGGATGGAGGAACTTCCATCTAGGGAACCAGTTCCCCCATAACCAAACTCCTCAATAGCTTCCACATCAAACATTTTTGCACCCTCATCAACAATATCCTCAGCCTTATTAGCAGTCGCAACTGCAACTCCAAACTAATGCTATACCCCATATGTAGATACGACCACAGGTGCTTGTTCAACCTAACCCCAAACCAAATAATAAAGCAGTCCATTAGTTTGAGACTGCCAACATGCCCGCTTACTCCATTACTCCAGTACCCTACAACGACATCCACTTACGATCAGGGAGGGTAGTGGAGCCTTTGATCATTGAGGATGTTCTATCCTTTGTGCATGAAGAAAGGATGAACCCACAGTATTTATCCAATACAGTGGCCCCCATTATTGAATACGTTGAACATCCTACCAATATGGCGGCTAAAATGCAAAAAGACACATTTACCAACACACAGCCTACACAATTGCTTATGAAACCACCATACCCTGAAAGATTAATATTACCAAAGGTAGTGGGACAACCTCAATTAAACTTCTTAGGAGAGTTAAAAAATCTTTATGTTAAAATTCCACTCCTTCAAGCCCTTCAAGATGTACCTATCTATGCCAGAACCATTCGGGATCTGTGTACATAGAAACCAGGAAGAAAAACCAGGGATCCTCCCACTTTTCATGTCATAGGGAAATTATCTGAATTAATAATGGGGAAAACCCTCTTGACCAAATACGATGATCCTTGGAATCCCACTGTCACTGTGTAGATTGGGAGCACACAAATACCCAACATACTGGTAGACGTAGGCGCAAAAATTAAAGTCATGACCATTGAAACTGTAAGGAAACTTGGGATCACTAATCTTAGGCCAACTCCTACCATTTTATAACTGGCAGATGGATACACTATTAAACCTGAAGGAATCTTGGATGATCTTATTATCTCAGTTTATTCTTGGGAATATCCTGCAGACTTCTTGGTTTTACAACCTAAGTCACAGCTAGGAGGACACCAATTGATCCTGGGAAGACCTTGGTTAGCTACAATTGATTCTTGCATCATCTGTTGGACTGGATTTATGACCATATCAGATGGAACTAAGATAAAGAACCTCACTCTCTATCCTCCAGCTCGACCGAGCTTAGAAGTTGAAACTTCGTTATGGATGGAGGCAGAGGAAGAAGAGGGCATTCAACCATTATTAACAATAGGGAAGGCCTTGAATTTTAAATATGAAACTGAATACGATGCCATTAATAATTTCATCAGTGAACCCACTTCTATCAATAAGAAAATTTACCAGATCTTGAATTCTACTCTAGGTGAAGAGGAACAATAAAATCTTAGAGAGGAGACATTAGTTAGTGACACTCACATAGTTCCAGTGTTGAAAATTTTGAAAAGTGTTCCTATTGAGGTAGAGTCTGAAAAAACCCATAATATCAATCCCAGTCTTGGCCCAAATAAATAGAAATGCCTAATCACTTTCTTAAAAAAACACAAGGGGGAATTTTCTTGGGACTACACAAACATGAAGGGAATCCCTTCTAATCTGTGCACCCACCACATTTATATCAAAAGTGACTCCTGACCTATGTGCCAGCCTCAATGAAGAATGAATCCCAATCTTAGGGACATAGTGAAGGAAAAAATTCAGAAACTCTTGGAAGCAATATTTATATATCCCATTTCAGACAGCGAGTGGGTGTCTCCACTCGTGATAGTACCCAAGAAGAATGGTAAATGGAGAGTCTATGTGGACTATAGAGAGCTGAATAAGGAAACATAGAAAGATCACTTTCCCCTACTTTCCATTGATCAAGTACTCGACACCTTATCCAGGAAGAAGTTTTTCTCTTCCTGGATGGGTTTAGCGGGTACAATCAAATCTAGATTGCTCCTGAATACTAGGATAAAACTAGCTGCACCTATCCCTAAGGAACTTTTGCATATGGAGTGCTTCCATTTGGCTTATGAAATGCACCAGCCACATTTCAAAGAGCTGTGATTGGCATCTTTTCAGAATTAGTTAATGATAGTATGGAAATTTTCATGGATGATTTTACTCCTTATGGAAAAGACTTTGAAGAAGCACTAAAAAAATTATAAAAGGTTCTAACTCACTGTGAACAGACCCAGCTATCTTTGAGCACTGGAAAGTGCCATATGATCATGAGTGAAGGGGTGGTGTTGGGGCATTTTATCTCTGATGATGGCATCCAGGTAGACCCCTCTAAAATCAAGGTAATAAGAAATATACCTACTCCTGGAACTCAGAAAGAAGTGCGAAGTTTCTTAGGGCATGCTTGATATTACAAAAGATTTATAGAAAACTTTTCCAAACTTGCCTCTCCTTTGTTTTCATTGTTAATTAAGGATGTGCAATTTACTTGGAACGAGGCATGCCAGACAACGCTTGTTAAACTTAAGGAGAATCTGTCCATAGCTCCCATCTTAAGAGGGCCCAATTGGGCCCTTCCTTTTCACATTTCTTCAAATGCCTATGATACCACCATTGGAGCAGTTTTAGGATAGTAGGATGGTCAAGCACCTTATGTAGTTTATTATATTAGCAAAAACATAGCCCCTGCTAAACTTAATTATACTATTACCGAGAAGGAGTTTTTAGCCATTTTTTACTCCATTAACAAATTTCGACATTATATCACTGGATATCCTACCTTTTTGCACACTGACCACTCGGCCATCAAATATCTAATGAATAAACTTGTTACAAATGCTTGGGTAACTAGATGGCTGTTATTATTACAGGAATTTGATATCACCATTATAGACAGACCTGGAAAAGAAAATGTTGTCACTGATTTCTTATCTCGTTTTAATAACAGTTATGATAATCTGCCTGTTGGGATATTTGCAATAACGTTTTTTTGGTACATCCAAATTAGGTACAAAATGCGACATTGGAAAGAGAAAACATAAGGGTACCACAAGACAAATTTTCAGACACAAATGAGTGGAAATTCTTATTTTACCTCAGTTAGAAGTTGGCCCCAAAATAGTCTTTTAATCAGGGTTTAAAAAAAAGGTACTTCCTTTTGCATTTGAATAGCTTTGATTAGAAGGATATATTGGTGGTAAACGTTAGGGTGTGATGTATATTTATTTTTTTAATTTCCACTAAAAATTAAGTGGAAATAATAACACTCCACTCAACCCCCTAGTGAATTCATCCCCAACATATGATGAAATGGAAGACATGTCTTTTAGAATGTCCAAGTTGGAAGATATGATTAAAGGAAATGTGAAATTATATGACTTAGTTAAATTCAAAAATAATATGGCTAGTAAAGAGGATCTCAAAAGGATGTCTAGTAAAGAGGATCTCAAAGAGATGGCTATAAAATGAGATCTTAGAGACTTGAAGGAATTAACGAATGATATACAAGATAGTGTTATTCCTAATGTATCTACTCAATAAGAGGATAAGGAAGAAAACATGACTTCTTCTAGTCACGTCCAAAGAAAATTGAAAAAAAATTAGAAAATAGGAAGTTGGATTCCTAAAAGGTTGATGATTCACTACAAAATCATGGTTTCAATTCAGGTCCCAGAAAATACTTTATCTCCAAGATTGACATGAGACATTTTGGGGGGTTTATCATATTTACTAAGTCTGCCATTCTGAGCTTGATGAGTTGTATCCAATACAACTCGATTTTACCTATGAGGGATGTACTATTTATGTACACTATTAATCATCATTATTCAATGGAAGGATACACTCCAATATTCATGTTGTTGGAAATTCTCACCTTCTGCGAACATAAGATGTTTCCCTAGATCTGAATGATACAGGTCTAGAACAAAACAAAAACCAAAAATGTTAAATTTTCTCTAGATCTAGTCAATTGGTTGAATATAATGCCATGGTACTTCCCTTAAAGGTTGTCCTCTCTATTCTTAAAACTTTCACCTTTGCTACCATATAAGAAACTGTAAAAAATTGAAGATAACAAGAGAAAGATGATAGAATACAAGATAATAAACCAGATCTATGCTTGTGACCAAGGAATCAAGCAATACATATGAATGATCTAGTAAATATTGGAAAGAAAAGACACTTCATATTAGAAATTATTGGAGAGACTACAACCTTTATTCCTTGGTGTTGATATTTCCTTCCAATGGATCCTTTCCTCTAGCTTCACCTAGCCTCCAATAACTCAAGAATTATTTTGACAGAGTTTGGATGTTTAACACAATTCTTCCTCTTTCTTCCCATGGGGGGTGATCTAGTATTTAAAGGCATGGGAGGATAGGATAGGTTGAGGATATCATGGGTGAGGTGGAGAAAAGATCCTAAAATGAAGGATCTCTAGCTCCAGGTGTCCTAAACCATAGGGATGAGGCTCCACAGAGGAAATATTTGAGAAGCCTCTCAAAGCTTCCTTTTTTTTCCTTTAAAACTCAAGCACCACACTTTTAATGAGGGTAAAAAGTGGTGTTAAGGGGGTAACGCCCTTTTCATGAAGGAAAAGAGCAGCAACACCTCCCTTTTCACATGTAAAAGGTGCGTTAATAGCACAAAACACGGCAAAACATAAGGGAACAATTTTATTCTTTTTATTTCTCTAGCACAAACTCTGAGGGATTGGAGCAGACAAGGGAGTACCTATCTCATAACATAATGGTGATGAAATTTAGGTGTAACAGATTTCCCCCCAAAGTATGAGGCTAGAGGGAAACGATGGGAAAAATACTTTGATAGAACAAGGTATAGTTCCAAGGAAAAGGTCCAATGGTTAGAACTTCTCAAGCATCACAAACTTTCCGCAGCACCTTTTACACTTTGATACATGTCCCAAATTACTTACAACAGCGGCTACCGACCAATACAATGCAGATCCATTTGAGATACAAAAATTCATGCCTACTGAAATACAACATAGATCCATGTGAAAAGGACTCAAAATTGGACATATCTACCAGACATACACTGTATATCGATGTCATACATACACAAATATGAGCACAACCGCAAACATACAATGTGGATCCATTCTAGGATTCAATTTCATTCATGTGATTCGATCTCTTTTCTTCTCTCTATTTTTCATGTGAATGCTTGTGAGAATTATCTTAGTAAAAAGATCTATTTTCTAGTGCTTATTCTTAGAATCTTTACTCATAGCATTGGATCTTCTATTTCTACAAAACACTACAATTCCCTAGTGTTAATGTTTATTTACTACACTTCAAATTGATGATACTTTCAATTGATGACACTTATCTAAATTTTTATTATCATGTTACACACAATAACTAATTCACTCACTTATACATTAACAACTTAACTATTCATTACTTAAGCTAAGTAATATATTGTTAACTGAGTTATCTATGATACATTATACCACCATTCAACCGTGTCAAGTATGTTACATATTGATACTATCGTACATGTACAAGGTGTGCATGCATGTCAAACATATGCACAACTCGAATATGTACTATAAAAAACAACCATCCTGCCTATGCATACCAGCTAACTAACAATATATAATATAACTACTTTACATCCTTAGTTATTTAATACTTAATCCCTTTTATGATCTCTTAAACTTAATTTTTTGTTCTTATTAAATTAACTAGCCAATACAAAGATGGGTACCTACTACCACTAAATCAAATTAACATAATATGCAACCCTCAACAATACTAACTAATGCATTATCCCATCCTAACCTACATCTGCATCCTCCCAATCCTTCCTTTTGTAGTAAAGAAATGGATTGTTGGCTTCACCAACCTAACCACATAAAGAACCTAAGAGTGGTCATTAGAGGAAATTTGAGGTCTAAAATGGGCCTTCTAAGGAAAATGATAAAATAATAGTTAAAATAATAAAATAATAGTTATTAATTTTGGAGGAAGAATGAAAAAAACTACTTTTTTTGTTCGTATTTTCGACATATCTCCCTCTTTTTTTACTCAAATTCTGAGCAAGAGAGCTCGTTGGATGTGGAATTTAATTCTACATCCAACGAGTACCCACACTGCATACTTTTTATGGACCTCACTACCCCAAAAATAACAAATACCTAAAAAATCGTGATGATGACATCATCATCATGTTTTTTCAGGTATTTCTTATTTTGGGGTTATCGGGGTCCATCAAAAGTATGCAATGTTGGTACTTGTTGGATGCGGAATTAAATTCTGCATCCAATGAGCTCTCCTGCCTAAAATTTGAGTAAAAACACAGGGAGATATGTCAAAAATACGAACAAAAAAAGTAGTTTTCTTTTATCACAAATATGTCAATTCAACCATTATGGTTGACTCATTTTATTGAAATTCTATTGGTTCTTGAATTCCAACTCACAAAATTTATTACTGGCACATTTTCTTATAAGGCCCATTTTAGACCCCAAATTTCCTCTAATGAGCGTTCGTTGAATGGTGGACCTAGACTGTCCTAGTAGGTACCTAACCATCGTCATCAAAAAAACATGAGTAGCGTGTCTCAGCACGAACCTCCCATGATCCTGAATATCATAGTAACATAGGGTGAGAAAAACATCCATTCCTCTCAACATATGGTTCTATACCCTACCAATTCATACTATGCTGCTATTAGGATTATTGGATTGTGTCATCATATCATCACTTTTGATTGCTAAGGTTGATTGCATAACAAGTTCTTATTCCACATACCATATTACGTTTTTTTCTATCACATAGCCTCAGTGTCCTGTGGTTTATTATTTCACAAAATATTTATTTATAACTAATATTTCCACTCGATCATCAATTGATCTACATCATCATCACTATTTCTTTTCATGTAACAATTTTAGTGCTAGTTTTTTCTAACTTAATTTACTTAAGATATTTATCTAAAAGAATACCAAGCACACCAATACATAAAAGATACACAAGATACACAAGACACATATATTTTCATCGGGGAAACAATAAAGGAGAAAACCATGCAAACTTCCTTAGATTAGTTCTGTCACAAAGACAAGATGACAAGATAGAATAACCCAAAAACAATGTGTCTTCAACGAATCTATGTCTCTCCTCTTCTTCTCTCTCCTAAGGTGCACATGAAAGATCAAGTGAGTGTGTGACAAATGAGGAGGACACCTCCCTATTTGTATTCTTCTATTGAGTTGTTAGATCAACTACAAGGTCATACAGGTTACCTTTGGGGTCAACCTACCTAAGGATACTCATAAATACATTTTCCTTTATTTAACCTAGGGACTATTTACCCAACATAGAACGGAGGAGGAACACACATCTTCGATGGGGGTATAATAATGTACAATAGTAATATACATCAGAATTTGTTCCGAATTTACAATTACAAAAACTGTCTCTCTTAACTACAAAGGTATTCTCTCACCATAGTCATCAATGCATCTGGTCATTGTCGTTGAGTCATAATAATTTCTACTTCCATTGTACTCATCTTGTCCAATATGTTGCATATATATGCCATAGGAAGTTTCTATAGAGCCAACCCTTTTTCATGTTGGGTGTAGGATGAAACCTCATCTAGGTCTTCATCATATCCACGAGCAAGCCATCGCATAGGTATACACTAGGACCATTCTTTACACTGACACTGCAATAACCCATGTCTCCTATCATCTTCTCTCCATATCATATCATCGTGTAGGTACAATTGAGGACCTTCTTTACATTGCCACAACAATAACCTGCATTTCCTACCTTTATCTTTTTGTATACAGATCATATCATTTGTACTACACAAAAAAAAGATAACAAAATAGA
Organism: Pseudotsuga menziesii; assembly: GCA_001517045.1. Classification (NCBI taxonomy): domain Eukaryota; kingdom Viridiplantae; phylum Streptophyta; class Pinopsida; order Pinales; family Pinaceae; genus Pseudotsuga; species Pseudotsuga menziesii. The sequence continues at coordinate 37,981 of LPNX010088334.1, read as the reverse complement.
GCACACATAACAAAACCTAGATGCATACCACCTATGTTCTATCACCATAGGAGTAAGCCATGATATTTTTAACTTCATCAAGACAACCTACATATTCTACTATGTGAGAATCACCTAGGAGAACAATCAGTGCATTATGTCTCTACATGGACAACCTACATTCTACCAATAAAGGAGAACTTCCTAGGTTCACCTCACATGATTCGTGACCTTATCATATCCAACTTGGGACACACACACACACACACACACACATATGTAAGGACTGATTATGACTAAACAACCCTCTACACCAGAGATTTTACATTCTAGGTCAACCTCAAGGACTTATTACATTTGAACAACCTGCATCCAATATATTTTCCATTCAAACAACCTTGGGGTATATTACATAAGAGTAACCTATGTATCACACCATGGATCTTTTTAGACTTGGAAAACCCATAAAGCTTATTACATTTGAATAACCTGCTTACCATGCTAGGGATCATATTTACATTTGGATAACATGTATTAGGACTGATTACATCTGAGTAAATTCCATATCACATGAGGACTCATATTTACACTTAGATAACCTACATGACTGATTATGTTTGAGCAAATTTCTACACCAGGGTATTTTCTGCTTGGACAACCTATCCCATTTCCCATGTGATATATCATTCATCTATGTCTTCTAGCCTCTCTCTATTTCTAGCATAGAAACATATCAGGATTGATTACATCCAAGGATAACCTATGAGCTTCACTAGGACTGATTACATCCAAGGAAAACTTACAAGAATGATTACATCTGAGCAACCTACGATATTCACCGGGATTTTACCATTAGACAACCTGTATCTCTAGCTATTGTAGAAATCATCACTCCCTCTTTAGATAAGTCTCGTTCTAGATCACACCAAGTATTTCTTTGAAGTACTTGAACTCCACTCTGGCTATTTATAGCATAGAATCACATCAGGAATGATTATATCCAAGGATAACCTTCCATATTCACTAGTACTTACATACGAGGAACCTAGGACCTTCGCCAGGAATTTTACACTCGGATAACCTATGTCTCCAGCTATGCCATAATTTATCACTCCCTATTTCAAGGGGACTCAATATGGATCACATAGTGGATATTTAGTGGTCCTCTCTGCATCATACAAAAATGAAAGTCAGATCAATCAAATCCAAAAGTAGATTTCAAAAACATACTACCTTAAAACTAGCTAGGAAAGTGGAAACATATTCTACCTCGGTTGTACTCAACACCATGCAGCATGCATCCTACTAAAGCAGTAGATCATACTAGATCTCAAAATTTAAGAAGCAACCCAAGGTGCTCTTCCTCTTATTGGTGATGCCTTCCCAATCTAAAGCAACATAACCGTGCATTTTAGTATTATGATATGTATCATACTTTATCCCATACTCAACTGTACCCTTCAGGTACCTCACTACATGCTTTGCACCAACCAAGTGAACATGTCTCATATATTTTAGGAACTGGCTTTGGTTGTTCATCGAAAAACATATGTTTGGTCTCGTATTCCTCAGATACATCACTGAGCCAACTATCTGATGATACATCATGGAATAAACCGAATCTGATGAAGCATCAAACATAAGCTTCAAGTTTCATTCCATAGGTGTGGCTATCACCTTGTGGTCTAGCATTCTGAATTTCTTTATAATTTACACTACATACTTTCCTTTACCACGGAAAATCTCATTCGCATTCTTCCATACATTCATTCCTAAGAAGTAGTGCATCATCCCCAACTCTTTCATTTCAAACTCAATGGAAAGTCTCCTCCTTGTATCTTCAATGATTTTATCCTCTGTTTTCAAGAACATGACATCGACATATAGCAGGAGCATCACTGGTATTCCACTATCATCCTTGAATTAAAGGTTGGAATCCACTTTACTCTTGGTAAATTCTAGGTCCATCAGTAATTTGTCCATCCTACCATAACATGTCGAACTTCAGTATATTTTGTAGTCACTCCCTCTAAAGAGGAGTATCATCCTCCCTCTTCATTTTGTACTTTATGTATTGAAACATTCTATACTGGAGTGACATGTAGCTTCCTCTACTACTGATCTTCTATCTATCCATCTAAGGTCACTGGATACCAATATCCTCTATATTCAACTTTGTTGAAAAATTCATCTTTACCCATATGTGAGTTTGTCATCCTCTACAGGATTTCATATTCAACCTTGTAGTGAAGGTTAAGATCTTCATCACTCTAGATGATCTTCAAGCTCCTCATGTAACTGTATGTTCTATCTCATGGGTTCCTTATGAGCTCGTACAAGGTCTTGTTTAATTTTCACACATGAGTCTTCCTATCATGTGTCTTGAATCCCAATGACTTCTCTACATACACTTCCTCTTTGAATAGACCTTCAATAATGTTGTGTTGATACTTAGATGGTGTATCTCCCATCCCATACCTACACGTATCGATCTAATGGAAGTGTACCTTACACCTGATGCAAATGTCTCCTTGTATTCTATATATTCTTTCTATGAGAAGCTTCATGCTACAAATATTTCCTTGTATCACATGATGATTCCATTTGCTGCATTCTAGATCTTGTAGATCCATATGGAAGACACTACATAATTTCCTTCAGGTCTTGAAACCACATCCTAGACATCATTCCCCATGATCAACTGGTACTCTTTGATCATAGTCTTCTTTCCTTTCTCCTTGGCTTCTTCTTCATAGCTAGAAGGATATGCATCAATGATGTCACTCATCAGTTCCAGATAACTAGAGTGTGTTCGATGCCTCTTAATTTTTTTGTAAGTTTTGTCATAGTTTTATTTATCTTGGATGATCTCATGTGCCCAATATGGTATTAATTTATCTAGGTGGATCTACCATTCTCTTTATATTCTTCTGAACCTCTTTTCTTTTTCCATCATGTCTTTGACCTAGGGAGCTTCAGGTTCTTCTTCCGAACTGTCATTACTTGTTTTTAGAATGATCTACAAGTCAAGTTTAGTTACATGATTAGACACATTTCATTATTTTCAAAACATATTAATCTAATGTATCAAGATATATGTCACACAGTCATGAAACTATCTTATCTAAGGCTACAATATTCATCCACATCCCATACATATATGGTAACTTCTAGATTCATCTTTCCATAGTATTATTAAGTGTACTACCCCAAATATGTTAGGAAAGAGGTTTCAATTTATATTAGTAGAAAGATAATTTTTTACAACATCATTGACTTCTTACCCATCATCTACAACTTAGTAGTATAAGTGCAAACACTCAAACATGCATAATACATAACCTAAATATAAAAAAGTGCACAACGAAACAATATCATGAAATGACAATTGAATACTTATCTTTGTTTGTTTGGTGGGTAGACTCCTTCTTGATCCCTATGTCCTTGCAAGAATAACTGGAGTCTTCTACTTCATCATCTTCTTCTTTCTTATCCAAATGTTGAGATCGATCAGAGGTTGTTCATGAGTTGAATCCTTCTGGATTAAAGTAAATATTTCTCACCACTTGATGAATATTCTCTTTCTTCTTTGAATCACAAGATATTGATCTTCAATTTCTCCTATATTCTCTTCTCTTGTTATGAGCCGAGATTATTCTTGTGTGTAGTCTTCTGAGGGTCCTCTGAAATTACATCAAATTCCTTCTGACACATATTCCTTGAATGAATGAATCCCATGATCTTGGAAGGAAATTCAAGGTGTTCATAACAATCTTTTCTTCTTCTCCAATTGCTTCAATTTGTTCCTTGAATTGAACAACCCTAGTGAAGTAGGATTGCATGGTCTCTGACTTTTGTGTCTTCAGATTCTTCAAGTGGTTCCTCAATGTCATTTTTCGATTGATGTTATTTCCTTTGAACAACTTCCTCAAAGATTCAAACACTTCCTTTGGTGTCTTAAAGGATGATACATGAGGGATGAGATGATCCTTAATAGAATCAGCAATGATTCTCTTGGCTATATTGTTAACCCAAAAAGCCCCCACTAAGTTCTTAATGGCCTAAACCACCCAAGGAAACCATCTCATGACACTCATCTCCCTCCATTAGACCCCCACACCCTCAAAATAGCCTAAGGATGAAGAAAAGGGCTTAAAAACCCTAAAAAGGAGCCCAAAATAGCCTCCTAGGAGCTAAAGCCCTCAAAAAGGGGATAAAACCCTAAAAGGGGATAAATTTAGGGAAAAAGGGGATAAAAACCCAAAAAAGGGGCTAAAGCCCTGACCAAGGGCTCAAAACCCTAAAACCCCTTGGAAAATCTATAAAAGGAGGGTGGGGGGTCACTCTCAAAACACTTCTCCCTTTGCCTATTGTTATGCTGCATGTGGATGCTTTGAGACCTTTGCCTCTCAAACCACCCACACGCCCTCTCCTCCATCTTCATCTCCATTGAGCCATTGCTCCCCACCCAAGAGAGAGAGGTGCTTCCACAAGCTTGGGCATGGTGGCCCATTCCCACTAGAGAAGGTGTAATTTGTCATGCATGCTTTGTTTATTTGATTTATATGCTTTCTAACCCTTGTCTCGATTAGCAAGTTTTAGATCTAACATTGGTTTGCAAGTTATTGTAGCTTAGAATTTGTCTGCAGGTTTTAAGAAGGTGGAAGCCTAACCCATTTTATGCAGAGGGGTTCACCATTCCTTCTACATTTTCTTCTTTTTGTCATTCGCTTATCTCTAGTTTACTATTATTTACGCTCTGTTTTATTTTCTACTCCTAGTTTAGTTTATTGTTTCGTTTTTCCATTTTTATAGTCTTTATCCATGTAGGAACCTACCCTTCTGTCCTATAGATAGAAGAGAGTCATTCCTGGCCTTGTAGGAAGGAGAAATCCTTGCTACAGAACTGGCGACCATACCAGGTCCATCCCACAGGATCCCTAGGCCAAACTTTTAATTTTCAAGTTTTAAAATTTTTTGCCCTAGTTTTTCAGAAATTTCATGTTAAATCCATCTTAGATTCTCTTTATTTCCTATTTTAGGTACTGTCGAATCCTCTTCTAGGAAAAAATGAGTCAGGTTGACCACAGTACCAGTTACTATCGGCCAGATCTAACTCTGTCTCACAAAAAACCCCCAATCTGGAGTAGGGCGCTCTTATCGGGGCAAAAGGTGAGATTGGGGCACACTTAATGAGAAAACAGGTGCACCCAAGGCACACTTAATCTCCCGATAAGTGTGACTTCAGCCCAGAAACTTAGTCTGTGGTTTTTTTTGCATTCTGTGCAACCCCCTCGCTCATTTTTGAAAACATCTCGTGGCCCCCTCACCAGATTTGGTTAGAAATGTGCGGCTGTCAAATAGAACTTTAATTTGAGTTTAATAGACAGTAAATTTTAGTTTCAGAAGACTGTTAGTGTGGCCCAGCTGCCTCTGTCCACCACACCAGTTTAATTTCAGCTTCTGTTTTTATTCTTATCAATTTATTTCATGAACAATGTGTAAATGTTAAGTAAAAGTTAAGGGCTTAATGAAATGAACCTAGCCTAACTAAAATCAACCTAAAATCAACCATCTTTCTTCCCCTTCCTGCTCTACCCAGTCATCACCCTTCGAGGTATTTTGGGATACGATGAAGGGCAAGATCGTATAGATTTAGCCTACTCCACCATATTGTTCCAAACCATTAAAATTGGGTGACCTAGAAGGTAGAGGGGGTAGAGAAGGAGGGCTTCTCACGCCGCTAAGCATCCTCCCTGTTGACCAACCTAGCATCCGGGAGGTGACCTAAGGATCTACGGATGGGATTAGTACCATTGTGTTAAGAGCTCAACACCTTCTCTTGGTTGAAGAGGAATATTAGTGTGAGGTAGACATCTAGTTAGGCCAACAAGCATTCAGGGTTAATCACTGTATTTGTTCACAAATTTTTGTTTATTCAAATGCTTTCACACACAAACACCATGACATGAAATATACCATGATGAATTCATAAGCCATTTGTAGCAACCAAATACCAGAAAATCAAACAAACAAATACACCATACCAACTAATTAACCCAACTTAGTTCATGACGCTGAGTGAGCCTTAAAATATACCAAATTTACACTAAGTACAAATAACTCTACAGTCTTTGAGGACATAAGTCCTTGACTGCTTCAACTGTGGGAAGTACTTGGGCTCTGCCCATAAACTCATTGTGAGGAGTACCACAGGAACCCCAAAGTAGCTGGCCGCTGAGAGGAATTGCCAAGCGAAATGGGAAATGACCCCTTCCGATTGAGTAGAAGCACCTATGAGGAACAAGCCAAGCATTGTATTTTGGTAGTCTTGATGGCCGAGAGACCACCTTCAGCTAATAGGAAGCCACTGAAACCAGGGTCCAAATCTCATTCTTACCAGTTTCATTTATCAAATCAAACACAATTGATCCTCCATGCTCTTCCTCATGCCTAAGAGGTGAACCACCACCATTCGGAACACTCGATCGACACCATCAAAGCCGTTCTCAATGATCTCCCACACCATCAGAGGGCCACACAAATTTTGATTCTGATTCAGACCCATATTAGTCTAAACCAAACCTCCACATCGCACCATCAAGCCCCATGGCTAGTGCGAACCCAGATCCATTTTCTGCCTTAACCTTAGCAAGTGGACCCATGTCCACATCACAACCTATCACCCACAACTTGGAAAGTGGCCCAAGCACAGTCATGCAGACTATCATTAGTCAGTTGCCACCACCTATAGTGACCAGCAAAGTTGGCTCACTTATAGCAGACGGGGGCAGTGGCCCCTCCTCACACACTACCCCTCCTACCACACAGGGGTGCAACATACTATCCACTTACATTTCCCCTACTATCATACATGGGGTAAATACCCTTTCCACTCACAATGTCCCACCCACAACACTTGGGGGCATTGGCCCATCCGTAATGGTGCCATCGTAAGCACCCCTAGTCGTGCAAATGCATTATGCACCTGCAAACTTCACCCCCATCGTAGCCCTATCCCACATCAACTTGGGGTCAAATCTCCCCTTCATGGCTCATCTCAACTTGCCTAATTTGGCTAGATTAACAAATGATCCCATCCGCCACCAAGCCTTCTGGCCACCCATGCCAACTAAGATGTCATCAGACATCCGCAAGTTTGAAGGAAAAGCATAGGAATGTCCCCAAAACCATATAATGACATTCCATCTATGGTGCTCATCCAATAGCATTGTAGATGACTCCATCAGGCTGAGGCTATTCCAACGCACCCTTACAGGTGCCGCAGCCAAATGGTACCTTGAGTTGCCACAAGCCAAGTACCCAGACTTCAACTCCCTAGCCTTCATGTTCCTACAGTATTTCCAACTCCCCGTCAGATATGACGAGGGGTTGGAGATCCTGCTATCCTGTCGTAAAAGCACGACCACTCACATAACTGACCATATCCATGAGTGGTGGTGAAGCCGTATTCTATGCAAAATCCAACTAGACGAATGGATTTTCTTGGATTGGTTCCTTAAGACTTTGCTCCTACCCATTGCAAAGGGCGTCGCATCCAAACATCCCCAATCCGAAGAAGAGGCCATACTGAAGGCCCAACAATTTGACCTTATCTATGCTCAGTCTGGATACCTGTACACCATCATTCTAGATGCTCCCTGTCCGAGTACCTCCTACCATGATGTACTAGGGGCATCCCATGCTACGGATGGCATCATAGGGTTAGTCTCCCAAAAGCCACAGCCTCAACCAACACCACCGCTATTACACCACAACCAAGCAACACTGCTATTATTGCTTACCAAAACCAAGCTCCGGACTATGCTACAATTATGTCTCAGTCCAGAGCAACAACTTCCTATGCATAGCCTGTGCCACTGCAGCAGGATCAGGCTATGGCTTGGCCAACATAGTAGTATGTGGGTCAAATTCCCACATTTATGGTAGCACCAGCCCCACAAATCTACTATGCACAACCAGTGCAACCAATGCAAGCCCCTGCACCTGCTCCACCTGCTCTATTGGGACAAGTGTTCGCATAGCAAAACCATCCCAACCAGCCTACCCCCAACAATCAACAAGGGAAAGCTAGGAATAACTAGCCCTGCAACCAAAGCAATAACCAACTGTAGGGAGGCGGTCAACAACCAAACCATCCCAACAATGCTGCGGCTAATCGACCAGCCCAAAACCTCCCACAACAAAATGCACCAAGATGCAACTCCCAGTTGCGCACAAACCAACCATGCACACTCTGTGATGTTTATGGCATTACACATATGAGTGTCCCCTCATGGCTTGTGCTAAGCAGGCCATTCAAAATGAGGCCCAACAGGATTCCAATGCTGCCAATCAAGCCCAACCCAACCAGGCACCACAAGGACCTCCCCTCACGGTGCTTCAAAACCCACTACAAGTCCAAGGATTGGTGGCAACTGTTCCCCTTCCCTAGGCCAATCCCAAAGCTCCAAGGGCACCTCCGATGGCCGAAACAAGTGTACACCACCTGCTAGCCATGACGACTGAAGAGGTTAACTTGCAAACCAGACGAAATCAGTAGGTACCACCACCGAACCTCCTGAATCATCAGCAGCATCCATGTCTAAGATATTCAACCTGCCTCTTCAGTTACCCCCCTTCCCATGCTCCCCCATACATAGAGTGGCCAACAATGCCATAGCTAGAGATGCAGTCAGCTATAGAATTGTGGATGATTTGGCCCAAACTCCAACAGCCATGTCCTCTCTTGAGGTACTCAAAATGTGCCCAATGTAGTGGAAAGACTTAATAGTTTCCCTAGGGGCAGTAGACCCCTCCGACTCCAAGTTAATCACCTTCGACATGGATAAAAAATAAACGTGCATGCCCTCGACCATCGCCTTCCAAATCCCAGTGTCCATTCAGAATTTGGTTGTGCATAGGTGCATAGTGGATGAGGGGGAATCAATGTGCGTTATGTCTACCTTAGTTTGGAAGAAACTTGGATCACCAATTCTGCAACTGTCCTCCACAACTCTACGGGATTATTATGGACATCCCACTAAAGCCCAAGGAATCCTCCCACACGTCCCCATCACATTAGCCAAGAAGATAGTCTTGATTGACATCGAAGTCATCAATGCTCAACTGGACTACAAACTCTTGCTCGGAAGGAGTTACATGTATGCCATGTGAGTAGTCGCATCAACTATCTTTTGTCTCATGATGTTCCCCCATGAAGGGAAGATTGTGACGATTGACCAGCTCACCTATCATGATCCGCAAGGGTTAACAACACTTTCCAACGTTATCCCTACCATCACCACCATTGAGCCGCAAGGGACGAACACACACGCCCATGTCGTCCCTACAATTAACACTATGGTTGAAAACACACCAGCCTCCCCACCATTGAATGTGGGCCTTGGGTTGTTTATCGCTCCCACCATGATAGCTCCTTTCCTATTAGTGTCGTGACCACTAACACAAAATGAAACTACGAAATTGTGCATGGTCTCATCTAGCACCGTTGCACCCAAACAACAACTGTAGCCGTAGCCCCAATGACAACCACAACATCATCCGTATCTGCAACACCAACAACAGTCACAACATCACCCATAGCAGCAACATTATGTGTATCTGCAACCACAACCTCAGCCCCACATGTAACCAGCAGGGAGTTATCTAGGCTCATCTCCAGTCTATACGATTCCCTTCCTCTTTCCCCCACCTGGTGTCATGAGCAATCTGGTCATGGCCACCTTAAGCTTTCCAAACTTTACGTTGGGAATCCCGGTGTGGTATCTTGATTGACCAGCTCAACTAGTAATGCGCTAGGTTGTTTTAACCCCAGTGCAACCTATCACAGTCGAGTCTCACCCTCCACCTGGTCTGCACAAGCCAACCGCCGCACCTACACCTAGACCGCCCCAACCCAAAAGGGCTAGGGGCAAGAACACCAAAGCCATTGCAGAACCACAACAAGTCCCACCTTGTGCCATCTGTGAACAACAGGGCCATCCAACTCAAAATTGCCTTGAAATCCCAGTGATCCATGCGCATCTGGATGCCATGAATACAAAGGAAAACATCCCCATGGTTGAACTCCCAACTGCGCTAGTGGTTAGGAACAAAGCATTGAGGACATACCATGCTTGCGCCCTTTACGGATTGTATTTACATTACTCCCACCATTTCCAAGACCTACCCGAGTTTCGAATGGCTCTCGCTAACCTCCGTCACCATTCCCTTGAATCTGAGATCACCTTGATCGAAGAAGTTCACCCCCCACCGCCTTCTTCAGACACCATGTCCACTTACATGATGTTTAGTTCCACTGACTCACTCATCTTCTCCTCCACTGATGGTCCATCAACCCTGCCTCTTCATTGCTTCAGCAACGATGAGGAGATACTTGAAGCTTTGACCACCCCAGAATACCCATGGGATGGCATGCACCATCGCTCGTTCTTCCTCCCGAAAGGACTTGTTTTGCAGTTGGACCAGTTTTCTATGGAGACCAAATATTTCATCCACGGGAAGGTTGACTAGTGCAAGAACCCAATTCCAGCACCTGATTCCTTCGAAGAAGGGAACATGGAAAACATTTTGTCAACCATTAAAATTGACATCTCAATCGATTATGAGATCGTTGAAAAAGTCATGCTAGGGGCATCATGATCCTCGGAAGAGATTGATGCCCACACATCTCTCTTTTAATAATTCCACGACATCTTTGCTTGGTCATACACTAAAATGCCTGGCTTAGATCCATCCATCGTGGAGCACCACATTGACATATGGCCTGATGTGACACCTATACGCCAAAAGCAATGGCCCATCCATCCATCCAAAGTGGCTATAGTGAGAGCTGAGATAGAGAAGCTATGCACAGCTGGCTTTATTTATCCCATTGCATACACAACTTGTGTTTCTAATGCTATTCCTATGAATAAAAAATAGGGTACCGTTCGGGTTTGCACAGACTTCACTGATCTCAATGGGGCATGTCCCAAAGACAACTTCCCCACACCTTTCATCGACAAGATCATCAATGCATGCGCTGCACATGAATCCTTTTCCTTCATGGATAGATTTTCTGGATATAACCAAATCCAAATCCAGAAATAAGACCATTACAAAATGGCATTCACAACCCCATGGGGCACATTCATGTACTGAGTCATGCCCTTTGGCCCCAAAAATGATGAATCCACCTTCCAGCGTGCCATGACACACTGCTTCTGCAATCTCGTTCACATCATGTTGGTTTGTTTCGACAACCTCATCACACGGTCGCAAAACCACACACAACACATAGATGACTTGCGACAAGTCCTCATGTGATGTCACCAATGCAGAATTTGCTTGAACCCATCCAAGTGTGTTTTCTGCATCCCCATGGGCCATCTCCAAGGATTCATCATTTCACACAAAGGAATGACTGCTGATCCTAGGAAAGTCCAAACAAATTTCCCCCTAACGTCACCCCTTCGAGTGACAGCGTTCCAACTTGTATTATAGTCTTTCCATTTTTTGTTTTACACATTTTTCCAAATTGAGTCTTATGTATTGTTTCCTCTCATTGCTTCAGATGGAGCACACCTTAGACCGGTATATGGGATTTGTAGATGGAGCAAGTAGATGGACTCCAAACCTCGCCTTGGCTGCATGGGTAATCTACTCCCCATCGCACAAGTTGATCCACATCGACAGAATATGCATGGGAACCGCAACCAACAACCGAGAGGATTATGATGGTGTTAATGGACTCTTGGCCACCGATCTTCAGTTAGGAATTCACCATCTTGATGTCTTCTTAGACTCCTAGCTGCTTGTCTCTCAGTTGAACAACCACTACCGAGTTCGTGATCCATGCCTCTTTAGAAAGTACCTGTGCACTAAAGAGATGATTAGAACATTTGAATCCATCACATTCACACATGTTCCCAAGAACCTCAGTAGTATCGTAGATTAAATGGCTAATGATATTCTAAATTGGCACATCCACAACAGCATATAGGAAACATACAACCATAACATAATGCACAATCATGTCTAAAAATAGACACAGAGTGTAATAATACATCACATAGGAATTTGCATTCCATAGCATAATAAAAAGACTCACATAATAAAACCATAAAAGAGCATCCACGTGCGTTGAAAAATATATATAGATATAAATCGATCAGTTGCATGCCCAAAACATTTCCAATACAAAAACAGGAAGCCACATATGCTTTCTCAACAGTATATACATAAGCGACACAAAAAATCCTAAGTGCACGAACACACTAGGGATAGCCCCACTAGGCTACTAATCTGACTCAAACCCATCACCGGACTCGGTATCATCATCTTCCGAAGAGGACTCATCCTCTGCAAGAATACCACCTCTCATTGTCCGGTGAAAGTGCTCACAAGCCACCACCATCTTCCTCATTACACCAGTCAACTTTGGAGGAAGGTTGTGAATAGAGGCAATCATGTTAGTACTCAGGTGCTACCAGCCAACATCTGACACGCCAATAGCAAGATCCTTCATATATGACACCAATCCATCCATATTCTGCTGCCATCTGCGGGAGCTCCCAGTGGGAACCACTACAGGAGGTGCGGTGACAACCCACCTCCGATGATCGGGCGGCGGACGAGGACCAACATCTGTACATACAAACAAGGACACCATCAGTCTACATATATCAATGTGCAAACCACTAACTAGCTCAACTATACTATGCATAAAGATGAACATAAAACATCACGCATATATACCAGCTGGTCCCCATGCTTGGCCAGGAGGTCGGGGCATCTCAAGGTCTCCTTGGAAAACCATACCCACATATGGGTACTCCTCAATCACCACAGGAAGATGGAGCCACTGATCCAACAAATCCTCCGTAAAAACATGGCCCACTCTGCCGCCACCCTCATGAATCATCATCTGGCACCACCTGTACATCCTCGGCTCCCGCAGACCACTATCCTATATAGCCCGATGAGGACGAAGTGTAGGTACTTTCTCAAAGAAGAAATCACACAAGGGTCCAAAGCAAAATCCAGCTCCAGTAGTCTTTGACTTGTTCAGCTGATGCCGAACAACCTGCAGATATATATGGCCCCATGCATAATATGTGCCACCTATGGCACGCTTTACTAGCTGCAGCTGACCACTAAAAATATTGTGACTCCCTGCGGAGCCCAAGATACGCTGAAGTAAAGTACCCACCACCCATGTGGAGAACTCCTCGATGTCACACATCAGGATGTAGGAGTCATGCACATACGTCATAGCATAACAGTGCCGATCACATAGATCCTCCAATGTCTCCCCCCAAGATAGCACCGGTACCAGGTCACCAACCACTTCCAATATGGGGAGCCCAGTAATGAAGTACACGTCCTCTAGCGTAATCTCAATGTGTTGGCCTCGGAAGAGGAACACCTCCTCAGCAACATCCCAGAAACATATGAGTTTTTGCATCAGCAAATGCAAACTCTGCATAAGCAGTATCCTCATAAATTTCAGCAACCCCTAGTGGGTTAGTGTATCTCTAACACCCCCGTCACACAAGGGTGCATCTCTAACACTCTTGTAGTCTCTCTCCCTCCATTTTATCTCCACCATCCTACACAAGTAGAAACCCTGATGTAAGCCACTGCCAGCATTAAAAAATCACCCAAAAAGAGTCTAGGGCACATCTATTAGGGAAAAAGGAGCACCTAGGGTGCTCATAATTTCCCCACAGGTGCACCTAGGGCACACCTTTTCCTTCAAAATGTGTGACCTGGCCCCCATGAAACCCCGAAATGTTCATGGGGAACCTCTAGGTGACCAAATCCATCAAATAAACAATCGAAATGATGAGATTTAGTGAGAGCTTTTACTTGCAAGTCATGGCATGCCAAACCATTAGTCAGATCAAGCGAAATCAACAAATGAAGAATTAGGGCCCACCTCTCCAACTCCACAATGAACAGTGACAATGACACTTCACCATGTGGATCCCCCTTTTTATAGGCCCCATTTGACCTAATTTCTTTTGATCAACATAACAGGACCATACTGACTCTGTTTGAGATGCCATTTGTGCCATTGGTTTCAGAATTCTTCCCCCTATCTCTTTAGGAGACCATTGTCTCATGTTTAATAAGTCAATTTCAGGACCATTTCCCACAAGTCACCTTGATTCATGAGCCATGACATGACGATGTGAGTGTTTATGGACCTGCACTTGTATCACACCTCCCGACCGCAACTCATGCGATTTTTCGGGCCACCGCCCGTTAAGGAATGTAATTTTACTTTTTTTTTGTATTTATAGTTATCTTTTCCGCCGCACCTTATGTGGACCTATGGACCACTGTCCACAAAATGATTTCTTTTTATTACACGTCTTCGGCATATAAATGCCTCCAGACTTGTACTTACATTGCATGTAGTCAAGTCCATCCATCGCAACACACACACATGCTCTCCTAACCTTTGTTTGAGAGCCACTTTGGTTTGCGTGCCTTTGCCTCATCGACTCGCGAGCCTCTGCCGTGATCTATCCCATGCACATATTGGTATGTTTGAGAGCCTTATGTTCTGTCCATACTATGTGGATGACCTTTGGACCTCTATCCACCATCCCAACATGGGGAACTACATGTGCCACCACATTCGGTTGACCATTTTGGAGTTTCGTTTAAGCTCTTTTCTAACTCCTTAAAACAATGAAAATATTGCTAAGCACAACTACTTCCTTTCCCACTTGTTAAAGTATAGGAATGGGTGTCTACATCGTCTCGTTTACCTCTTTTTGTGGACCATGTAGACCGTCAATTGAAAAGCACCTCCTTGGCGCAATCAAGCCAAGACCGTACCCCTCTGCATACTTTTATGCTTTCTCGGGTAGAGGGGCCGTACTTTACAAAAAATCATGCCACAGGTTGTCGTTAAGATATTTTCTAGCCGTCTCAACAAGAAAATATTTCCGAGCAAACTTGGTTTCATTCATGCTCGCAAAAGTATATGAATGACCGTCCAGTCAGTACAGATTTAACCTTTTTCGGCTTGATTAGACTACCAATGGTAAAGAATTCTCTCATCCCCTACAGCATGGGCGAGCTCTCCTATGTATACTTTTATCCTTTTTCAGGCATAGGAGACTACCAATGAAAAAGAGCCCCTAGTGAAGTCTTCTTCATAATTTCAAACTGTCTAAAAGTGAAAGCACCATCGAGCATTTACCTTCTCGGGCTCGCCAAAAATCCATGAGATCGTACCATAACGGTGTCCCTAGACACCTCCCCACAGCAAACAGTTTGGCAGCATTCCCTTGTTGGGTCACCTTTGTTCAGAGTACTCTGCAATGTGTCTTCCTTGGATCCCACCAATATCACAAGAGTCTACCTCCTCCAAGTATTTCCCATCTGGAGCGACATCCCCAGTATTACAGCTATGATCCCATTCCCATGAGTCAGTTTCATTTGCTGCCTGGTCTGCCCTACCATCATACTCTAAACAAAGTAAGTTTGAGTCTCTCACACTCCCCCTGACCTTGTTCAGTTATTTCCCTTCACTCCCTCCCCCCACAATTCAATGAGTCAGTCCACAGATTGCTTCACACCTTTCGGTTATATCCCTCACGCTCCTGGTCAAGGAAACATCATTGCCTTGACTAGGGGTAGGTCTCCCTCTGTCTATGCCAACACACATATTCCATAGGATAGACCCAGAGGTCCCTGTACCTTGGTTTCATTAACCTCATTGATGAGTTCCTTGGACCACTTGAGAGGAGTTCTTAGTGCCTCTTGGGATGGTTGTTTCTCACATGCTCGACTTCAACTCCATCATCACACCGTTGAGATTCATACAGGGTTTGTTCCGCACAGTATTTGGTTGAAGACCTCGGATGTCACCTGACTCTAGCTCATTGGTGAGTCTACTCAAGGGATGTAAACAGGTTATGTCCCTTGTGATTTTCAGGTTGTGTTGGAGACAGTGTTCAGAAGCCGCAACAGTGCTTTGATATACCTTTATGATTGATGCAAGCATACTTGTATCATAGAGAATCTGACTCTTAATCAGCAAGACCACATAGCTATGTACCAGATCCAGCAAACCGTTGGTCATGAAGATATAGCATTCTTCCATGAGAATTCCATGGGTCCAATGTACCAGATCAACATTGTATTCAGCCTCAAAGTGAGGCAACCATTATTGTAACAATAGTTGTATATGATTGGCTCTTGTATTTTAGAGCATAGATCAAATTATTCTTTTGACATTGTCACGAGCATGGGGATGCTCTCCTTGTCCATATACATGTCACACATTTGTATCTCACCCATTGATGGGAACCATATTAATACAAAAACCAAAAGCCACCATGCCCCATCCCGGGAAGCACCACCTCCATGCAACAAATCCCATGATGCCCGTCGGCCATACGTTGAGCTCTTGCCCTCACACATTAGGGGGAAATCTATTAACTCAAAATTCCCCCACTAAGCTCTTAATGGCCTACACCACCCAAGGAAACCATCTCATGATACTCATATCCCTCCATTAGACCCCCACACCCTCAAAATAGACCAAGGATGAATAAAAGGGCTTAAAAACCCCAAAAGGAGCCCATAATAGCCTCATAGGAGCTAAATACCTCAAAAAGGGGTTAAAACCCTAAAAGGGGATAAAGTTAAGGTGGAAGGGGATAAAAGCCAAAAAAAGGGGTTAAATCCTTGACCAAGGGCTTAAAACCCTAAAACCCCTTGGAAAGGCTATAAAAGGAGGGTGGGGGGTCACTCTCAAAACACTTCTCCCTTTGCCTATTGTTATGCTTCCCGTGGATGTTTTGAGACCTTTACCTCTCAAACCACCCACACTTCCTCTCCTCCATCTCCATCTCCATTGAGCCATTGCTCCCCACCCAAGAGAGTGAGGTGCTTTCACAAGCTTGGGCAGGGTGGCCCATTCCCACTAGAGAAGGTATAATTTGTCATGCATGCTTTGTTTATTTGTTTTATATGGTTTCTAACCCTTGTCTCCATTAGCAGGTTTTAGATCTAACATTGTTTTTTAGGTTATTGTAGCTTAGTATTTGTTTGCAGGTTTTAAGGAGGTGGAACCCTAACCCATTTTCTACAGAGGGGTACACCATTCCTTCTACATTTTCTTCTTTCTGTCATTCGCTTAGCTCTAGTTTACTATTATTTACGCTTTGTTTTATTTTCTGCTCCTAGTTTAGTTTACTATTCTATTTTTCCATTTTTACAGTCTTTATCCATGCAAGAGCCTACCATTCTATCCTATAGATAGAAGGGAGCCATTCCTGCCCCTATAGCAAGGAGAAATCCCTGCTACATATATACTTAGCCTCATCTCCCTCAGGCTCTTAGAACTTCCTTATTGATATACCTATCCAAGTAATTTTCTTCAAGGATCACGGAGGTCCTATACTTCCATGCTTGAAAGTTGTCATATTTACCAAGATTATCATCAAAATGAGTGTGATGATTCATTTTTAAATGAGAACCTATTGGTTGTATTTTCTGGATGAGGCCAACTAAGGAGAATCACCATACAAGTCGCTTACTGCAACTTCCAGTGTGTTTGGATTAGTTAATTCTTACAGGCTATGGTCTTGCTACCATATAAGTTTTCACTCTCATAAGGAGATTCCTATTAGTTTAACTTAGAAAAGGTATATCCTAAACTAATTAATAAAAGCTAAACTAAATCCTAATTAAAACAACTAAACTAAAACTAATTACTTATGTACAAATTATATTAATCTATCTACAATAAAATGTCTATTTAACAACTAAATTTCTAATTTGTGTTTTTCTCTCTTAAGGAGAGTCTCTCTTTAAGTTTTCAAGTGTTATTATCGGAATTGCTCAAAAATATGAAAGATAACTAATTGTAATACAAATTCGATTATTGTAAATACATAGATTTAAAGCTGCTAAATCACACAGATTTAACAATTGTTAAATTGTATCTTGAAAAAATAACACTAAAAATATAATTTAAAACTAAAATTTACCTAATCTATTTCTATCCTATCATGCGCAGAAGCATGGTTAATATTTATGTTACCTTAAAACCTGAAGTAATATCAATACTATTTGAATCAGAATGACAATGTAAAGTCAATCATTCTAATTTAAACAACACGTATCTTTTGGCAACATAAATAATTAAAATAATAACAACATTTTATCATTAAAACACTAATGAGATCAATTAAATAGATTCAAGAATAACATACAATTCACGAATTAATGAAGATGATATTAACATCCAATCACATAGTATACATATGCCAAAAATATAGATATAGAAGATATAAACATGAGTTTTTATACATATTTGAAAATAAATTCTCAAACTAGATTGAATAGGTTGTGACAAGATTCTGTTACAAAACAGTAATATTGATCACAACCCACTCCCATGCTTCTATTACATCCATCCTTGAATCTCAAGAGAAGCAAAAACATAAATTTTGGGAATAAAATTCCCTCCAATTCTACCAACACTTCCCCCTAGAAGCATCTCCTCAACTCTTTCCAAAGCAAATTTTACAGAAAATAAATGATTTCAGAAGAGAATAAATTCATCTTCGGATCTCTATAGAACTTCCACCTCTACCACAAGTCAAAGCTCTTTTTTTTAAATATAGAGAAGGCTCATAACAAATTGCAGAAAATGGATCCTACAGCAGGAGAATTTATGGAAAAAGTTGGCTAAAACATGCCCGGATATTTCACATATTGTTCACATTTTGGGAAATGGCCCATGATGAGAGGTAAATAGGCCCATATGTGAAGTGGTTTATCAATCGTTTGAGCTAATTCCTCACGGTTTTGTAACGTCCCTGACCCTCCGACCGGCGAAGAGGACGCTACCCATTACTGCTATCTACTCGGGAAACTAGCCCCATGAACATACAATGGTAAAAATTGAAATGAATTGAAGTAAAAAATGCATAGATGCACAATTATTCATCATATAGTGGAATAAAACTACATTCCATTCAAGCATTTAGCATGTTCATCATTTGAATTAAACATCAAATACAATTGCAGAGGTGAAATAGACGAGAATACTTATCTTATGAAGAAGCTCATCCCGCAACCAACTATATTGTTGCAATGTTCCACCCAACCACAGGCCTATGTGCTCCTTAATCTCTTAGCAAAACTGCCACCTCGAGCTGGCCATGATTCCCCAAGGAATAAGGAACTAAGCATGCTCACACATAGCCAAGGATATGCCAAGACTTGGCTAAGCCAACATAGTTGGGTTTATGAGGCGAAGAGTACACAACAACACATAACCAAGCCAACAAGTTGGGTTTATTAGGTTATCAGGGGATGGAAGCACTGTCTGCTAAGACAGTTTAATCACTTAAGAGCTAAGGATTCCTACACCAGAACTAGCTTCACTCCTAGGACATCAACACACACCCAACATAAGGAATCATTCCCTTCTCTATTGCACAGTCCCTCAAGGCATGATTTCCCTTCCAGTGCTATTCAGCGGGTGTATAGAAGAGAGTCAACCCTCTAGCTATGTCTATGAGGCTCCTGCAAAACACTAGGTTATCAAGAAGATTCCTTTCCACTCCTACACAGTCCAAAGACCAATTGCATACATAGCAATATACACCATTTCTGGGTAGAGGAAAACAATTCAGCCACAAAATTAACTGCCAAGGAGGGTAATAATAACCCACTAACAACAGACCGTATCCCATGAAGTTTTTTTCCCTAATGTGGCCAAAAGTGAATACAATACACAATATTTACAATGTTGGGCATGAACAAAAACATCTTGTAAGCTAAAATAAAAAATGGTAAGTAAAACAAACCCAAGAGCCCAAAATTGATTTTCAACTTGGCAGACAGTGGAGAAATGCAACCAGAAACGTTGGGGAAGAAACCCAACCATATATCATTACAAAAAACGAATCCACAGACCAGGATACTAAAGAGAATGACTGCCCATGTGAGGGAGAAACACACACAACAACCCAAAATGAATTTCACACACAGAAGAATTCCTAGCCGCTTAAGAGAACCCCAACATGGGTGAATGATGAAGATAAAAATTCCTAGGAGCTCCAATTCATGAATGAGAACACTCAGCCCACAAAATCGTGGAGGTAAAACAACTCCTAAGCTTCCATGCATGAGAAAAATGAAGAAAGTGGGTGTATGGCAGAATGGCATACATTTTTGGGCATTTTCCTTGCCAAGGAAGTCAAAGCATGTTTTTCAAAAATGGGTCCTCTGTCCAATTCGAACTTATGCCCATACTCTTCCCACTCCATGCAATAACTAACTCAACCACATTCTGGTAGAATTTAATGATTGGGGAAAAATAATGATTGGGGAAAAATAAAAAATGGGCAGTTGAGGGTTTGATGGGATCTCCCTTTGACATTTGGTTTCTCACCATTGGCCCAGAGGTTCCAATAATTTCCCTCCCTATTCCTTAGGAAAATCATGCCCTTTTCATTATGGTTGCATTGAATTAGCTGGCTATGGGGATTTTTAATTAAAATGCATATTTACATGATGCCAAAATTATAATATGTCGGATAGCACAATATACCATCGACAACGATTTTAATCGCCAGAGCGTAAAAAATTAAATTGGTGGTGGGGATTTTTCCTTTAGCTCCACACCATGATTAATTACAATATATACATCATATACATTTTAATGCAAATGAGGTCAAAATTGGGGTGTTGCATTCCCCTCCCCCTTCAATAGCATTGTCCTTAGTGCTTTACAAAATTAAACAAAATGCTACACTGGTACCGCCTCAGTGCTCCGTAGAATTGAACAAAAATGGGTGTGCCAATCGCATGGCATCCTCCATCTCCCATGTAGCCTCTTCAGGACCATAGTTCTCCCATTGCACCTTTACCTTCCCTGTGGCTCGTTTTTGGAGCATGGTGACCTTCTTGTCAAGGATGCGCACTGGATCAATTTGGAACTATTCCTCGGGTTCCACCTGAATCACATCCCAATTTATCACATGGTTAGAATCATGTACATATTTCTTAAGCAAAGAAACATGAAAAACATCATGAGCTCTAGTTCTAGTAGGAAATGCAAGTTTATATGCAACTAGCCCTATTCTTTCAAGCACTTCAAATGGACCACAATATCTAGGTGACAACTTGGCACAACTTCCAAGCTTCAAGGAACTCTTCTTTGCCCTCGCTCTGAGGTAAACATGATTCCCAACACTGAAATCTCTATTCACCCTATGCTTATCTGCATAGATTTTCTATCTATCCTAGGCTGCTTTTAGATTCTGTCTGATCTTTACAATCTGTTGCTCCATCTCCTTAAGCAATTCTGGACCAAGCACAACCCTGTTCATTGGATTATCCCAAGTCACCGGTGTCTTACACCTTCTTCCATACAAAGCTTCATACGGACTCATCCCCAAGGATGCCTGCTGTCCATTGTTATAAGCAAAGTCTACCAAGTGTAAATAATCTTCCCACTTGGTTGCTTTATCCATCACATACATGCAAAGCATGTGTTCAAGCACTTCGTTAAATTTCTCTGTCTTCCCATCAGTCTGAGGATGGTATGCAGTTCTGAAGTTTGGTTTTGTACCCAAATATGCAAACAATCCCTTCCAAAAATTTGAAGTGAACGTGACATCTCTGTCAGAGACTATTGCCTTAGGTAATCCATGCAATTTGAAAATATTTTTAATGAAGATCTTTACAATGTTGTCAGTATTATGCGTAGAATTAACCGGTATAAAATGTGATGTCTTTGTGAACTTGTCCACCATAACCATGATGGAATCATGTTGTCTCCAAGTCATTGGCAATCCTGTAATGAAATCCATGGAAATAACTTCCCATTTTCATTCTAGAATGGGAAAAGGCTGTAACAAACCTACTGGATGTTGATGCTGAACCTTTACCCACTAACATTTCATGCACCTTGAAATATATTCAGCCATGTCCTTTTTCATTCTTGGTGAAAAGTACCACTTTCTACCTGTAGCAATTGTCTTCTGATATCCTGGGTGACCAGAATATGGAGCTTGCTAGATTTCATCCATAACAACTCTCCTTATATCTGCTACATTTGGAATATAAATTCTTCCTTTATAAGTAAGAAGTCCATCTTCTTCCAACTTGTATCCCTCATACCTCTTCTCAATACTTTGTTGCTGCAATTTGTCTTTTTCCTGCACATACATTTCATCTTCAGTAGTATGACTAACAATCTGCTATCTCAAATCTGATTGGCAAATACTAAGAGATGCCACATGCATTTCCTACACCTTCAGGCTGAGCGCATCGGTTACCTTATTCTCTTTTCCCTTTATGTGCTTGATTTCAAAATCAAACTCACATAAAAACTCCAACCATCTCGCTTGCCTAGCATTCAGAGTAGGCTGATCAAACAAATACTTCAGACCACAATGGTCTGTCCTTAGGTCAAATATTGTACCCATCAAGTAATGCCTCCACATCTTGAGAGCATGTACTATGACTGCAATCTCTAGATCATGAGTGACATAGTTTTTCTCCTGTTCTTTCAACTTTCTTGATTCATAACATATCACATGGTTGTCTTGCATAAGGACTCCTCCAAGCCCTTGTCCGCATGCATCAGTACATACCACAAAATATTGCTCTGGGTCTGCAATGTTCAATACTGGTGCACTAGTGAGAAGATTCTTCAACTGCTGGAAGCTTTCTTCAGTCCCTGATGTCCATTCAAACTTTATCCCCTTATTTTGCAAAGAAGTGATGGCATGTGCAACTTTGGAGAATCCTTCAATGAATCTCCTATAGAATATACATTTTAATGCAAACGGGGTCAAAACTAGGGTGTTACAGTTTTTCTCATAGTCGTCCATGCAAAAAAATCTCTTCTAAAGGTACACGATTCTCCATTTTTGTAGTTTGGTTAGTTCGATGAACTCACCATTTCCTTTATGCTATCTTCCTGTCAAAAAATTGTGACGCAGTTAATTATAATTACAATAAATGTTTTTTGCAAAGCTCTATTTTGTAAATCATTTTGTTATGTATCCTAATAAAAAATAAACTTAAACCATGCATAAATTTTCTTCAATAATGTCTTGTATTTATCATATATGAAAGTCAATTATATAAATAAGTCATTAATATTTTCTTTTAAAATTATATTAAATATATATATACAATAATAATAATTATTGATTTCAAAAGATATTCTATGAACACTATATTACTTTTAGATCGGAATTAGATGACTGCAGAAATTAAATACTTCCATACATATAGATATTAATAAGCCATCTAAATAGGATTCAAAATTTGTTTATCAACAAGGAGAGATAATTATTATTTGTCAAAAATAATACTTCACTTCATGAATGGGAATAATTTACTCCTCCCAGAGTTTCCAAACATATCCTATAGGATTATAATATAAGCCTTAAGTGAATTATTTAAACGTTGTCCTAATAATTATAGCATTTCACAAAAGGAACCGTTTTTATCAAAAATTTAAGGCTAGTGAAATTCAATGATCCTTTCAAAATTGAAAGCAAAGTTAAGGTTCTATTTATTTAAAATAAAAATTGGTAAGATGAGGATTGAAAGTATAAAACTAAGTATTTAATTGAATTATTAAAATCCATCAAAGTATACAATTATTTGTTGATACATTTAGAAATCGAAAAGTTTGGCAAGACTATATAAGGATTAAGATAATTTAATTAATTCAAAATGAAATAAGTGTCATGAATAAACTGAAATAAGGACATGGCGCATCATTAAGTAATCACAAGACTACAAAATCAAAGAACCAAGGTCATCCAAATCACCCAATCCACATCTAATAAAATCCAAGCAAAACAACTAACAATGCAAAGAATGAAAGATCAAATAAATAAAAGCATAGAAACCACCTACCAAAGAAAATAAGATAAGATAAAGGAAAATTAAAAGAAAATACTTACAAAATTCTAATGGGGGGTCCCTTTATTTTGCAAAAATAAAGGGGAGTTATTGGGGTGTCAACAAATGACAAAATACCTGGGTGAACCAATTATATTTGTTCATCTTGCTTCAAACAATTAAGTAAGATGTATTCTTAATATTTTCTAGGAGAAATCATAAAACCTCAATCTAATAAAAACCAATGTCAAATGATTTTCATATCTACAAATTGTTTCAGAATTATCCTCTCTACTATTAAATTTTTTTTTTTTTTGAAGATGAGCCAAAAGATTACCCTGTAAACAGTAAGTACTAAAAAATTAAAGTTAATACCAACCATTAGTATAAAGATGTAGCTATTTACTTTTCTGGAAAAATTCTAGAATTTGTTCCAATTATTGAAATCATCCATTTTTTCATCATTTTTTTCATTATTCTTCATAAAAGAAGGAATCAATGTCCTAGCTTAGTAACCAAAAGATAGCGTTACCCACAAACATCACTAGAAAATGAATCAGTTGGCTCATTACTGAGACCCCCTATCTCTTGATCAAGAAACCAAGAGCCAATACCATATTGTTGGTAATGTCTTAACAGTGATGCTCATGATCTTGACCAGACCGGATCATTATTGAGACCTTCCATTCCCAATTTTATAACATTAAAAATTTATGAAGGGAACATATCAAGAAACTTCTTAAATTGTAAGTAAGCTTAAAGAGAACTAATAATTTAGATTGATAAGTATTTTCCAAGTACAAGGTTTTGAAAAGGTAACTAACCAGCTATCTTTACTATCATAAAGAAACATATCGTAGAGGATTGATCCTAATTATAATTACAAATACTATAATACTATAACAGGTTCATTTCAGATTTAATAAGATCTCATCATTAGTCCAAGCAAATTGAAAGAGTATACTTTATCACAATTACTCAAAATAAATGAACAAATTTAAATTCAGCCAAAAGAGTTTATTTATATACAAATTCCTTCTTTTTAAAAACAAAGAGGAAAATCAGGAAGCTCAAAATCTCAAATTCACTACTGAAAACCATTCAACCAAATAAATTTAAAAAGGAGAAATAAAAACCACTAATTGAAGGTCAAAATACTAAAAAAATTATATACAAGATAGTAACTGAGCAAATCCAAAATTCAACCAAACGGTATGTATTACAATCCAAAAGAAAAGAGGATTAAGTATTCACAAAGATGGGCAATGATAAGTATACTTTTTAATATTTATCAAAACTTTAGTTGATTGTCAAAGAAGGTAAATGAACTCGAAATTTGATGTCACATCCCCACCCCTCATCTCGACGGAGGGAATGTGACTATGCTGTTATCTAATCCAGGAAATCTATCCCCATGAATGTAGTATAAAATGAAATTCATTGAACTAATAACATACACAAATGCATGAATATTTAACATGTAGTGGAAGAAAAATTCATTCCATTCAAGCATTTAACCTGTTCATCATAATTCATTTAAGCAAATACACGTGCATATATTTAAACACAAGAATACTTATCTCGGAAGAAGCTCATCCTACAACCAACTATGTCACTACAACGTTCCACCCAACCATAGGCCAGTGCGCTCATCAATCTCTCAGCAACACTGCCACCCTGAGCTCGACATGATTCCCACAAGGAATAAGGAACATTAGCAACATCACACATAACCAAGGATACCACAAAATTCAGCCAAGCCAACACAATTGGGTTTATTAGGCTGCAAAGGAGTTGGAAAGGCTGACTAGTAAGCTAGTGATCTCACCCATAGAGCTATGGACACCTACACCAGATCTAGCCTGGATTTTAGAACATCCACACACCCAACACAAGGAAGCATCCCCTTCTCTACTACACAATCCCTTAGGCAATTCCTTCTTTTCCAATGCTATTTAGGGTGTGCAAAGAAGAAAACCAGCCCCTTAGAACTATCTATGAGGCTCCTCCACACACTAGGTTTATCAAGCCAGTCATACCCCATTTCCACACCCAATTCAGTTCAGAGACCAAGCAAAATATGCATACAGAACAATTACAGCTGGCTTGAAGGAAAACATTACAAGACCCAAAATCAGAAGTGTCAACTGAGGAAAAATAGTCCCTAGATCAAAATTTATTTCACCAACTAAGAAATAGATTCACGTGGGTGTAAATGGCTCATCACCCACTCAGAAATTGTGGTCTCTTCCTCAGTATGATGTGCACAACCAAAATCGAATTCCAACCATGGCAGAATGGAAGAAAAATTCCAAAATCGTGCAGGAGAAGATGGAAAATGGTGGACTGAGGAACATAACACTTGCATGAGTGAAAATCAACTGCCAGAGCACATGAGAAGAATTCCTGAGTGAGGAATCAAAATCATCTTCCTGAGAGTGAGAGTAATCCACTCTGCTTTTGCACATGAGCGATAATGGGTGAGAGATCTCCCTTGGGCATGCATGTGGGAAATGGCCTATGACCCTTCCCAGGAATGACAGCTCCACCCACCTCTACGGTTGCCCATGCTTCACATCCATCAAAGCAATAACTATCCCAATTAATTCTTGGAGAGTTTAATTCGTTGGTGAATAAGACAAGAAAAGGTGAGTAAGAAAAAAAGGTGGCTGATAGCTAGATGGGTTCTCCTTTTGACACATGTATTTTCCCCAATGGATCAAACGTTAAATATCCCCCCTCCTTATCCTTAGGAAATCATTTCTCATCTCTTTTAATGTTGCATTGACATAGTTGGTTGTGGGTTTTTAATTAAATTGCATATTTACATGATGTCCAAAATTATAATGTGTCGACTAGCACAAAATTCCATCGGAAACAATTTTAATCGTCAAACCTAAAATGATAAATCAGTGGTGGGGATTTTGCCTTTAGCTCCACACCACAATTAAATACAATATTTACATCATATACATTTTTAATGCAAACTAGGTCAAAACTAGGGTGTTACATTCGAAAATCAAGACATGGTCATATTCTATGAGACGAGCTATATGAAATAATGTAAAAATCACAAAATTATGGCATGCGTAAAGAATGATGACAAATCTCCTAATATTAAATTTTACCACAATATAATGATACAAAAGATTAAGCTTTTCGTAAAAGGGTCAATATGAATGGAAATAAAAATAGTAGATGTTAATATGTATGTCAAAAATGGATATAATGAAATAGTCATGATAATTTCCATAAGAAGCATCATAAGATCATCGTTGATGTCAAGTTTCAACAATATTTGAATATTGCAAAATCATTGAGTTGTTTAAAAATTTCTTCTTTACTTCTGATTATGATAAAATTCATTTAATTAATGGATCAAAAGTTTGAATAAACCATATCCTTTATTCAGCACTATTTACAAAAGGTCAAAAAGATAAACCTTAATATCTACAATGATGACATCCATTTGAAAATTAATGATCCATGCTAAATTCCATATCAAATAATGAAATCATAAGAAGAATCAAAATATATATTCTTGTGACATCATGATAAATTAAACATTTCATATTAAAGGTTCGAAAAATAAGAAATGTTTTAAGTAAATAGAATGAACAAGAATGAAAAGAATCTTTTATGTGAACATATTTTTGATAGTGGTTCACCTTTCATCAAAGTTATTGATCACTGCTTTATTGAAACCAAAACTAAAGTAACTAATTCACTAACTATCCTACTTCTAAGCTAAATCACATATATACAAAATATCAAGTAAAATGAAACAACCAATGAAGCTGACCAAGTAACCTTAAATCTGTGTATTTATACACATCGTGAATTAGAAATAAGAATGATAAAATGAAAAGAAAAATATTATAACTATGAATATCTATATCTAAGCAATGCGAAATGAGAGGATGATTATGAACAACAAATTTTGCATGGAATGAGTCCTCTAACCAAGCTTCCATTGGATCATGATATGTACAATGATCAATATTTACATGTTGAGATAAATCTACAATGAAGGAATAATCATCCCTAAAATTATTTCTTACTACAATCCCTTCTTTAGATGTGAAAGATGGTTAAGGTATAAGACCAAGACATTTGTATGAAGAATTTTATCTTTTTTTAAAATCGATGTCTGGAATTTGATTTACAAAAAGCAAATCTAAATATTGTTATGATCCCTTTAATGTATGATGTGCAATATTTTCATCACGAATATTGTATTGTAAACAAATACATCTTTTATAAAGATCATAAAATTGAGAAACAATTTTGGTTAATTCATCATCAATATAGTACTTGTTATATCTTCAAAATTGGAAGGAAACGAACATTCTGGCAAAATTTGTTCTGTATAAAATTCTTGTGAGCAAATTGGGTAGTTATAGAAATATTCTAAATAAGAAGGGAAATTATTTCCCAAAAATCTCCCCTTTCCATCTTCTAAACATTTTTTATGGTGAGAAATTTATCACTATTTAGTTTTTGTCCTTGTAAAACAGAAGATTTTAAGTCTACACAAACTTGAGTTTCAGGAATATGAAAAACTTTTCTTTGATAATCAAAATTATTACCCAATGTTTCAATAGAAGGTGAGTTTGAATAATTATTCAATAAGTTGTCATTGCTCACATAATCATATGAAACCAAACTCTCGTTTGAAGTTGAAGATTTAGATGGAGGACAACTCCAAAATTGGTTTGATATTGAAATATTATGATCAGATTTATTGATTGAATTAGAGATATCTCTCTGCTAGATATTGAACTTTCATTACTGAATTCATACTTGTAATTCAGATCAGATAAATATTTATGGTCAATAGAGATATATTCTAAACAATTATCAACTCTAGAAAATGGTAAACTATGAAAGGAACTTGATTCCTTCATTAAGTTATTGGTATCTGGAGAAAATTCACTAGTTTGTAAATCAATTTTAGATTCATGACAAGGTTGAACAAAGTGATTAAATGATGTATTTTTTTACACTAATAAATCAAAAGAGCTTGAATTATGATCTTCTTCAAGGGTTTGAGATGTGGATTCAAAACTATGAGAGTTGGAAGTAAGGAATTCTTCATATTCAATTTTAGGTGGAGGATAATTATAATCAAGCTGTAATGAATTTACAACTGCGGTTTGGTTTTCTTGTAAACCTATTGGTTGTGTATGAATAGCTACAATTTTTCTTTCATTATGCATAAGTGATTTACTTTTTTATTATGATGCAAATATAGAATTTCATTATACAAAATATTAACTTGATCTTTCAACCTATAAATCTCATATTCATTATGTTCTTCATCATTATTTTAACTATCATCATTACCGAAAAATAAAGAAGAAAAAGGATATAAGGAATATCTCTTAAAATATTTCTCTAAAGCTTATGCGTGCTCTCATTCTCTATCAAAATATTTTATACATTTTTGCAATACAAATAGAGCTGAAGACATGGGTAAAGAACGTACATACCACTCATATAGAATATCACTTGAAGGTTTTTTATTGTGTTTGAGTCGATGATAAACTTGCCAAAAGAGTTTTTTTAAATTGCGAATAGATTCATCTTCTTTGACCTGTATTCATGCAAATCAAGATATATATCAGTCGCATTATAAATATCATAATAATTTTGAAAAATCCTTTTAAAATCAGACCAACCATTAATAGTGTTAATAGGAGGAACAAAGAACCAGTCTAATACCTTACCTTCAAAAGTAAAGGGGAAGAGACTCCATAAAACATATTCATATTGAATATCAAGTAAACATAAGACTGACTCATATTTTCTAACATGTTCTAGAGTTTTTATATTCCCTTCATCAAACTTTGGTAAAAAACATAACTTCCTTTCGCAGGAGCTCATGCAATGGTCCATGCAAGCTCAATGTCATGTTATACTCCCATGCAGGGATTTGGGAATGCACCATAATTGATAAAACATACTAAAATTGACTTAAGTAGGTTAGCATGTCGACTAACCAACCCTATGATGCTTGTGTGACAACATAGAAGAATAAAAAAAATTAAAAACATTGAAATATAAGAGTTGGAGGGTAAATGGTTAATGGACAATAAAAAAATAAAAGATAAAAACAAAAACCATTTGTTTTAACTCATGAACCTCCTTCTAGCGTCATTTGTTGGCTAAATTTTTTGAATGAGGCCAACTAAGGAGAATCATCCCACCCAAGTCGCTTACTGCAGCTTCCGGTGTATTTGTATTAGTTGATTCTCGTAGGTTATGGTCCTGCTCCCATCTAAGTTTTCAGACTCTTAAGGAGAGTCCTATTACTTTAATGATAGAAAAAATATAGCTTAAACTATTTAATAAAATATAAACTAAATCCTAATTAAAAAATTCAAACTTAAACTAATTACTTATCTACAATCTATATTAATCTATCTCCAATAAAATTTCTAATTAACATCTAAATGTCTAATTTGTGTTTTTCTCTCTTAAGGAGTGTATCTCTTTAAGTTTTCAAGCAATATTACTATAATTGATAAAAAAATATGAAAGATAACTAATTGTAATACAAAATTTAATTATTGTAGATACACAAATTTAGCAGCTGCTAAATAACATGGATTTAAGAGGTGTTAAACTATATCTTGCAAAAATAACACTAAAATCTAATTTAAAACTAAAATTTAAATAATCTATTTCTATCCTATCCTATGTAGGAGCATGGTTAATATTAATGTTACCTTAAAACCTGAATTAAGATAAATACTATTTTAATCAGAATGACAATGTAGAGTCAATCATACTAATTTAAACATGTATCTTTTGACAACATGAATAATTAAAATAATAACAACAAATTATCATTAAAACACTTATGTGATCAATTAAACAGATTCAATAATAGCATACAATTGAAGGAATAATGAACATGATATTAGCATACAATCACACAGTATACATATGCCAAAAATATAGATATAGCAGATATAAACATGTTTTTTTTATATATTTTGGAAAATGGATTATCAAACTAGATTGAAGAGGCTGTGACAAGACTCTGTTACAAAACAATAATATTGATCATGACCCACTCTCATGCTTCTATTACATCCATCCTTGAATCTCAAGAGAAACAAAAAAACATAAATTTTGGGAAGAAATTTTTCTCGAGTTCTCCCAACACTTCCCCCTAGAAGTATCTCCTCAACTATTTCCAAAGAAACGTTTACAAAAAATAAATTATTTAAGAAGAGAACACATTCATCTTTAGATCTATGGAGAGCTTTCTCCTCTGCCACAAGTCGAATTCATTCTATTTAAATATAGAGAAGTCTCATAACAAAGTCCAGAAAATGGATCTTACAGTTCGTGCATTTATGAAAATATCCGGTTAAAGCATGCCTGAGTATTTCATTATGTGTGCATTTGTTTGGGAAATGCACCAGAATTAAAGGTAAATAGGCCCATTTGTGAAGTGTGTTTTCAATTGTTTGAGCTAATTCCTTAGGGTTTTCTCACAATCGTCCATGCAAAAACATGTCTTCTATGACTAGATGATTCTCTATTTTTGTAGTGTGGTTAGTTTGATGAACCAACCCTTTTCTTTATGTTATCTTCCTGTCAAAAATTTGTGACAAGTAGTTGACTAGAATTAGAATAAATGTTTTTGGAAAAACTCTCTTTTGTAAACAATTTTGATATGTATCCTCATCAAAACAAACTTAAACCATGCATCAATTTTCTTCAATGAAAAATATTGTAAATCGTATCTTGTATTTATCATATATGAAAGTCAATTATATAAATAGGCTATTAATATTGTCTTTTAAAAGTATATTAAATATAAATAAACAATAATAATAACTATTGATTTCAAAATATATTATATGACATTATATTACTTTTAGATCAGAATTATATGACTAGAAGAAATTAAATACTTCCATACATATAGATATTAATAAGCCAAAATAAGCCATCTAAACAGGATTCAAATTTTGTTTATCAACAAGGCGAGCTAATTATTCCTCATGAAAAATAATACTTCACTTCATGAATGGGAATAGTTGACTCCTCCCATAGTTTCTAAACATATCATCTAGGATACGATAGAATTATAAAATAAGCGATAAGTAAATTATTTAAAATTTGTCTTAATAATTGTAGAATTTCACAAAAGGACAAGTTTTTATCAAAAATTTAAGGCTAGTAAAATTTACTAATCCTTTCAAAATTTAAACCAAGGTTAAGGTTCTATTTCTTTAAAATGCAAATTGGTAAGATGAGGATTGCAAGTATAAAACTGAGTACTTAATTCAATTATTAAAATCGATCAAAGTATACAATTATTCATTGATACATTTAAGAATCGAAAAGTTTGGCAAGACTACATAAGGATTAAGATAATTTAATTAAGTAAAAATGAAATAAGTACCATGAATAACCTCAAATAAGGACATGGAAGCATCATTAAGTAATCACGAAACTACAAAATCAAGGAACCAATATAATCCAAATCATCTAATCCTTATGTAATAAAATCCAAGCCAAAGAGCTAACAATGCAAAGAATGAAAGGTTAAAGAAGAAAAGCATAGAAACCACCTACCAAAGGAAATACAATAAGATGAAGGAAAAATAAAAGAAAATACTTATAAAATTCTAATGGGGACCATTTATTTTGCACAAATAAAGGGGAGTTGTTGGGGTGCCAATAGAACCTCAACTGAAAATAACAAAGATTTGGATCTTACTGATTTGAGGTGTCCAACCTGGTTTTGGAGTTGGATGATGTAGGGTTGGATAGAGAATCCCTAATTTTCCAAACTTGGAATTTCAAGCTTCCTATTGGACAAAAGAATGTGCCTCTTCAAGGAGCGTTGTCCAATGTACTCATTTTTTTAAAACAGTGGTGGGAAGATCCCAAAACAGGAAGCCCTAGTTTTTCCAATTTCTTTGGCATAATTGTGTGATATTGATTCTGCTGCATCTCCAGATTTTATTCTACATAAGGTATGAAACATCACACTAGGGTATCTTGATATGTCTTATTTCCAAACCCACATGTTAGATCAGAATTGGATTCACAAAGTGGGACTTATCATAATTTTCCCAAGGTGACTGTTTTGAGGACTATTCAGCATAGTGAACTTGTAGGAATGCCACATGTCAGTGTTTCACATTAAAGTTATGAGAATCATACCACATAAACTATAGTATATTCCCTATCTGCAACATCTTGCAACAATTGATTTTTCCCTTCCTATCCTGAGATATAACAATTATCCCTAGGTCACTTGTTTATGATTGTATCCTAGAGAAGCATGGAATCCTGATTTTGAGGATCATATATCATATATTATAGAGCCTCTATGGTTGAAACCCATACACAAGGTACAAAAGTATTTCTTCTTCGGCATGTAAAATTTTCAGCTCCAAATACTTATCCAATATTGAGTTATAGCGAAATTTCCAAGATGACTAGATTTAGTCTTATAGGGTTTTCAAGCATGAAGCCCTAATTTCCAGTAGTTGCCATTGTTGTTTTATTTTGGCTGCACAATGCCTTCTTTCAGAGTAGCTATGATACCATGTTAGTTTTTCTAAGTTAATTTTCTTAGGATCTATATCTGAAAGAATAACAAGAACAACCATACATCAAAGATACACAAGACACAAATGTTTTCATTGGGGAAACCATAAACGAGAAAACCCCACAAACTTCCTCACAATAGTTCTGTCACAAAGACAAGATGACAAGATAGAATAACTGAAGAATAATGTGTCTACATCAGCTCTCTAATTCTCCTCTTCCTCTCTCTCCTAATGCACACCTGAGAGAGAAAGTGAGTGTGTGAAAAATGAGGAGGGTGCCTCCCTATTTATATTCATTAGAGGAAATTTCACCTCAAAATGGGCCTCCTAAAAAAAATTAATAAAATAATAGTTAAAATAATAAAATAATATTTATTAATTTTGGAGGAAGAAAAAAAAAATTTGTTTGTATTTTCGACATATCTCCCCGTGTTTTTACTCAAATTTTGATCGAGAGAGCTCGTTGGATGTGGAATTAAATTCTACATCCAACGAGTACCCACTCGACATACTTTTGATGGACCCTGCTACCCCAAAAACAAGAAATACCTGAAAAAACATGACGATGATGTCATCATCACATTTTTTCAGGTATTTCTTGTTTTTCAGGTAGCGGGGTCCATCAGAAGTATTCCAAGTGGGTAATCATTGGATGTGGAATTTAATTCCGCATCCAACGAGCTTTCCCGATCAAAATTTGAGTAAAAAAATGGGGAGATATGTCAAAAATACAAACAAAAAAGTAGTTGTTTTTATGATACCTATCCCCAAATTTATATTAAAAAAGTGTTTAAGACCTATACGGTATTTCAAATTTAAAGCAATTTCATTGGATAACACATGATGACATGGAATTTGAGTTAAAGTTAAAAGGCCCATTTTGAGTTGAAATTTGCTCTAATGCTTCCATTGATTTGTTAACTCAAATACTAGGTCGATGAGGTTACCTTTCAGTCCAACCTACCTAATAATACTCATAAATACATTTTCCTTTGTTTAACATGGGTACTAGTGCCCCAACTTAAAATATAGGGTTTACCTCAATGACCATACACAACGATGGCATCCTGAAAGGAGAAACACCTATCTCTAATGGGGGTACAACAATATACAATAGTAATATACATCATAGTATCTCCCGAAGTTACAATTACAACAACATTTAGTTCATCATAGAGACACATGAAATATAATAATTCAGTCAATGACATCATAAGATGGTATCCACGTACTATGTCATATATTTCACATTTTATCAATGAAAACATTTAAACATATACTATAATCGTAAAAGAAAGGAATCACATGATAATCACAACACTATAACCACATAAATATAGTAACATAATAATCATGGTGACATCATAAGCATAGTAACATGATAATCATAGTTTCATAATAAACATAGTAACACTAAAATCTCATTCCCTCCATGTCATACATAAATATTACTCAGTCGAGCCAAGTCCAAAAGAAAATAAGAAAATAAAGTGTAGTATGTATGACTA
The DNA here is from genome assembly GCA_001517045.1 of Pseudotsuga menziesii. Taxonomy (NCBI): domain Eukaryota; kingdom Viridiplantae; phylum Streptophyta; class Pinopsida; order Pinales; family Pinaceae; genus Pseudotsuga; species Pseudotsuga menziesii. Next base: position 2,994 of record LPNX010088334.1, on the reverse strand, counting down.
GTAAATAGGTATAGTCAAAATATGGGGAATTATAACATGTATAGGTAGTTATGTTTATGTTCCATTGTATCACATATTATAATTTCGGCTCCATAGGATCGCACCTTCATATGTGGTCTTTAATATATTAAGAGTACATTTACAACACTAGGAAGTTTCCTAAACTTAAGTCAACTTATTGTTTAGTTGATTTTTTAAATTCTTTAGAAATAATAGATCAATGATATGAGAAATGATTCTAATAAGAAGAATATGAAATAGATCTTGCTACTAAGAATTCTCACAAGCATACACAGGAAAAATAGAGAGAATAAAAGAGATTGAATCATGTGAATGAAGAGATGAATATTGGTGTGTATCCTTCTGTTGAATAATGATGAATAATAGTGTACATAAATAGTACATCCCTCATAGGAAAATTGAGTTGTATGGAGACAACTCATAAAGATCAAAAAGGTCGACTTACCAAAATATAGCAAACCCCCATAGGTGGCTAAAGCACTTCCCAAATCTACCAAGGACCTCATGAATTGTAAAAAAAAATGAGTGATTTGTTAAGGGAGATAGAAAAACATGTTAATCCTAGAAAATGGAGAAAAACTAATGAGGATGGGTTGGAAACAAAAGCTGCCAGTTTCCTAGTTGACTGGCTTTTATCTTATCCACAGAAAAGCTGGAAAAGAAGAATAAAGCGGAATCTATTGTAATGTGCTATATACTATTTCTAGATGGTCAAAAGGTGTTCAAAATAAAACTATATTTAGAAATAAATCATTCCTGGGATATAGATGGCATGTATTGACTTTAAGGTGCAAGTGGATGCGACCTAATCAAGCAAGTGGGTGAATAATTAATCAAATAATTATTTTAATTATTTTATATTAAGTTATGAGTGGGTTTAATATATTCCAAAACCACCATATAATTATGAATTTATTATGGTATGAAAAAAAATATAGATGCATATAGGGCCCAACAACAAGGCTATGGTCACCCTTTAACAATTATTATGTCCAGAAAAATGAGGAAAGAGGAAAAACAACATGGGGAAAATCCTCCCTCAAGAAAGGACAAGGAACACAATTTTGAAATAATATGTCTTCAACATATCCTTATCTTCACTTGAATTATCTGAGTGAAATGCTTCCAGATAGAAGACTTGTTGAAGAAATCATGAACTCCATGATCATGCACTGGAATATAGAACTTGGAAGAGGGAAGAGGAGAGACTCCTTGTATCTCATCATCTAATGAAGTGGGAGCACTATCTGAATGCTTCTTTATTTTGTCAAAATATTATCTACAAACATAATCTGAAATGGAAAAGAGATCTGTGCATACTCCTTCCCAAATAGTACAAAAATTAAGACAATTTATTTCACACCCAATTCCCTGAATAGCTGCAAAATTGTGATGTGAATCACATGTCAATATTCCAATATGATGTAGCACCTGTATAGATATTATATTAGGCTGATAAAAATCTGATATATCATAAATATTATCATATGGAACAGCAAAGGAAAAGTCATCAGTGGCTCCATGAGGATATAGGGCTAGACTAGGAAAATTATGAGCAACTGGGGAAAATTGATAGGTGTAAAAATATGAATGATGGATGCGCATAAGATATGAACCATAAGTGTTTAGAACATATCCAAGCATGTTTAATATAATTCCAAATATGAATAAGTACATGGATAACCAGCCACTGAAATATAGGAAAGACTTCAAACCATGTAAGATAAATATCACTGCATAAGAGATCAATGAGGAATCAACTAGTGAACTTGGGATTTGTATAGTCTTAGGATTATTAAAAAGTATGGTATATGGTATGGATGGTGGTATTATATGTTTCATGACATTCATATCATCCTGAAAAAAATATTTTAAATAAGATATGTTGAGTCCAGATTTGGTCCCTTTTTAACCATCTTTAATCACCTTTCTTCCCTTGCTTTACACTGCTTAGCATACCAATCAGACTGACTTTCTTCACTTTATCCCTTAATTTGTCAAGGTAAGACTGATTATTATTTTACCTTAGTTAATGCTTATTCTTGTGACAATTAAGGCTATTTATCTCTTGAAATTGTGCTAATATGTGTGATCTATGAAGACAATGTGAGATGAGCAGAATGCAGGGGATGAAGCTGAACAAGTCTAGGGACAAGGGGTGGTCGTGACACAAAAAGGATCCTTCATCTGTCCCTCATCTATGGAGACACGTGACATTCCAGTCAAGGGCCGGTCAGAGCAGCCGTAACAGAACGAGCTATGATCGAGGGGTCTTCAGGATAGCTGCGCGAATATTATGGTGATCTGAGAAGATCGCTACTTCTGGGCCAGTCAACAATCTTCTTGTATTTTCTATAATTGTATCATGCCACGTCTTGTAACAAACAATGTTATTCAGGGCGCCTGAAGATCAGAGATCTTCATGGCTTCCCTTTGCAATAGGATGGGACGTTATCACTTGTAGGTATAAATGCAGAAAGATGTCTCGGTCCAGGGGGTTGGAAAATACTGAATTCATTTGTGTATTAACAGTGGGAGCAATCTGTAATAATTCTTTCTTTTTAATACAAAGAGTACTACTGGTTTAAGGGAGCTGTACATTGTTCATCCAGCGTCTCTGTGTGAAGGCTGGGCCCGCCTTTCGCAGAGATTGCTGAGTTAAGGTAGGATCTTTCAATTTATGGTTGTGTGAAGTTTCATTAATTACTTTTATGTGTGCGCAGCAGTAGTGTGTGTGATTTACAGGATTTCATTCCTCAAGATTGATAGCTGTAACAGTGTGACAGTTGACTGAGTAGTAATCTTTATGCGATTCATTTATTAGCTGTGCGCAACTCTGTTCATCTCATAGTTCAGAATGACATCCCATGAATCATGTGTAATCCTTTGATTGTTATAATTGTTGATTCTTATTTCTGCAATTCAATTCTTAGAACAGCTGAGTGTGATCTGTCGCAATTGAATTTCTAGATT
>LPNX010088327.1:11412-49875 GCA_001517045.1 Pseudotsuga menziesii | reverse complement strand
CTTTCTCTTATGCTTTCAATGTACCAAGGGGTTCCTTATATAGCTCTTCAAAGGGATACTGAAGGGTCGAATCCGTGCGATCTCAAGGCATATGGAAGGTCAAGATTCATATGAGTCGGATCCAAGTCAAGGAACAGTCCAAAAGGATTTGGATTTATGCACACATCCCGATGTACGCGACTATAGAGGGAATATCCGCGTATGTACGCGGTTATCGGGGAAAAAGCCGCGTATATCAATATTATAATGTTTTTTGGGGATGATTAAGGTAACATCAAAAGATATAAAGTGGTCCAAAGGGACTAATGAGTCTGCAGCGGGACAAGGGAAGGCCATACAATGTGTGATTCACCTAGTGTGGTGAAATCCGCTATAACAAAAAGGAAGACAAACATACAGTTTGGGAGTTGGAATTTTGACTCAAAGAGAGGCTTTTGGAGCTTTGAGATCTCAAGCTAGCACTTATAACTCTTATGTAAGTTGATGACTGTTATTGATTATATATAAACTGATAAGCCTTTTCACCTGTCATGCTATTTAAGTTCTGATCGGGTTCATTGCTTAGTCTACAATTTCATTTCTTCTTTAAAGGTTTTATTCATGTAAATACTTGTAGCTTGTGGGTGGAATTAGTATCTCATGTGTAATGTTTATGGCTTGTTGGGGTGTGTTTGANTGCTTAGTCTACAATTTCATTTCTTCTTTAAAGGTTTTATTCATGTAAATACTTGTAGCTTGTGGGTGGAATTAGTATCTCATGTGTAATGTTTATGGCTTGTTGGGATGTGTTTGATCTTCATTTTATATAACTTGTGCATGATTCAGTTCTGTATTATCTTGTGAATGTTTATTACCTACTTGCTGATGAAGTTTTAAACCAAAACCCTAAAAAACCAATTTCATTTTGTTTTCTTTTTTATATTGTGTTAGCTTCTTCTTGTGGTATTCTAGGAACAATTTCTAGCACTAACAGAAGTATTGGATCTCACTGGTTCTTAAAGAAAATGAATTGGACACCTACATAAGTGTAAAGGTTCCATTTCCAGAGGGAGATGAGCCTAAATCCTTACACGAGAAGAACTTGGTCAAGGCCAAGAAGATCATTACTGATTCAATCAAGGATCACCTTATACCACAAGTGTCTTCCCTAAAGACACCTAAAAATATGTTTGATTCCTTGACCAATCTATTTGAAAGGAAGAAAATAAATCGAAAGATGACTTTGAGAAACGAGTTGAAGAATGTAAATATCTAGAATGCAAATACCATACAGTCAAACCTTACAAGGTGTGGAAATTGAACCCAGGTGTTAGAACAATTACATTCATAAAAATTACCTATTACACATGCAAATTACACACAAATGAGACTGAATATGGAGCAGAACACTAATCTGTATTGAATAAGTGTAAAATATCCAACTCTGTGAAGTCATTGAATACCACAATAAATAATTACATGAGATATTTTAATACATTGGGATGCCATTTGAATTGGTCAAAAGCAGGTTTACTAAATCTAATCAAATCCCCCATAGGTGCATAAAGCAGCTTCCAAATCTGTCTAGGAACTCAGGAATTGGCAAAATCAATTAGGAAAGCTAATAGGTGATGGAAGGAAAACTCATACATTCTTTTATTAGGAGGAAAGAGTGGAGGATGACGAGGACAAAAAACAAGTTAACTTCACCTAGTCAAACTTTCCCAACTGCCTTAAAACTCAGCAAAAGCAGGCAATAAAGCAGAAAATGTAGACATGCGCTATTGAGGCCAGGAATAAAGCAGAATTGATTCCAAGAGGTTTCCCAAGTGCTCCATGACTCAGTTTTAGCAAGTTTGACCACTTTGGACATGTGGAGGACAACTTGCATAAGGTGGAATAGGGAAACTAGGAAAATAAGACAAAAATGGATTAATTAATGTCTAAGGTAGCTAACTATGGGTTGATGATTCTAACACAAGGGTCTCTCAAATCAAAGAACAACTTGAAGCAGTGGATGAAGAAGTAGAGAATACAAAAATTGTGATAACCACCTTGAATGGCCTCCCAGGATCATGGGATTCATTCATTCGAGGAATATGTGCCAAAAGGAATTGATTACTTTCCATAGACTCTAGGAAGAATGCACACAAGAATAAGCTTGGCCCATAATAAGAGAAGAGAATATGGAAGCAACTGAATATCAAGCACTCACGATTCAAAGAAGATCCCTCAAGCGATGAGGAATATGAACAACTCAATTCTTGAAGAAGCCTCTTAAGAATTTGGATATTAAATGATGTTGTTGTGAATGAAGAAGATGATGAAGCTGAAACAAGGAGTCTACCCATGAAACAAATAAAGATAAGTATTCAATTTTCATTTCATGATGTTATTTTGCTATGCATTTGTTTATAATCAGTTGATTTTTTATGAATGATAAAATGTTTGCATTAATGACAGTATACTACTAATATGTATGTGATGGGTGAGTAGTTCATACAACTCTCCATTCCTACTTATCTAGAATGAAACCTCTTTGCTGAAATATTGGATTAGTGCACAATCTCAATGATGTCTTGGTAGAGATGGAAGGCATCTAGAAATTTTCCATGAGATATGGATGAATGTTGTATTAGCTAAAATATTTGCATGATTATATCTTTATGCATCATAATTGTCCATTGTGAATATGCCTTATAAAATGTTTCTAACCATACAAATGCATTTGACTTGTAGGAAAGATTACGTACAATCACCTACAAGAAAACAAGGATGAGACTTGTTCCGAAGAACAAGTGATGATAGTTCAAGAAAGAATCCAAGATGAAGAATAATATGATGATACATTCAAAGAAAGAAAGAGGCCTCAGAGACACTCCGGTTATGTGAGACTGTTGAGCGACATCGTTGATGCAGAGCCTTCCAACTATGAAGAAGTAGCCAAGAAGAAAGGGAAGGAGAATACCAGTTCAAGAAGAATGATGTCTAGGATGCAGTATTGAGACCTAAAGGGAAGTCTGTAATGTCTTCCATATGGATCTACATGATCCAACATGCAATAGATGGAAACATCATGGGATGCAAGGCAAGATTCGTGGCACGAGGCTTCTCACAGAAAGAAGGCATAGAGTATGAAGAGACATTTGCAGCCACAATCATGTGATAGGAAAATGAAAGGCAGAATCATGTGTGAAAATGAAGGAATGCCTTTTACGAGCTCAGAAGACACCCATAGGATAAAACATACATGAGGATCTTGAAGATCACCTAGAGTGATGAATATCTTAACCTTTGATACAAGGTTGAATATGAAATCCTATAGAGGATAACAAGCTCACAGATGGGTGTGAGAAGAATGTTTTCAAGATAGAGGATCTTGGTATGTAGTGACCCTAGATGGATACATAGAATATTAGTAGCATATGAAGCTACTTGTCACTCCAGTACATAATGTTTCAATGCATAGAGTATGAAAGGTAGAGGGAGAATGATGCTCCACTTCAGAGGGAGTGACTGCAGAAGATCGCGAGGTTTGACATGGTATGACAAGATGGACAACTTACTGATGGATCTAGGATTTATTGAGAGTAAAGCATATTCCCACCTTTTCTTCAAGGTTGAAGGAGGAAGACCAGTGATTCTCCTGTTATATGTTGATGACTTGTTCCTGACATAAAATAGGAACTCATTAAAGTTGCAAGAAGGAGACTTGCTACCAAGTTCAAGATGAAGAGCTTGCATATGTTGCACTACTTTATAGGCATGGAGGTGTTGCAGAATGCGGATGGAATCTCCCTGGGACAAGGGAAGTATGCAGTAGATATCTTGAAGAGGTTCAGGATGATGGACTACAATTCCATGACCACACCTATGGCATTGAACCTTAAGCTATTGAGTGATGCTTCATCAGAGTTGGTTGATGCTACGATGTATCATCAAATGATTTGTTCCTTGATGTAACTGACGAATATGAGGCCAAATATTTGATTTGTTTTGAACACATTGAGGCAATTCCTAACAGATCCGAGACATGTTCACTTGATGGTTGAAAAGCATGCAGTGAGGTACCTGAAGGGTACAGTTGACTATGGGCTCAAGTGTGAGGTGAATCAAAAGATTAACCTGGAAGGTTATGTGGATTTGGATTGCACAAGAAGTTCCATTGATAGGAAGAGCACTTTGAGGTGTTGCTTCACTATGAGATCAGGTGTGATCTCTTGGTTTAGTAGGAAGGAGTCTTGCATGGCAATGAAAATAAACCGAAAAAAATATGTTGCCACTTGCTCAGCTATTTGGGAGGTAGTATGTTTCTTTTGAAAACTACTATTTGATTTGATTGATCTGATTTGAATTTTTGTATGATGCAGAGAGGAGTAGTGAAGCTCCAGTATGTGATCCAAATCAAGATATCTTGAAATAGGGAGTTCTAGCATAGCCAGTGAGACAGGTTGTCTGAGCATAAAATCCTGGTGAAGCTCGTAGGTTGCTCAGGTGTAAAACAGTCCTGCAGGTTGTCCTCAGATGTAATCAACCCTAGCAAAGTTCGCAAGTTATCCTTGGATGTAATTAGACCTGATGTGATTCTATGCTAGAAATGGACAGAGTGAAGTTTGAGTACTTTAGGGAGAATCTTGGTGTTCTCCAAATCGAGGTTCCCTCCAAGGGTAGGTGATGAGTCCAAGAGCCTTTCTGACATGGTAAGATTGGTTCCTTCTATGTTCATATATAAGTGCAGGAGCCTTTATGACATGGTGGCAAGATGGGCCTCTCATGGTAATATGTAAGTGCAGAGCCTTTATGACATGGTGGCAGGTTGGGCATCCAATGGTCAGATGTAAGTGCAGATCCTTTCTGACATGGTGGCAGGCTAGGCCTCCCATGGCCAGATATAAGTGTTAAGCCTTTACAACATGGTGGTAGTCTATACCTCCCATTGTAGGATATAAGTGCTAAGCCTTTTCGACATGGTGGTAGGCTAGGCCTCCCATGGTCAGATATAAGTGTTGATCCTTTTCAAAATGGTGGTAGGATGGACCTCCCATGGTCAGATGTGAGTGTCGGGCCTTTATGACATGGTGGCAGGCTGGGCCTCCCATGGTCAGATATAAGTGTTGGATGAGCCTTTCTGACATGGCGGTAGGTTGGGCCTCCCATGGTCATATGTGAGTACTATGCCTTTTTGACATCATGGTGGATGTGTTCCTCCCATGTTCAGATGTGAGTGTTGGGCATTCCTTTCTGACATGGTGGTGGATGTGTTCCTCCCATGGTTAGATGTAAGTGTTGGGCAGGCCTTTCTGATTGGGTCAAATATAAGTCTTGAATAATATGAAGGCCTGCATGGAGGCTAGACCAAAAACCATCATGAAAAAGGGTTGGCTCTATAGAACTTCATATGATGAGAATAATTGAGAGATATCACCAGTTGATCGAGATAGAGGAAGCAGTGATGATGATGATGATCTAGTGATGATCCATTTTTGATAATGATCCAGCTTTGATGATGATCCAGTGATGATACAGTTTCAATGATGATCCATATTTGATGATGATCCAGAGAAGAAGACTTGTGCTGATGAATTGTTTCAAGAAATTACCTTCCTATTTAAGAGGGAGTGTTGATGTATTTGTAACTTCTGAATGTATTCACTTGTATATATTATATTGTACCCCGATGTTCCTATTGGGAGAATCATTTGTATTTCATTGTACCCCAATGTTCCTATCAAGAGAGTCATTAATATAATAAATTCATGTAAAGTCATTGAGGTTAACCCTCCATTTTAAGTTGGGGAAATAGTCACCACAATTGAGTTAAGGTTAACCCTCCTTGTTGATCAGAGGGAAAAGTCCCCACAGCTAAGGGGCGCTAGGATTATTATACTCTCTTAGAGATGTCAGCCCTAGTAAGTAATTGTCAAGTCGGATATTAGTATAAATAGAGAGTGATTCTCTCTATTTTAAACACACGCTCACTCAACTGGGGCACATGAGTGAGAGAGGAAGTGCTCACACAAGTGAGAGAGAGAACAACTATTGGAGATCATCTTTTTTGTCTTTGGGTTTTACTGCTGGCATTGGTGCTCATTCTATATCTGAGGAAGTTGTGGGGTTTTATCCTTTATGGTCTCCCTGAGGAAAATATTTTTGTCTCTTGTCTCTTGTGATTGATTGATGTGCATGTTATTCTCTTATATAAGATCCTAGATCATATTTCTTAAATGATAAAAATCTAACAATACAATCTAACTCTCCTTGGGGAGTTGTATCTTTTCCTCCTCTCATATCTACAAGTGATCATAGTTGGAACATTAGGGTTTCCTAGAAAAACCCTAGGTAATCCTGAAGCTAGTTCCAGAAAAGGTTTTCAATCTGGTAAGTACTATCTCCTCTATTTCCATATGAGGTTCTCCTTCATTAAATATGACAAAAAATACCAATATTGATGAGAATATTGAGGGAGCAGATAAATTTAGAGCATGGAAAGACATAATCATGCTCATCCTTGAAGAATATGACCTAGATGGCTTTATGAAGGAAGATGTCAACACAAAAATGTTATGATCAAAGTAAAAAATATCATAGATAAATCTACCAAGGATCAGTTGATATCCCATATATCTTCAAATAACACTCATAAATAAATGTTTGATGCACTAACTAATATGTTTAAAGATAAGAACATCAACCGAAGAATGCCCTTGAGAAACCAACTCAAGGGTGTAAAGATACAGAAGACAAAAACCATACAATAATATTTCTCTAGAGTAGCTGAGATTAGAGAAAAGTTGGAAGCCATTGGTGATATGGTTGAACATGAACAACTGGTGATGACCACTCTGAATGCCTTCCCTAGAGAATGGGATTCCTTCATTATAGGAATATGTTCTAGAAGAAAGCTACCCAAATTCAACAAATTATGGGAAGAATGTGTACAAGAAGAAGGGAAGATAATCAGTAGAAAAGAGAAGCTAAATGAAAATGAAGATCAAGCTCTATCTACACACACAAAGAATGCAATATTCAAAAGGAAGAGTCAAGGTTCATGTATCAGAATATCTCCTATCTCCAAGAGGAAATCCAGAAGGAATTACACATATTTTGAATGTTATTGATGTCATAAGATGGGACACATTTCTAGATATTGTCCTCTTAACAAAGATCAGTCTAATAAGAAGAATAAAAAGTACCATGCCCATGCAATTGAAGAAAATGAATCAGACAAGGAAATGATCACAAATATTGAAGACTCTAGTGAAGAGTATGTCCTAATTGCAACTGTCACGTGAACAATCACTCATGGAAGTGACACTTGGCTTATAGACAATTTTCATCTCCAATCCAAGTGTTTTCTTTTGGATAGTGATTTGAAGGATGTTGATGTCTTTGCAATTACATGTTTGGATATGTATCAATGTTAATAGTGTTGAGGATGATGTCTTAATTATTTTTGTATGCATTTTCATATTTTACATTTTTGTACAGGTAGTATGATTAATATAAAGAATATTTTCTAAAAAACATTTCATGTCTAATACTAACAAGCCTTCAAGGGAATATTTGATATCTTAAATCTTACAAGGCTTCTACATGAATTGTATGAGATTGTCATCTTTGGCTTCTCCTTTAGTAATAATTTCTTCTGGAGCATCATTTCTCATCTCTTTCTTCTCTACAATGAGGCATGGATGTAAGAGATTTGACATAAGGGTGACATTGATTTCAACATGTTGCAATGGATTATCCTCAGAAAGAATATTACAAATTCAATGGATAACTAACCATAAATTACATAAAACATGGTTGTTTAAACCTTCTATCATTCTGTCTTATTTTCATTATAATTTTTTATTCTTTTCTTATGATCAAAGTTTGTTTATTGTTTGTTGATTATTTTGGAAAGATTTCCCAATCAAGGAATTTCTTCAAAATGTAAAAAAATACCAGTTATATACTATCACAATTGGTTGTCGAGAATCATCAAAGACTCAAGTGTACCATCCATTGACCCCCTAGACAACTAGATGGAGAAGAGAGAGTCGTATGTCAAACTCAACCTCTAAATCCAAAATGGAGGCACCCTTAAACCCAGATTCTTGGATTCACCTTGGAATTTCCTAAGATCCATTTCCCATACATTTAAGGGAAAGATATGGGCATTAGAGACAATTGAGGAGAAATAACTGATGTCCATTGACAACTCATGGAATAAATACCCATTGATATATACTTTCTAGTTACATATGCACATGCATACCCCTCTGCATAAATCGATGTGTTGATACTGGCCTTCAATATGCTCATTTAAATATATGTCTTGACTGGACTTGTTTTCACAATGTACCTCAAAAATTGCAAGAGAGGGTTTTCTAGAATCAACCATACCTTTTGAAGAAAAACCATTTGAAATTTGTATTGTATCATTCTGAATAGTTGTCAGTGGTTTGAATATGTGTTGAGCCCAATTATGAGTGACATCATCTACCCTTCCCTTGCAATGTCTTTCACATACTCGGTGTGATTTTCCTCATTGAAACATCAAATAGAATGAACAAATTCTATGGTGTAACTTGTGGAGGGATTATCCTCTTGATTGAAACCAAAGTCGATTCGAGCTATGTTTTGGGCTCTTACCTTTTTAGGAGCCATTTCAACCTACTTTTATAGAACCATTTTTTCTTTTTTATCTTCAGATCCATCATTGGTCTTAGTAATCTCTTTGCATAACCATTCCAATAGCCCAAAAATGAGCAATGAAAATCTCTTTTAATATGGCAATACTGTCAACATCTTGAACCTGAAAAGGATATTTTGGTTGTTGATGATCTAGTTGATAGACTATTTTCCACTGAATATCCAACACCAAGTACTTGTTGTTGAGAAAACAATACTATATTATAAAATCCCTTAAAAATACCAATAAGATAAGAGATTGTTATTATTCTCTACAAAATACCAAAATGGGAGTCAAAAGTACAAACAATAACGGTAAATTGTAGAAGTACAATAGAAACTCCTACAAGATACATGCTCAAAGGTAAATCATAAGCTAAAAGAAGTTAAAATACTCGCTGTGAGATGTAAACAAAATAGCATATACACTAAAAATAACAAGATAAAAAGCTACACATCATTAGAAGGTTACATACTAAAAGGAAATGCCTCTACACTGACATGTGGAGGTAGAAGATGAAGAGTACATAAGTGTCCCTATAGGATCATGGGCCACATAGAACAAGACAATATATTGTCTAAAAATGTCATCATGTAAGAGTCCACGTCTAAATGCACAAGGTTTAAAAACTTGGGGAGAAACTTTGGGATGCTTCTTTGATATTCTACCAACAACCAATGTTGTCAAAGTATAACTCAACGAATAAAAAAATGTCACAATTTGTCTGTATAAATACACATTCAATGTGGAACATGTTAGCTACCTTATATATGGGTTATCATATATTTATCACTAATTATACTAATTTAAGTCTTACGATGTTTTATTTGGAATATCAATTTATGGAATATAGAGATTTATTTCCCTAATGATGGAATTTGATTTGGTATCTTGAAATGCCGATATGGAGAGTTTGTGATGATCTTAATAGTAGAATAAACTGATCTAGATTACCCTACAAAATGAAATTTATTACCATATGTAAAGTATGAATTAACCCTAATAGGAATTTATACTAGATAATAGCTATCATTAAAAGTGAATCCTAATAGGTATCATTAAAAGTGAATCCAAGAATGTGTAGAATGGATTAGTTGATAGTGTGTTTTATGTTAATAGGTAACACCACCGCACAAGTGGCACATGTCATGACATCAACACCACACATAAAATTCAATTATACAACATGCAACATTATTGTCACATAGTACCACATCATGTATCATGTATGTTTCCATGGACTTATATTACCCAATTTTTTTTCCTCAAAATTGTCGTTTTCCCAAATTCAAAATTGTGGTTTTCCCAACATCCCTACTTGAAAAGTTATAATTCCTTTATACCCAACATCTAGTATTGAATGAAGTCAAATACCTCTTAAAAAACAATAGTTAAATGCCATGAAACTTTAAAATTTATTACTTCACACCACATTTTTCGAACAATGTTGAGTAACATATAAACTTCCCTCGTCGTATATACTTAATAGTAAGTCGGTGTGTAACAGATATACAAAGGAAATGAGTAAAAATGAATATATTTATATACTTAAAAAACCAGTATTATCCATGTATATCTGACCTCATTCTATGTCCGAAGTGATTTTTCAAGGAGGGAGTTTAAACTAACCCACATTCAACAGTTTTGAATGGATATGTTCCCCGTAATGAAATTCCATACAATAAGGAAAAAATGGTAAACATATCCCATACATCTAGGAAATAAGATCTGACTAAAACTTTTCATTTTATTCATTTTACTCTCCCTTTGGTTGAGGAGTGTGCACTCAACCAAAATGGAGAGCCATTGGAAGGTCGAGGGAAGCTGGGTGGACACATTCTCAACTCTTTTGCAGATGATTTCTTACACTGAATTTGTTAACTTTTTATCACAAGTTCAATTTACTGGATTTATTCTTTCAAAAGACAACACAGAGCCTTGAGACCTTGAAACTAAGCCAATGTGAAAACTAGTATTTTTGGTTATCCTGGTTATGCTAGCTATAAGTCAATGGATCTCCTAGAAAAACAATTGTTGGGATTTTTTTTTAACACAAGAGGAGATGGGTTTGTCAAATGATGGGTTTTTTATTGTCATTATTTTGGACAAGCTCATGATTGGACTCCTATGGATTCTAAAAATTTGTAGATGTTACCATCAATAGAAGATAATGTGTGACTAGAAGTCAAAAATTGGAAAGAGATCATGTATGTGAATGCTTATAGGGTATTGGATAATTTTTTATCATCATAGTAGTATAGACAGTTGAAGACAAAACCGACCTAAAAAGTAGCTCTTTAGTTGTGTTAATTAAAAGACAACCAAAGGTGTGGGAAACCAACTTGGGAATTTCAGAATTTTCCTAAATCATTATATGTGTTCAAGTAAAATATTTTTCCTTTGAGCTCATAGTAAGTAAAGAACACCTCCCATTTTTACGCTTCAAAATTATTTTATTATAATTTAGTTGCATTTGATTGTGTTGTATGTTCTTCTTTCTACTTCTTGGTTCCATATTTCTTAGTAAAGAATCTATCATTTTGAAGCCTTGAAGTTAAACAATATGTTGAATATGTATTTGATTTTACCTTCAAGATTAGGGGTTTTACTTTTCTTCTACTAAGATTAGTAGGTTGAAGTTTCCAACCATTGTGACAAGTTAGATTACATGCAATTTTTTTAGAGTTGTACATCTTCTGCAACCTTATCAAGATGGACAAAAATGAATATATGGGCCCTTTATCTTGTGATGTAAAGTGATCTTGATTCCTTTACTATTTTTTCTATGTTTTTTTCCTTTCCACATTCATTTCTTACTCAAGAATCTGTCATGCTCAAGCCTTCAAGTTTAACATAGAGTTATGATATTCCATCTTACATACAAGATATGGAGGTTTCCTCTACCAAATCAACAAGTGGAAGTTCCTGGAAATTGTATGAGGGTCATACGACAGAAATAATCACCTAGCTGGTAAATTATGGGGCCTTCTATCTTGTTATGGCTACTCAATTATTTCTATTGGATCCTGTTGTGATTCCTATTAACATTTTCTTTCTATTTGTTCTTTAATTATACATATATTTTTGGGATAACTTTGCCTCTTCTACACTGCAAGAGTGTCCCATTTCCTTTCTATTAATATTGCACAGTGATCTAGGGACTAAACATCAGTCTCATCAAAGATTAAAAAACAAATAACTCATGAAATGGTGTAAAATGGGCTATGAAATGAGTAGTCTCCCTGTATATTCACACGAGAATGAGAAATTACATCACAATGTCATGCTACAAGCATGAATGAGAAGCAATTCGAATTCCTAAGGAGGTCATTCGAATTGAATGAGTGAGTCTAGCTTAACTGAATGTAAGCCATAGTCAACACTCAAGTTAACCATTGATCAAAACCCTAATTGACTCAACTCATCCCTAACTGAAGTCGGAGTGTAATAAATGATCGAGTCTCAATTGAAAGAGATTAGACACATGTCACACCAAGCCAACCATTAAGTGGTAGCACTTCAATGACTCCAATGAACCCGGATGAGGTTAACTGAAGTGTAACTGAACATCATAAGTGGTTGGAGGCACCCCTGTTGACTCTAGTTCATTAAATAATCATTGACTAATCAATTTAATGAAGGGAGGTGACTTCAATACCCTATTTAACTGATTTTAACCATTCGTTAGCAATTAGGTACATTAATATCACTCAAATCACCCCCAGAGTGCTCCAGTTAGCCTTCTCGAATGTAGGAGAAGGCTAAGTTAGCTTCCTTGACTAAAGGTAGGCGTGGATGTGATCTAGCTGATGACATTTAATGCTCCACTGATGTCAATTAAGTCTGTTCGTGCCAGAAATTGTTCCTAAGGCTAAGGGAACAAGCCAACACAATCTCAAGAGAAAAACTCAATTCAAACTAGGGTTTAGGGTTTTGTTTATGTGTTTTTGGTTGTAAGTTTCAAGATCATGCAGGGAATACATTCAGTGAATAAGAAACAACTAAATCAAACACATATAACTGATAAAGATGCATGTATATCACAAAAATCCAACAAACAGCCTGTATTGAAGTTCACACATAATGGACAGGCAACACCAGAAAATACACATTAACTAGCACTAAATTTGTCAATTAAGAAGCTAAACAAGCTTACAATAAAGCCAACACAGACCAAATGAAGGGGAAAGAGTCATATATTCATAGTTTCATCAGTAAATGTATACAAGAGTACAGTACCTATCACTGAATAAGCCTGAAAGTATGATCAGCTAGCAGACCTCCTGATGCTCCCAAAAAATCCAGAACCTTTACAATGACTTCCTAACTCATTTAAATAAGAAATCTCTCTCAAAATCAGTTAGGTTTTCTGTTAACTACCTCCATCAAGTCACTAAAATAGGTAAAGTAAAAGTTACTTTTACAAAATTACATGGTTTGCTAAAAATAGCAAACTCTTAACCAAAAACAAAATATTTATCTTAAAGAACCACTAACTACAAACTACCTCAGATCTCCTTCGCTGCCTCCACAAGAAGAGATATACCATCTAGACCTCGAGCCCTTTTCTTAGCTCTTTTATCCTTTTTCTCTATAGCAGTTATCCTTTTCTGCAAGTCTTCATTTTCCTGTTGTAGATGATCAATAGTCTTCTCCAGCTTTGCACAGTACCTGTCAGCAACTCTTTTCCTGCTAAGGACTTCCTTAGAAACTTCTGACAGCTCCAAAAAATGCTTATGCATATCCTGCAACTTCTCTACCAGCCCTTTATTAACTTTGAATAATCCATCATTCGTTTCTTGCAGGTGCTTCATGTGTTTCCTGTATCTCTGAATACTTTCCTGTACATTCTCTTCATCAAAATTTGGGATCTCTGATATATTGTCCTCCTGCATTAAGAAATCTAAAAAATCATCATGAACAACTGATTCTACTAAATATCCTGCTTGCCTGAGAATATATTGATCTTCTTCATCCAATTTATGATCTCCAAAAGCATCTGCCTTTGCTGTATCTTCTTCTTGCTGCTTGGTAAGTCTAGCTTTTATTTCAGCAATTATTTCAAATAATTCAGACCTAGGCTGTTCACTTTCTCCTACTAACTGTGGTCTTTTTGTCTCTGCAGGTTGGGAAGAGGAGGAAGGCTTGACAGTTCTCTTTCCCTTACCTTTACTGCTCTTTTCAACCATTTCTGTTTTTTCACTAGAGGAAGAACTAATCACCACAGCTTCCTGTTTGGACTCTAGTTTGGGGTTAAGCAGCTTTTTCATGTTCCATCTCAGCTTGTTAGTAGGTCTGGTTTGAGGCCTTTTATATGACCTTCTGTGTGAAGCTACCTTCTTCTTTTTCTTTTTCTTAGACTTGTCTGATTTTACCCTTGAGGTAGGAAAGTCTCCACATGTTTCTGTACTTGGATCTGTCTCAACAATCTGTTGTTCATCCTCCAGTAAATAACCTTCATCTTCAGATAGTATGGTAAGAGGGATCCTTGGTTTAGTTTGTAATTCCTCTTCATGAGTAGCAGCTCCTTCTATATCAACATTCCTAGTTTTCTCACCTTCTATATCAACAGTCCTAGTTTGCTCAGAATGTGCTACTGGTGGTGATTTCAAACAAGGTTGTACATTTTCACCTGCAAACAATGAGTACTTGGATTTAGGGTACTCTGAAATCACTTTGAGCTGACTGTCATCCTTCACCTGTTTTGCTACCTGCTCTGTCACCTTCTTGGCTTTGACCTCATCTTTACTTGTAGATTTGAGTGAGTGACCTAGCTTTTTGATCATTACCTTCCCCTTGTCAGTCTGTCTCTTTGGTTGTTGGTCTTCTTTTTGAGGATGAACATCTGACCAAAATAAAAAGAAATCCCAATTCCTTCCCTCATGCTACAACAATGTGGTGATGATCAATTTAATGAGACCATGGTGAAAAAGTGACTGGGAAGTGTGATCATCCTGTGGCTTTATTTTACTTGACATCTTCTGCAGGCTTTTTAAGAAAAAGAAGGGCAAGTTCATTTTTGAAACTCCTATTATGTGCTGCAGGAACCTGAAGTGGTATTTAAAGACAAATGAATATCTTCCTTCACAGGTCACATAACTTTGAAGAATCCTTAAAGGCTCAATCCACTCCTTCCTGAAATTTTGAATGAGGATACCCTTGCCCCAGTCAGGAATCACATTAGGCAATAAGTATCTTTGGGGTTCAAACTCAAAAGGTGATTTTTTAAACCAGTGCTCTCCCTCATTGCTGATCTCAGTAGCTTCTGCTATTAACTCCACAGTTAGCTTGAATTTCAAAGCATCCATCATGATCATATCTTCTTTAAGTCCCTTGGCAAACTTGCAGGACACATGAGTATTGAAACCATCAATCTTCTTGAAAAAAATCAACCATCCTGCCTGCTGAAACAGGTCTACATAGTCAGGAAGTTTCTGAATCCAAGTTAGGTCTGTGGGCTCAGCCCTGTTGACCTTTCCACTTTTTCCCATATTCTCCTTTCAGCAGATAGAAACAGTCTGACTTGAGGTTTCAGAAATGTTTTAAAACTGGTTTGCTGTTATTTGAACTCTTTTCAATTTGCTATGTACTCCTGTACAGGCCTGCAATGTCAGTTTTCCCTTGTCTTAACCATACAATTAGGTTTCTAATAGATACACTGTGAGATCAGATCAAACATAACTGAAAACTATCATATGAACAATAGGCTCTGCTTAATTTTCAAACTGCACCATCAGGCAGAACATCAAACTGTTTCATAATATCAGCCATTCAAATCCTTTGTTTTAGGGTTTAGGAAATAGTATGATGTGTTTTCAAACGTAAACTGTGATCATCCTTATTACAAACTGATTCAAACACTGAAGACAGCAATTCAATATCCAGACTATTCAATGCAATGGAAAAATGTCAGTGAATATGACTGTTTTCATCAAGGTTTCACTTAAATCTCAGCATCAAAACAGCTTCACCTCAAACCCTAAATCCTCCATTGCTTCAGATTTTCAAACACAACATCACCCATAAGCTCATTGGATCAAGTGAGGACTGTCAGCATAAGAAACAAAGGAACAAAAACACCAGTGCTTTGTAATATCTTCACCCTAGCCACAAAATATCATCAAATCCTGTATATAATAGCCAATGTGTCCTCCTAGCATTCGAACATGGTACTTCCAGCAAATGATTTCACATATTATGACAATTCCAACAGCCTTCAAACCAACCAATCAAACACATTCTGTATGAAATATAAGCATAACCAGTCAATTTATAAACCCTTTGAATGCTTCTTCCTGTCAATTATGGTGCATTAGGTCATGAGAAAAACTCTTCAATCAGTTCATTGTAACCATTCTGTATCATCACCAGAGTTTCAAATGTACAGGAGAACAAATCATATACTATCTTTCTTCAAATAATCGCTAAAATTCCACAAGCTGAAAACTTTAAGTTCAAAGCCTCTTTGCTGCTCTGTTCCTTCAGGTTCTTCATAATAACTCCTGGTGACTATTTCGGTGGTGGAAAGTTTATCTTATAGCCTATTATATCATCTCCACCAGGCAATTTCTTCAAATCACCGTGCAACAAGAAAAAACCCAAATTTTGAGCTATAAGGGTTTTGTAGCAAGGTACCTACCAAGTTCTCAAATGTTGTAGCTTAAGGCTTCGTTTTAAAGCAGCAACGGTCTCTCCTCAGGTACACAAGTGTCTCCAGGTCATCTCCTCAACCGCAAATGAAAGAATTAAGATGCCCTAACTTTCCGCTGGCGTTCAAAATGCTGTCTTCCTTCACAGGAACATAATCCAGTTCTTTAGCGTTTTGGTTCTTCTCCACGAACTCTTCTCTCCTATAATAATGCATGTAGAACGAGAAACTTGACAGTTAAGCCGAGAGTTGCTGGTCTTGTCCAACCGATTCCACGTTTTTAGCAATGATGAACTTGCTCTAGCTGCGTGACTGAAATCTGCTAACATACGTGTCTAAACTGCAGTCACACGTGTTAGAACACCTTGTAAAATACAATCAATCATTTCCAGACGACACCCATGATGAAAATTTGCACAAAATTTGAGTTAACAAAGGGCCGCTATTTTCTTGTAGCGCGCCCTTTGTTAATTTTTCCACCAGCGCTACAAGAATAATTGCTTAGCCAATTTTTCGCAGTTTTACAACTTTTTGCCAAATTGTCAGAGGTTTAGAGAATTGCTAAGGTCAAGAGATAAGTCTAGATCTTCTCACAACACATTAATGACTAAACCTTTGAACACAAGACCTTCTTTACCCCTTTTAAAACATAAAAAGACCATCAAAAATCCAATAAAACCTAAAAAGACTGTGGTTAAAAACTATTCAATCAACAATAGAGTTTCTAAGGATATCAAAACTGGAAATTAAAACCAAAAAATTAACTGAGGTAGATTGAAAAACAAACCAAAACTAGAGAAAATAAACCAAAAATGAAGGAAAAATTTACTGACTCAACAAAGTCAATAATACTTAGGATAGTGATTTAACTAGGACAAATTGACCAAAATGAGTGTGTATGGTGGTAAATGTCTCCAACACTTTCATCTTCCTTAATGCATAAATTAAAGGTACAAAGTTCATATTAGTCTCTAATTTAAAAAAAATGTAGAAACCATACATCATAGACAAATGCTTTTAACAAGAATGGTGATATTACATATTATCTACAAGATATGGATGTTTCCTACTGAAGGTTTTTAGCCATTGGAACAAGTTGAATTCTAGGCAATTTTATCAGTGGCACTTTACATAAATCCTAACCCAGCTTGTGGATGTTGGCATCAATGAATAGTTGGGGACCTTATCTCATTATAGAAAATGATCAATTCTGAATCTCTTCATCCTTTCCATTAGCATTCACCTACTATTATGATTTGTCTTCAACACCAGTCTTCCAATAGTTAAATTTGTGATCACTCACTACCACCCTAGTTGTAGTGTAGAAACATCCAAATTTGTGAGGTGCTTGAATGGCTCAAACCCTTGGAAGGTTTTGAGATACAAAATGTTGTAGGAATAACATACTTATAAGATTCATGGCCTTTGCAGCCTTTGTGACATACGGTTTCCTCTACTTAGTTGTTCAAATTTTGAGGCCAATTTATTTTAAAGAGCATTTGGTTTGTGTGGAGTTATTGTGTCTAAATTTGTGAATTGGAACTTTTGCGACAATAGCTGTGGTTTGCACCAAGATCTATGCTATATCTGGAGCTAGAAGAGTCAATATTGGTGTGCTGTCATAATTCCATATTATCAAGGTCTTAGATTGATAAAGAAAAACATATTTGCTCTTAAAGACTTGTGTAATTCTAATTCCATATCACAGTTGGAATGGAGGTTGTTAACTCATTAGAATGCTTTTCTTACATCAGATAGACTCTCGATTTAGGGTCCTTAAAGAATCAATCTCAAATTAGTGGTATAAGATTAAAATCCAAATGTAGGGTCCAATTTGGAGGGACTCACGAAGGTCCTTTGATGAGCCAATCCATAGATATGATTAAAAACATGTATTCATTGTAGTGTAAAAGGGTTGCACTGACACCAAGTTTGAATGATAGGAGGGCTTTGTGCATGTATATTTAGTGGATACATAGACTTTAATGTATGGTATTCTATATATAAAAATTTGGCTTTGTGGAAGACGAGTGTTGAGAATGTGGTAAAAAAAACTCTCTCAAGCACATTTTGTGGGAATGCAAATAGCAAGAGGTTGTTGGTAGAAGATTCATAAGAAAAATCCTTCTATCTTCTAAGTGAATGTACATTGATACAATGCATCCATGGGTGAGTCTAAAAAGTTGATTCTTTCTATTTTCATGGGTATTCAGATTTTCTTAAAGTTAATGCTTTGTTCATTGAGGTTAGATTTGTTCCTTCCTCCCATGGGCTTTGGTGGGAAGAGGTACATTTTCATCTCCAATCCGAGTGTTTTATTTTGGATAGTGATTTGAAGGATGTTGATGTCTTTGCTATTACATGTTCGGATATTGTATAAATGTTAATAGTGTTGAGGATGATGTCTTAATTATTTTTGTATGTATTTTCATATTTTACATTTTTGTACAGGTAGTATGATTAATATAAATCATATTTTCTAAAAAACGTTTCATGTCTAATACTAACAAGCCTTCAAGGGAATCTTTGATATCATAAATCCTACAAGGCTTCTACATGAATTGTATGAGATTCTCATCTTTGGATTCTCCTTTAGTAATAATTTATTCTGGAACATCATTTCTCATCTCTTGCTTCCCTACAATGAGGCATGGATGTAAGAGATTTGACATAAGGGTGACGTTAATTTCAACATGTTGCAATAGATTATCCTCAGAAATAATATTACAAATTCAATGGATAACTAACCATAAATTACGTAAAACTTGGTTGTTTAAACCTTCTATCATTCTGTCTTATTTTCATTATCATTTTTTTATTCTTTTCTTATGATCAAAGTTTGTTTATTGTTTGTTGATTATTTTGGAAAGGTTTCCTAATCAAGGAATTTCTTCAAAATGTAAGGAAATATCCAGTTATACACTATCACAATTAGTTGTCCAGAATCATCAAATACTCAAGTGTACCATCCATTGACCCCCTAGACAACTAAATGGAGAAGAGAGAGTCGTATGCCAAACTCAACCTCTAAATCCAGAATGGAGGCACCCTTAAACAATAATGATAAATTGTAGAAGTACAATAGAAACTCCTACAAGATACACACTAAAAGGTAAATCATAAGCTAAAAGAAGTTAAAATAATCACTGTGACATGTAAACAAAATAACATATACACTAAAAATAAAAAGATAAAAAGCTACACATCATTAGAAGGCTACATACTAAAAGAAAATGCCTCTACACCGACATGTGGAGGTAGAAGAGGAAGAGTACATCAATGTCCCTATAGGATCATGGGACACATAGAAAAAGACAATATATTGTCTAAAAATGTCCTCGTGTAAGAGTATAACTCAATGAATAAAAAATTTCTGTATAAATACATATTCAATGTGGCACATGTTAGCTACATTATAAATGGGTTATCATATATTTATCATTAATTATACTAATTTAAGTCTTATGATTTCTCTAGTGTTTTTTATTTGGAATATCAATTTAAGGAATATAGAGATTTATTTCCCTAATGATGGAATTTGATTTGGTATCTTGAAATGCCGATATGGAGAGTTTGTGATAATCTTAATAGTAGAATATAATGATGTACATTACCCTACAAAATGAACTTTATTACCATATGTAATGTATGAATTAAGACTAATAGGAATTTATGTAATGTAGGAATTAACTCTGTTTGTTGGTGGCTTAGGATCACTGCGACAGGAAAAATGTCGATGCAAGCATTTCACCAGTTTGGTCAGCTTGTGTATGTCAAGATACCTATGGGTAAGCATTGTGGCTTTGTCAAGTTCAGTAACAGGGCATCTACAAAGGGGGAATTGCAAATATTAAATGGTGCATTTCTTGGTCAACAACAAATTAGGATTTCTTGGGAACAACTCCTCCCCCAAAGAAACAAGTGCAGCCTGCAGGGTGGGTTCAAACCCAACAACTAGATCCAGATCAAGTGCAGCCTGCAAGGTGGGTTCAAACCCAACAACAAGATCCAAATCAGACTTATTTGGAAGACTCATGAAGGTTTTCTAGATTCATTTTTTTGGCTGGTTATTTGGGTAATTATTTTTATAATATTTTTTAGAAGATGATCGAAGGCAGGGATGGAATTTGACGTGAAAAATGCCCATCATGGCAGTGTGGTTATTGGGTTATTAACCTGTTTGTTTAGACAAATTCTTAGCTAATTAAAAACACAGTTTTAGAACTTACTCCAAGACCAGTTTGTTTTTGTTTTGTAATTTTTTTATTCAATCTTAAAATAAGAATTTCATATTTTTTTAAATTTGTTTACATGAAGATGACAAAGTCTATCACCATTTATTTGTATGATCATAAAGACTTTGAAGATTCATCTTTTTAGGTAAATTGTATTGATATTAGGATGGTCACATTTTTTTGGTTATTTACAAAATCATAAATGAGTATTATTTTTATAAATTTTTAATTTTATTTTTAAAATGGTAATTATTATTTTTAGAAAATTAAGAAAAATTATATCCATGTTAGTTTAGAGAAGTGTTAAATATAATATGGTAAAATTTAAAACATAGCAAAAATGAACTCATCAATTTTCTATATTCACAAAGCAAATTACAACAAAGTAACTAGTTACACCAATCATCTCTCACTTTACATTAAAAGTTATACAAGAAAAATTTGAAGAAAAGGGATATCTTGAAACATTAAATTCTTCAAATACTCAAAAAACTTGAAATAAGCAACAATTATCTCCTTGTCACATTAGGCTTCTCTAGGAGTTGCATTATTTGCAATCCTTATAGGAATGTGATTAGGTATATACCATGCATAATAATTTTCTTCAATATAAACTTTGGAAGCATGCCCTTTTCTCTCAAGCATGATTCTTCATTTTAGCGATGCCATTTTGTTGAGAAGTGAACTTCTAAGGGGTAAACTTAGAAGATCCAACCAATGGATTAGAATTTTTAAGACTAACAAGCTCAACTAATCATCAACTCCTCATAGGTTTATATTATGCCTCTTAGCAATAAGAACACTCTTTAATCATTGATGCTACACTAATCACTAGATCCTCCTAGGAATCACATCAATTGAATACCTATTCTCATAGATCCCTCTTACATGCACCAAAAATATCCATGCAATGGATGGAAAATTCTAGTTGTGCCACTCAAGAAAACCAATAGGAAAACATTAAAGAGAACGAACCTTGTAAGTCAAACCGTTAGATCATTTTCGTAGTAGTTAAATTTCTAGAATTAATGCAACAATTAAATTGGAACATTAATTTTGCTCAAGACTAAAAGGTGATTACAATATAACAATTTAGTTTCTCTAAGATGAAATTGCAAATCTCTAACTTTTTCTTGAAATCTCATTATTACAACCTAAAAGCCAAAAGCCTAGGGATTACAACCTATGCTAATATATACCAATTTCTCTTTCCTACATGGCATTCTCTTATCATCAAGCAAGCTAATAAGGGGAGTGATGCAATCCTACTTCCCTTTATTGCGTTCAGAAGGCGCATTTCTACAACCCAAGTTGGGGACAAGTGTCTGTGTGTCCCATAAAAATAAAAATTGAATATTAAAAAAAAATAGAATGCATCAATGCTTTCTAGCATAGTGGAGCTCGGGTGGGGGAAGTGTCCATTTGCCCAATAAAAGTAAAAATATAAGAATGCATGTGTTAGTGTGTCATATCATATTGTGAGATGGATGTATGTTTTAGTTTAATGCAGAACGTTTTGTGGATTTGAACCCTCTTAGCACTGCGTAGAACCTGAGTTAGATGGGTCTATATTTGTAGTGTAAGAGAAGTGACATACAAATAGGGTCAAGTAGGGTAAAACCCTAACCCTAAACTATACTAACAAATGGAGAGTGTGTTCAAAATTGGAGCACTAGATACATGTGCCAAGTAGGTAGGACCATATCCGCAAGTGTTAACTCACCCACGACACATATTTTAATACCACCTTGCATATTTTTATGCAAAAATTGTTTGAAATTGCATCCTCATAGGATCATAATATAACATCAAACTCAGAAATAGCATAGGATACATGTGGTAAAACCATTCAATGAGACATCCATGGAGTAGAAAAAATAATTTTTTTATCAATCAACTATTCTTTACAATGAGGACATAGATCCCTTAATTACATAGGAGATGCTTCCATGCAATCCACTTGTTTATTTTTTAGTTCACTATGTAAACTTGGGACCTATGAATGCATGGATATATCAAGATAAACACTATCTTAAAAACTATAGTTCTTACTAAGAATCATAAAGATTTTACTGTGCATGATTTATTTATTCAATATGGACAAATAATTAAATAACGTGCACATAATTATGCAGTGACATTGCTTTGTAAAGTTGACTTGGACTTGAGTGGAAGTAAGAAGGATTTACATGTTACCCCCCCATAAATCAAAACTTTTGTTGCCACTAGCATGGATCGAAGAAAAAAGGGACTTGGCTACCATGAGTGACTTGGTGAAAATAGTTTATACTCGTTCTTATAAGTGCTAAAATTACAAGTCAAGAAACTCATCATTAAGGAACTATTATATGTAGTGCTTTGGACGTCAATCTGTTTGGTGCATTAATGCTTAAATAGGTTGCATGGATGGAACTTTAATGATCACACTACACTATTGTAGGTTGAAATGGGAATTAACATCACCTTAGCGTGATTCCTTTATACAAGAAAGAGGATTTGAGTTCTAATTTTTCCTAGACCTAAATGAAGGTTGAGAATGTAACTAGAAGTAGATTTCCAATCATCAAAAACACCTTCCCAATATGAATTGCAACATTGCATGCTTCATAAATAGTAGTAGGTGTTCATTATTCAATGATTTTTTTCATTAGGGGAAAAATCTAATGAAAAAGAGTTATTTATGAAAATAAGGCATCTCACTACAATGCCAACTCATGAAAAGGCTAATAAAAAAGCACAACTTAGAGATGAAGCTTACCTAGCATGGTTGAATTAATCAACTATTCAATTCCCACTATATCTTGACTGACCAATTCATAATGTCAAT
Source organism: Pseudotsuga menziesii (assembly GCA_001517045.1). Taxonomy (NCBI): domain Eukaryota; kingdom Viridiplantae; phylum Streptophyta; class Pinopsida; order Pinales; family Pinaceae; genus Pseudotsuga; species Pseudotsuga menziesii. Next base: position 26,509 of record LPNX010088327.1, on the reverse strand, counting down.
AGTAACATTGTTTCTTCACATGCAGGCATGAAAACAATGATATATAGGTTTATATGGATGATTTCTTATGGGATATCCATAAATTGGAACCATTTTTGTTAATTGCATTATAGATAGATGAGCTAGGGGGTAATGATCATATAATCAAAACCTAATTCTTTGAAAGCTTGAAATCTACTTCCAAAGCCCTTCTATTTGGACATTGTTCAGGGTTTACCTAATTAGGGACAATAATGTTACCAAACAACTTGAAATCCATGTATGGTATGTTAGAAAGCACTACTAGGGTATTTAACCATTAAGCCCCCTATATAATTTTAATGCATCCTCTGACACACTTAGCAATGGAAAATTATTTTTCACATTATCACTAACAATGTACATTTATATTACTAGATAATTATAGGTTATTAAAAGATAAGATAATTCCAAGTGATAATATCCTTCTCGAGAACAATAAAGAGGAAAAAAGGCTACTAAAAAGGGTGGGTGTTGAGTACATATCATATCATGCTTGTGTGAATGAATCTGTTATTTACAAAGGTGATATTATGGATAAATCACATGGTCCTTTGATAATATATTTATACACAGGCCTATAATCCTAAGGATTGAAAAGATCTTTCATTGCAAAATAATTAGTCATGTTTTAAGGATGGGATTCCTCGCATATACGTGAGCAAGGATTTATTTGAATCCAAATGGATTCAATAGCCACAAAACATATAGAGGATATGTAAACTTGTAAATCCAAGGATTAAGTATGAATCCTTTTATTAAACATAGACATGGATGGGGTAATCCACTACAGCAAAACCCCTTGATTAGCATCTATTTTAGCTCATTTTTTAGCGTCCACAATCACTTTTAGTGTATTTTCATCATTTTTTGGGGAAAGTGGACACTTTTCCATGGGATGGTGTTTTTAACGGTGTTATTTTTTTGTCCTTTTTTTTAAAGTAGACACAATTTCGGATGCTAATTAGCATCCCAATTATCCTCCCGATTAATGTCTTAATTATCATTCCAATTAGTTTCCCGATTAGCTTTCTAATTATCGTCCCAATTATTGTCCCAATGAACGCCCGACTTAGCTGCTTCCATAATAGAATCCCAAGTAATGCCCATAATAGCCTCCAAAATAACATCTGAAATAGAACCATGAATTACACCAGGGAAAACATCTGACATAGTGCCAAGTATAGAGCCAGGTATAAAGCCAAGAATTGCACCTAGAAAACATCCAACATAACACCATGTATAGCACCAAAAATTTTGAAACGAGCTGCGCTAGGAATTGGTGGCCATTTTCGGAGGTATAGCACCATGAATAATTTTTTATATAGAGGCCATGATTTGGGATTAACCTCTAGCCCCTAAGTTCATATAGTTTTCTCTAGGAGTTAAGGAAACTAGGTAATGAAGAGAGGGTCTAGTGGTAGAGATGAGGAAAATGAATGAAGATAAAATATTAAGGTGCATAATCCCCAATGGAACCAAAATGTTAAATCATGTGAGAATTCAAAAGGGATGGGAAGTTTCCCTTGATGTATTTTTACTAAGCCATGGATTTCTTCCATGTCGGATTATTACGAAAGGAAATTCAGAGTAAATGCATGTGTGTCATAGGTGCTTGAAGAACATGGATTAAATGCATTGGGTGGGATTAAGAGGTTACTTCTATGACATTCAATTAAAACCTTTACCAGTTTGGAATGGTGAATTTACCTCTTTCATGTTTATCATTGAGAATATAGTAGGACTTAAGGAAACTAGGTAATGAAGGAAGGGTGCAAATATAGAGAAGAGGAGAACAAATGAAGAAGATATAATAAGGTGTGCAATCCAAAATGGGCCAACAATGTTAAATCATGTCATAATTCATTATTGGTAGAGCTATTAGATTACTGAGTAAATCAACAATCATTAAATTGATAGTAAACAATTGTAGTGAGGGGAAATAGGCCCGAAATGAAATAGTCAATAAGTGTTGTTTTATTCCACAATATAGGGTTTTAAAACATGTCATCAATAATATTTTCCACAGCATTGAAGTGGCTCTATAGAATTCAAATCTTATATGTGAAGAACTTCTCTAGTAAAATCCCATGACACCAAATCACTAGATTTGGTCCGAGGAAAATTAAACTTAAAAGGTTATGAAATTTGAGTGTTGATAGGGAGAAGAAACGTGTATTTCATATATCTATAGATAACAATGTCTAGTGTGCAACTCATCTCATGAAAAAAAAACCACACAACATAGGGCTCAAGGGGAAACAATCCTTATTTTGTGGAAGAAGACCTGGGCCTAGGGAAGACCATCAAAGTCAACTTTTTTGGTTTCAAACCCTATGCCTAGTCAAGTCACTCTCAATTTACATAGCTTCTAAACCATGTCATGCATGTACTCATAGGAGTAGGAACCAATGCTGATTAGTCAAATTCCTTGTCATCTAATCCTTTGGGGATCTGGGAGGTCTCAAGTTCAAGTCCAAGTGTTGGAAAATGAGTATATATGCACTATCTGGGTTTACCTTCAACAAGGTGGTTAGGTCCCAACGCAGCAGGAGGGCCCTATATCCACTAAAAAGGTACAACCCCTCAAGTGGTAGCTAATGGGTCATTGATGATTTCCTAAGGGACTGAGACCAATGCAAATGCAGAGGCTAAACCTTGAAAGTGAAAAAATAAAAAATGGGGGGTGGGGGGAGGGGGAGTCGGGGATAATTTTAGGGGCAAATTTTAGCCCAATGGGCTATTTTTCCATGTTTTTTCCCTAAAAAACATTCACCATTTTGCATTTTTTGAAGCCCTGTTTCTCCCAATTTTGATGGGGTAAAGTTTTTTCACCTTAAAAATCGCCAAATTATTATATAAACGATATAAAATCCTTGGAAATTAAAATATTTTTTGAAAAATATCGCCAATCATTTTATAGTTGGCGTTTTAAGAATTGGTAATATTCGCCAACATTTAAAAACTTTTAAATAAGTATGGTTCCTTAAAATAATCCTTGGGGGGGTTCTCGTACATCAATTTGGTGTCTCACTAGGCTAGAAATGGCACCAAATTGATGTTAGAGACCTTTCCCTTGTTTGTGGGACACACTTCGCTCCACATGTCCCACAAATAAGGGGGTCTCACCAAATTGATTATGAGCCCCCCCTTGTTTGTGGGATGCTTAGTAGTAATATTAATAATGTAATTTTTAATTTCATGACCTAGCGAGACAATAATGTCTATGCGTCTGTTTTTTTTCCTTGTGTTCGCCTCATTTTTTTTACATTTTAGCTCATTTAAAAATTTGTAACAACTGATTTTATAATATATAAATGTCATAGAATTATGTCTATGTTAAATGTATCATAAATTATCTTTTCATGCTAGGACTTTTATAAAATATAAATATCATTGAAATATTTAATTATTATTTTATATTTGTATTTGAGTATTTAAATAAAATTTATATTTATATTTAATGATTATACCTTCAATTAAAATAAACGCGTGTTATATTTTGAACCATGTCATGCATGTACTCATAGGAGTAGGAAATTTATAGAGATATGTAAACACACCATATATAATAAATGGAGGATGAAATTAATCTCATAAGACTCTCAAAGATAGTCTCCCCAGGCATTAAACATTATAGTATGGAAAAGAAGACTGGAATTACTAAGAGATTCGAACATTGAACTTTTCATTTACTACAAGAGCTTGAACTTGGCTAGAATTATCTTCAAACAAATTTTAAAAATAGACATAAATGGATGAAATACATTAATATCAACATATGACTGAAACAGCAGTTGTGGCACACCTCCCGGCTAAAAATAGGGGCACATCTCCAAATTCAGAGAAGTTGATAGCTCTCAATTCAATATTGAAACTAGAAAAATATGTGAGAGTGGTGTCCTACTCTTATTTTATAAGCTAATTGGTCATATTCATACATTGAATGTGGTCACCTCATCATTAATGTGCCCTCGTTGACTTCTTTTAGCATCTATGCTTTTACGTTCTTCTCTTTCCTTGCTTTATTTCCTTTATGCTTTGGACCTCTTTTCTAAAGAATCATATCAAAAACATTGAATGAGACATCCATGGAGTAGAAAACATAATTTTTTTATAAATCAACTATTCTTTACAATGAGGACCTAGGTCCCTTATTTACATAGCAGATGCTTCGATGCAATCCACTTGTTTATTTTTTAGTTCACTAAGCCATAACTATAAGGTTCTCCAAATTAAGCTTATGTAAACTTGGGACGTATGAATGCATGGATAGATCAAGATAAATAGTATCTTCAAAATAATAGTTCTTATTGAGAATCACACAGATTTTACTGCACATAATTTATTTATTCAATATGGACAAATAATTAAATAATGTGCACATAATTATGTAGTGACATTGCTTTGTAAAATTGACTTAGAGTTGAGTGGAAGGAAGAAGCATTTACATGTTATTCCCACATAAAGCAAAACTTTTGTCGCCACTAGAAAGGATCGAAGATGAAGGGGCTTGGATACCATGAGTGGCTTGGTGAAAATAGTTTACTCTGTCTTATAAGTGCTAAAATTACAAGTCAAAAAACTCATAATGAAGGAACTATTGTATGTAGTGCATTGGACCTCAATGTGTTTGGTGCATTAATGCTTAAATAGGCTGTATGGATGAAACTTTAATGATTACACCACGTTATTGTAGGTTAATCTAGGCATTAACATCACCTTAGCGCTATGCCTCTATACAAGAAAGATGAATTGCATTCTAATTTTTACTAGACCTAAAAAACAGTTGAGAAAGTAATTAGAAGTAGACTTCCAATCATCAAAATCACCTTCCTAGAATGAATTACAACATTGCATGGTTCATAAACAGTTGAAGGTGTTCACTATTCAATGATTTTTTCATTTAGGGAAAAATCTAATGAAAAAGACTCATTTATGAAAACAAGGGATCTCACTATAATGCCAACTCAGGAAAATGCTACTAAGTAAGCACAACTTAGAGAGGAAGCATATCTAGCATGGTTGAATTAATCAACTATTCAATTACCACTATGTCTTGACTACCAATTGATAATGTCAATAGTAACATTGATTCTCCACATGGAGGGAATGAAAACAATGATATATAGGTTTATGTGGATTATTTCTTATGGGATAGCAATAAATTGGAAGCATTTTTGTTAGTTGAATTCTAGAAATACGAGCTAGGGGGCAATCCTCATATCATCAGAACCTAATTCTTTGAAAGCTTGAAATATACTTCCAAAGCCCTTCTCTTTGGACATTGTTTAGGGTCTACCCAATTAGGGACAATAATGTTACCAACCAAATATAAAGCCATGTCTGGTATGTTACAAGACACTACTAGGGTAATTAACCATTAAGTCCCATATATTTTAATGCATCTTGTCACACACTTAGCAATGGAAAATGATTTTGCACTTTCTCACTAACAATGTACATTTATATTACTAGATACTTATAGATTATCAAAAGATAAGATACTTACAAGTGATAATGTCCTCCTTGAGAAAAATAAAGACAGAAAAAATCTACTGAAAAGATTGGGTGTTGAGTGTGTAAATTAATCCCTAGTTGCAAATCAATTACACTCGGAAAATTACTAGTCAAACATGCAAAATTCCACAAAAAGGAGACTGAATATGGAGCATAACACAATATTGTAATGAATAAGTGTACTTAAGAAAACCTCATAAAGTAATATTCTATCCAAATATATAATTACATCAGATATTCGAAAGCATAAGGATGTTATTCGAATTGGACAAAAACGGGCTTAATAAACTAGTCAAAATCCCCCATATGTACATACATCACTTTCCTAATATGTCAATATGCTCACAAAATGGATGAGTGAGTTGTAAAAGCTGATAAGTGATGGAAATATATCATATCCATGCTTTTTTATGGAGAAAAATAATGCGGATGGTTATGTCAAAAAAATAAGACAGTTACTCCTAAACTAGCTTTTCCCTTTTGCCTTAAAACTGCTAAAAGCAAGGCAACTTTCAGAAAAAATAGAATTGCATTTTTTCTATTCTATAATTATTGCATAGTTGTCACAATATTTCCCAATGTGTTTCTAAAGCACTCCTTAAGCTATTTTTAGCATTTTTGACTTCTAGGTGCAAGTGGATGCCAACTAGCATAGTAAGGAATCTAGGAATCTAGGAATAAGAAAAAAATGATTAATTAATGTAAAATATGGGTAACTATGGGTTTTATTATTATAACACCCCCCATCAAGCCTGATTTTATGTGAAAACATCATAAAAATATAGGGCCTAGAAACAAGGCTTATTCACCCTTAACATACTGCTTGTCCATACAACCAAGGAAAGAGTAAAAAACCCAATGAAAAACACCTCCCTTAAACATGGACATAAAACAACATTTAGAAATATTGTTACCGATCATTCTTCACCACATGATCAGAAATCCCTAGTAGTCATTTTATCTAACTAAAGGTCTTCTCACAAAACACATTGGGCAATATGTCTTGTACTTGCCTTGAAGATGCATAGTAGAGTAGAGCAATGGTACCATCATGCACAAGCTCCCTAATATAGTGCATATGGATCTCAATGTGCTTGGTTTTTTGTCTTTGAACTGGATCAGTAGATATTCGAATGGTTATTTTATTGTCACAATATATGACAGTGTAAGTATCTTATTCGATCCCACATTCTCCAAGTATCCCCTGCAACCATAAACATTGAGTAGTTGCATTCACAACTCCTCTATACTCTACCTCTGTAGATGAGAGTACTATCGAACTTTGCTTCTTATTGGACTAGATGATTGGTACATATTAAAGCATGAACATAAATCCTTAAGTATATGTTCGATCTGTGTTGTCACCTTCCCAATCACTGTCAGTAAATCCAACTAGTTCTAAGTCAGATTTTGCTGCATAAAAAATACCACGAGTTCTTGTTCCTTGAACAAAATTCAGAATTATTTTAGCTGCTTTCCAATGGATTTCATGAGGATGATCCATGTGTCTGGAAGCCACACTAACTGCATAAGATATGTCAGTTTGAGTATGTGTAAGATAAACCAAACACCCAATCAACTGCCTATACAGTGTATTATTTACCATAGGAGAAGAACTTGCTTCTTCAAGCTTAACTACTAAAAGGACTGGAGTCTTGATTGGATTGCAATCCTTCATGTTGAACTTGTTGAACATATCTGAAGCATACTTGGAATGATGAGCTTTGATTCCATGTTGAGATTGAGAAATTTCGAGACCCAATAATTGACTCAACAATCCCAAATCTATCATAGAAAAGGCATGGTTCATTGCATCCTTCAAGGAGACAATCTCTTTCTTTGAACTTCCTATTATCAATAGGTCATCCACATAAAAAAAAGAACCATGTATCAGCTTCAAATATAAATTCATATCAGACTTGCATCAAACGAAATTATGTGACAGCGAAAAGATCGATATTGGAATACCAAGCCCTGGGGCTTGCTTTAGCCCATACAATGTTTTCTTTAACCGACACACTAAAGATAGATTATATACAAAACCTTTTGGTTACTACATATAAATATTAAATAGATTCATTCAGATCTCCATGTAGAAAGGCACACTTCACATCCATGTGATGCACCTCCCATTGCCTTGAAGCTGCAATGGCCAAAGCTAACCTTTATGGAATCCATCTTTTCCACAGGTGAAAAGATATCATTGTAATCAATACCTTGAAATTGTGAGTATACCTTAGCTACAAATATTGTCTTATATTTCAAATATGAACCATTAGCAGAAAATTTGGTTTTATAATCCTACTTACACCTTACTAACCTTCTCCCTGGGGGAAGATCAACTAGTTCCCATGTGTGATTCTTCTGGAAAGATTTGTATTCTTATGGACTGATAGGACCACAGGCCATTCCAAAGGATATGGATTTGTAATGTTTGGTGATGAGAATGAGCAAATGTGGGCTATGAGAGAGATGAATGGAATGTTTTGTTCAACAAGACCTATGTGAATAGGTCCTGCCACAAGAAAGAACAACAACACTACAGGTAGTTATCCTCGTCCTCAGCCTCATCCTCAAAATGTGGTGGCCTCAGCTTCATATAATTATCCAAGTAATACAACTCTGTTTGTTGGTGTCTTAGGCTCCACTGTGACAGGAGAAACGCTGATGCAGGCATTTCGCCAGTTTGGTCAACTTGTGTATGTCAAGATACCTATGGGTAAGCATTGTGGCTTTGTCAAGTTCAGTAACATGGCATTTGTAGAGGGGGCATTGCAAATGTTAAATGGTGCATTTATTGATCAGCAACAAATTAGGCTTTCTTGGGAAACAACTACTCCCCCAAAGAAACAAGTGCAGCTTGCAGGGTGGGTTCAAACCCAACAACTAGATCCAAATCAAGTGCAGCATGCAAGGTGAGTTCAAACCCAACAACCAGATCCAAATCAATGGAATGGAGGGTACAATGGTGATGTACAAGGATACAATATTGCTGCTTATGATTATGCTGCACAACCTCAAGATCCAAATATATACAATTATACTCCTCCAAATGCAAACTATTTACAACAATAAATTAGTATGAAGCATCCAAAATTGCAACAATAAATTAGTATGAAGCATCCAAAATTTAAAAGGATTCAGAATTATTTGGAAGACTCATGAAGGTTTTCTAGATTCCTTTTATTTGGCTAGTTATTTGGGTAATTATTTTTATAATATTTTTTAGAAGATGATCGAAGGCAGGGCTAGAATTTGACGGGCGAAATGCCCATCATGGTAGTGTGGTTATTAATCAGGGTATATTTCCACAATTAACAGAATCCTCTGAGTATTGGGTCATTAACCTGTTTGTTTAGACAAACTCTTAGCTAATTAAAAACACAGTTTTAGAACTTACTCCAAGACCAATTTGTTTTTGTTTTGTAACTTTTTCATTCAATCTTAAAATAGTAATTTCATATTTTTTAAAATTTGTTTACATGAAGATGACAAAGTCTGTCACCATTATTCAAAAAATATATTTTCATTATTTTTTAAAACTAGCAAATACTTATTTTCATTTTTTTTTTTTGTATTAACCAAAAATTTAAAATAACCCATAAAATTTCAATATCCTCACAGCATTTATTTGTATGATCACGAAGACTTTGAAGAACATTTATTTGTATGATCATAAAGACTTTGAAGATTCATCTTTTTAGGTAAATTGTATTGATATTAGGATAGTCACATTTTTTTGGTTATTTACAAAATCATAAATGAGTATTATTTTTATAACATTTTTATTTTTATTTTTAAAATGGTAATTATTATTTTTAGAAAATTAAGAAAAATTATATCCATGTTAGTTTAGAGAAGTGTTAAATATAATATGGTAAAATTTAAAACATACCAAAAATGAACTCATCAATTTTCTATATTCACAAAGCAAATTACAACAAAGGAACTAGTTACACCAATCATCTCTCACTTTACATTAAAAGTTATACAAGACAAATTTGAAGAAAAGGGATATCTTGAAACATTAAATTCTTCAAATACCCAAAAAACTTGAAATAAGCAACAATTATCTCCTTGTCACATCAAGCTTCTCTAGGAGTTGCATTATTTGCATTCCTTATAGGAATGTGATTAGGTGTATACCATGCATAATAATTTGCTTCAATATAAACTTTGGAAGCATGCCATTTGCTCTCAAGCATGATTCTTTATTTTAGCGATGTCATTTTGTTGAGAAGTGCACTTCTAAGGGGTAAACTTAGAAGATCCAACCAATGGATTAGAATTTTTAAGACTAACAAGATCAACTAATCATCAACTTCTTGTAGGTTTATATTACGCCTCTTAGGGATAAGAACACTCTCTAATCATTGATGCTACACTAATCACTAGATCATCCTAGGAATCACATCAATTTAATACCTATGCTCATAGATCCCTCTTACATGCACAAAAAATATCCATGCAATGGATGGAAAATTCTAGTTGTGCCACTCAAGAAAACCAATAGGAAAACATTAAAGAGGAAAAAACTTGTAATTCAAACCGTTAGATCATTTTTGTAGTAGTTAAATTGCTATAATTAATGCAACAATTAAATTGGAACATTAATTTTGCTCAAGACTAAAAGGTGATTACAATATAACAATTTAGTTTCTCTAAGATGAAATTGTAAATCTCTAATTTTTTCTTGAAATCTCATGATTACAACCTAAAAGCCAAAATCCTAGGGATTACACCCTCTGCTAATATATACCAATTGCTCTCTCCTACATGGCATTCTCTTCTCATCGAGAAAGCTAATAAGGGGAGTGATGCAGTCCTACTTCCCTTTATTGCATTCAGAAGGCGCATTTCTACAGCCCAAGTTGGGGACAAGTGTTTGTGTATCCCATAAAAATAAAAATTTAAGATTAAAAAAAAAAAGAATGCATCAATGTTTTCTAGCATAGTGGAGCTCGGGTGGGGGAAGTGTCCATTTGCCCCATAAAAATAAAAAAATAAGAATGCATGTGTTAGTGTGTCGTAGCATATTGTGAGATGGATGTATGTTGTAGTTTAATGCGGAAATTTTTGTGGATTTGATCCCTCTTAGCGCTGCGTAGAACCTGAGTTAGATGGGTCTATATTGGTAGTGTAAGAGAAGTGACATACAAGTAGGGTAAAACCCTAACCCTAAACTATACAAACAAATGGAGATTGCGTTCAAAATTGGAGCACTAGATACATGTGCCAAGTAGGTAGGAACATATCCGCAAGTGTTAACTCACCCACTACACATATTTTATACCACATTGCATATTTTTATGCAAAAATTGTTTGAAATTGCATGCTCATAGGATCGTAACATAACATCAAGCTCAGAAATAGCATAGGATACATGTGGTAAAACCATTGAATTAGACATCCATGCAGTAGAAAACATAATTTTTTATCAATCAACTATTCCTTACAATGAGGACCTAGGTCCCTTATTTACATAGCAGATGCTTCCATGCAATCCAATTGTTTATTTTTTAGTTCACTATGTAAACTTGGGACCTATGAATGCATGGATAGATCAAGATAAATGCTATCTTAAAAACTATAGTTCTTACTAAGAGTCATAAATATTTTACTGTGCATTATTTATTTATTCAATATGGACAAATAATTAAATAACATGGACATAATTATGCAGTGACATTGCTTTGTAAAGTTGACTTGGAGTTGAGTTGAAGTAAGAAGGATTTACATGTTACCCCCCCCATAAAGAAAAATGTTTGTTTCCACTAGCAAGGATCGAAGATAAAGGGACTTGGCTACCATGAGTGGCTTGGTGAAAATAGTTTATACTCATTCTTATAAGTGCTAAAATTACAAGTCAAGAAGCTCATCATGAAGGAACTAATGTATGCACTGCATTGGACCTCAATGTGTTTGTTGCATTAATGCTTAAATAGATTGTATGGATGGAACTTTAATGATCACACCAAACTATTGTAGGCTGAAATGGGAATTAACATCACCTTAGCGCGATGCCTTTATACAAGAAAGAGGATTTGCATTCTAATTTTTGCTAGACCTAAACAAAGGTTGAGAATGTAACTAGAAGTAGACTTCCAATCATCAAAAACACCTTCCCAATATGAATTGCAACATTGCATGGTTCATAGAAAGTAGTAGGTGTTCATTATTCAATGATTTTTTACATTAGGGGAAAAATATAATGAAAAAGAGTTATTTATGACAAGAAGGCATCTCACTACAATGCCAACTCATGAAAAGGATACAAAACAAGCACAACTTAGAGATGAAGCATGCCTAGCATGGTTGAATTAATAAACTATTCAATTCCCACTATGTCTTGACTGACCAATTCATAATGTCAATAATAACATTGATTCTTCACATGGAGGGCATGAAAACAATGATATATAGGTTTATATGGATGGTTTATTATGGGATAGCCATAAATTGGAAGCAATGTTGTTAATTGCATTCTAGAAAGATGAGCTAGGGAGAAATGCTCATATAATCAAAACCTAATTCTTTGAAATCTTGAAATCTACTTCCAAATCCCTTTTGTTTGGGTGTTGTTCAGGGTCTACCCAATCAGGGGCAATAATGTTACCAAACAACTTGAAATCCATGTATGGTATGTTAGAAAACACTACTAGGGTAATTAACCATTAAGCCCCCTATATTTTAATGCATCTTGTCACACAGTTAGCAAAAGAAAATTATTTTTCACATTCTCACTAACAATGTACCTTTATATTACTAGATAATTATAGGTTATTAAAAGATAAGATCATTCCAAGTGATAATGTCCTCCTTGAGAACAATAAAGAGGAAAAAAGGCTACTGAAAAGGGTGGGTGTTGAGTACATATCGTATCATGCTTGTATGAATGAATCTATTATTTACAAAGGTGATTACATGGATAAAAGATATGTCCAAAATGTGGGCATGGCCAGAACCTAAAAAAGGAAGAAGGATAATCCACATGGTCCTCTGATAATATATTTATACACATGCCTATAATCCTAAGGATTGAAAATATCTTTCATTGCAAAATAATTAGTCATGTTATAAGGATGGGATTCCTCACATATACTTGAGCAAGTATTTATGTGAATCCAAATGGATTCAATAGCCACGAAACATATAGAGGATATATAAACTCATAAATCCAAGGATGAAGTATTAATCCTTTTATTAAACATAGACATGGATGGGGTTAATCCACTACAACAAAACCCTGTGATTAGCATTTGCTTTAGCTCCTTTTTTAGCGTCCACAATCACTTTTAGTGTATTTTCATCATTTTTTCAGGAAAGTGGACACTTTTCCATGGGATGGCGCTTTTAAAAGCATTATTTTTTTGTTCTTTTTTTAAAGTAGACATTATTTTTTATTCTAATTAGTGTCCCAATTATCATCCCAATTAACATCCCAATTAACGTCCTAATTATCATCCCAAATAGTGTCCCGATTAGCTTCCTAATAGTTGTAGGTGTTCATTATTCAATGATTTTTTTCATTTGGGGAAAATCTAATGAAAAAGAGTTATTTATGAAAAGAAGGCATCTCACTACAATTCCAACTCATGAAAAGGCTAATAAACAAGCATAGCTTAGAGATGAAGCATACCTAGCATGGTTGAATTAATTAACTATTCAATTCCCACTATGTCTTGACCGACCAATTCATAATGTCAATAGTAACATTGATTCTTCACATGGAGGCATGAAAACAATGATATATAGGTTTATATGGATGATTTATTATGGGATAGCCATAAATTGGAAGCATTGTAGAAATATGAGCTAGGGGGCAATGATCATATAATCAAGACCTAACTCTTTGAAAGCTTTAAATCTACTTCCAAAGCCCTTCTCTTTGGACATTGTTCAGGGTCTACCTAATTAGGGACAATAATGTTACCAAACAACTTGAAATCCATGTATGGTATGTTAGAAAGCACTACTAGGGTAATTAACCATTAAGTCCCCTATATTTTAATGCATCCTGTCACACACTTAGAAATGGAAAATTATTTTTCACATTATCACTAACAATGTACATTTATATTACTAAATAATTATAGGTTATTGAAAGATAAGATAATTCCAAGTGATAATGTCCTCCTCGAGAATAATAAAGAGGAAAAAACGCTACTGAAAGGGGTAGGTGTTGAGTACATATCATATCATGCTTGTATGAATAAATTTTTTATTTACAAAGGTGATTACATGGATAAATATCTATGTCCAAAATGTGGGCATGATCAAAACCTAAAAAAGGAAGAAGGATAAATGACATGGTCCTTTTGATAATATATATATACATAGGCCTATAATCCTAAGGATTGAAAAGATCTTTCATTGCAAAATAGTTAGTCACGTTATAAGGATGGGATTTCTCGGATATACCTAAGCAAGGATTTATGTGAAGCCAAATGGATTCAATAGCCATGAAACATATAGAGGATATGTAAACTCGTAAATCAAAGGATGAAGTATGAATCCTTTTATTAAACATAGACATGGATGGGGTTAATCCACTACAACAAAACCCCATGATTAGCGTCTATTTTAGCTCCTTTTTTAGCATCCACAATCACTTTTAGTGTATTTTCATCATTTTTTGGGGAAACTGGACACTTTTCCATGGGATGGCGCTTTTAACAGCGTTATTTGTTCGTCCTTTTTTAAAGTAGACATTATTTTGGATGCTAATTAGTGTCCCAATTATTCTCCCAATTAACGTCCTAACTATCATTCCAATTAGTGTCCAGATTAGCTTCCTAATTATCATCCCAATTATTGTCCCAATGAACGTCCCAATTAGCTTCCATAATAGCATCCCAACTAATGCCCATAATAGCCTCCAAAATAACATCTAGAATAGCACCATGAATTACGCCATGGAAAATGTCTGACATAGTGCCAAGTATAGGGTCATATATAAAGCCAAGAATTGCACCTAGAAAACATCCAACATAGCACCATGTATAGCACCAAAATTTTTGAAACGAACTGCGCTAGGAATTGGTGGCCATTTTGGGAGGTATAGCACCATGAATATTTTTTATGTCTAGGCCATGATTTGGGATTAACCTCTATCCCCTAAGTTCATATAGTTTCCTCTAGGACTTAAGGAAACTAGGTAATGAAGAGAGGGTCTAGTGGTAGAGAGATGAGGAAAATGAATTAAGATAAAATATTAAGGTGCATAATCCCCAATGGACCCAAAATGTTAAATCATGTGAGAATTCAAAAGGGATGGGAAGTTTCTCTTAATGTATTTTTGTTAGGATTATTAATCCTCCCTTGTCCAAATTTGGTCATATGTCTAAATCGGGAGTCATGTCTAAATCGGGAGTCCATCCAGTCTATTTATAGTCATTAGCACCATTGGTTAAACTTAACCTAATTGGGGCACATGTTTCAGTTACCAAAGTGCGGGGAACACTAATTGAGGCTCACTGCCACTTACTGCACTTGATTGCATAAGTTTAGGAGTCTCCTAGATCAATCCCTACAATTTTGGAAGCAACTGGGAGTGCCA
>LPNX010088327.1:0-10294 GCA_001517045.1 Pseudotsuga menziesii | reverse complement strand
TCTAAATCGGGAGTCATGTCTAAATCGGGAGTCCATCCAATCTATTTATAGTCATTAGCACCATTGGTTAAACTTAACCTAATTGGGGCACATGTTTCAATTACCAAACTGTGGGGAACACTAATTGAGGCTCACTACCACTTATTGCACTTGATTGCATAAGTTTAGGAGTCTCCTAGATCAATCCCTACAATTTAGGAAGCAACTGGGAGTGCCGAAACCAACCAAGGTCAGTTAACTTCAGTTGATGACTAGTCAAGCCAAGTTAGGAGTCAGTTACATTCAGTTCTAGCTCTCTACATTCAGTTAAATAATGGTTTAATTAATTGCACACATGTAGGGCTTTTTTCTCACCTACCACAGTCAGTTAACCATTATTTAATACTAAATGTAACACTTGGTTGTGTTTTAGAACTCTAGTTATGATTTAGACAAGGACAGTTAACTACTGGGTCCTTAACCTCAGTTGATGACTAGTCAAGACAAGTTAGGAGTCAGTTACATTCAGTTAAATAATGGTTTAATTAATTTCACACATGTGGGGCGTTTTTCTCACCTACCATAGTCAGTTAACCATTATTTAATACTAAATGTAACAGTTAGTTGTGTTTTAGAACTCCAATTGTGATTTAGACAAGTCTTGGTTACCTACAGTCAAGTAGAGTCATCAATTCGAACTTCCTCATGTGGATTCGAATTGCTTGTGGCTATTAAAACCATTTTACATCATTGTAATTATTATCTGGATTACTTTTTTGATTAATGAAAGCATTCACAGCTACAAGCCTTTTGCACTGTTTCATTCTTCAATGGCTGAGTAAATTGTGAGATCTTCTTTGTGAGTTGTGTGTTTGTCTACATATCTATATGCTCAAATTTAACAATTTTTACTAAGCGATGGATTTATTCCATGTCGGATTATTATGAAAGGAAATTTAGAGTAAATGCATGTGTGTCATAGGTGCTTGAAGAACATGGATTAAATGCATTGGGTGGGATTAATAGGTTACTTCTATGACATTGAATTAAAAACTTTACCAGTTTTGAATGGTGAATTTACCCCTTTCGTGTTTATGATTGAGAATATAGTAGGACTTAAGGAAACTAGATAATGAAGGAAGGGTGCAAATATAGAGAACAGGAAAACAAATGAAGAATATATAATAGGATGTGCAATCCAAAATGGACCAACAATGTTAAATCATGTCATAATTCATTATTGGTAGAGCGTAGATTACTGAGTAAATCAACAATCATGAAATTGATAGTAAACAATTGTAGTGAGGGGAAATAGGCCCAAAATGAAATAGTCAATATGTGTTGTTTTATTCCACAATATAGGGTTTTAAAACTTGTCATCAATAATATTTTCCATAGCATTGAAGTGGCTCTATAGAAGTCAAATCGTAGATGTGAAGAACTTCTATAGTAAAATCCCATGACACAAAATCACTAGATTTGGTCTATGGAAAATTAAACTTACAAGGTTATGAAATTTGAGTGTTGACAGGGAGAAGAAAAGTGTATTTCATATATCTATAGATAACAATTTCTAGTGCGCAACTCATCTCACAGAAAAAAACCATAGAACAAAGGGCGCAAGGGGAAACAGTCCTTATTTCGTTGAAGTATACTTGGGCCTAGGGAAGACCATCAAAGTCAAATTTTTTGGATTCAAACCCTATGCCTAGTCAATTCATTCTCGATTTACATAGCTTCTGAACCATGTCATGCATGTACTCATAAGAGTAGGACCCAATGCTGATTAGTCAAATTCCTTGTCATCTAGTCCTTTGGGGATCTAGGAGGTCTCAAGTTCAAGTCCAAGTGCTAGAAAATGGCTACATATGCACTATCTGGGTTTACTTTCAACAAGGTGGTTAGGCCCCAATGCAGTAGGAGGGCCCTATATCCACTAAAAAGGTACCAGCCCTCAAGTGGCAGCTAATGGGTCATTGATGATTTCCTAAGGGATTGAGACCAATGCAAATGACCTTGAATGTGAAAAAAATAAAAAGAGGGGGGGTCTCATACATCAATTTGGTGTCTCACTAGGCTATGAATAGCACGAAATTGATGTTAGAGACCTTTCCCTTGTTTGTGGGACACACCTCACTCCACATGTCCCACAAATAAGGGGGTCTCACCAAATTGATTATGAGGCCCCCCCTTGTTTGTGGGATGCTTAGTAATAATATTAATAATGTGATTTTTAATTTCATCACCTGGCGAGAAAATAATGTCTATGCTTCTATTTTTTTTCCTTGTGTTTGTCTCATTTTTTTACATTTTAGCTCATTTTAAAAATTTACAACAACTGATTTTATAATATATAAATGTCATAGAATTATGTCTATGTTAAATGTATCATAAATTATCTTTTCATACTAGGACTTTTAAAAAATATAAATATCATTGAAATATTTTATTATTATTTTATATTTGTACTTGATTATTTAAATAAAATTTATATTTATATTTAATGATTATACCTTCAATTAAAATAAATGTGTGTTAGATTTTGAACCATGTCATGCATGTACTCATAGGAGTAGGAAATTTATAGAGATATGTAAACACATCATATATAATAAAAGGAGGATGAAATTAATCTCACAAGACTCTCAAAGATAGTCTCCCCATGCATTAAACATCATACTATGGAAAAGAAGACTGGAATTACTAAGAGGTTCGAACTTTGAACTCTTCATTCACTACAAGAGCTTGAACTTGGCTAGAATTATCTTCAAACAAATTTTAAAAATAGACATAAATGGATGAAATACATTAATATCAACATATGACTAGAAAAGCAGTTGTGGCACATCTCTCGGCTAAAAATAGGGGCACATATCCAAATTCAGAGAAGTTGATAGCTCTCAATTCAATATTGAAACTAGAAAAATATGTGAGAGTGGTGTTCTACATTGAATGTGATCACCTCATAATTAGTGTGCCCTCGTTGAATTCTTTTAGCATCTATGCTTTTACCTTCTTCTTTTTCCTTGCTTTATTCCCTTTATTCTTTGGACCTCTTTTCTAAAAAATCATATCAAAACCATTGAATGAGACATCCATGAAGTAGAAAACATAATTTTTTATCAATCAACTATTCTTTACAATGAGGACCTAGGTCCCTTATTTACATAGCATATGCTTCGATGCAATCCACTTGTTTATTTTTTAGTTCACTAAGCCATAACTAGAAGGTTCTCCAAGTTAATATTATGTAAACTTGGGACCTATGAATGCATGGATAGATCAATATAAATGGTATCTTAAAAACTATAGTCCTTACCGAGAATCATAAAGATTTTACTGCACATGATTTATTTATTCAATATGGACAAATAATTAAATAATGTGCACATAATTATGTACTGACATTGCTTTGTAAAATTGACTTAGAGTTGAGTGGAAGGAAGAAGCATTTACATGTTATTCCCACATAAAGCAAAACTTTTTTTGCCACTAGAAAGGATCGAAGATGAAGGGGCTTGGATACCATGAGTGGCTTGGTGAAAATAGTTAATACTCTATCTTATAAGTGCTAAAATTACAAGTCAAGAAACTCATCATGAAGGAACTATTGTATGTAGTGCATTGGACCTCAATGTGTTCGGTGCATTAATGCTTAAATAGGATGTATGGATGTAACTTTAGTGATTACACCACACTATTGTAGGTTGATCTGGGCATTAACATCACCTTAGCACTCTTCCTCTATACAAGAAAGATGAATTGAATTCTAATTTTTAGTAGACCTAAAACAAGGTTGAGAAAGTAATTATGAGTAGACTTCCAATCATCAAAATCAACTTCCCAATATGAATTACAACATTGCATGGTTCATAAATAATTGCAGGTGTTCATTATTCAATGATTTTTTCATTTAGGGAAAAATCTAATGAAAAAGAGTCATTTATGAAAAGAAGGGATCTCACTATAATTCCAACTCATGAAAATGCTACTAAACAAGAACAACTTAGAGAGGAATCACATCTAGCATTGTTGAATTAATAAACTATTCAATTACCACTATGTCTTGACTACCAATTCATAATGTCAATAGTAACATTGATTCTTCACATGGAGGGAATGAAAATAATGATATATAGGTTTATGTGGATGATTTATTATGGGATAGCCATAACTTGGAAGCACTGTTGTTAATTTCATTCTAGAAATACGAGCTAGGGGGGAATCCTCATATCACTAAAACCTAATTCTTTGAAATCTTGAAATATACTTCCAAAGCCCTTCTCTTTGGACATTGTTTAGGGTCTACCCAATTAGGGACAATAATGTTACCAAACAACTTGAAATCCATGTCTGGTATGTCGAAAGACACTACTAGGGTAATTAACCATTAAGCCCCCTATATTTTAATCCATATTGTCACACACTTAGCAATGGAAAATGATTTTGCACATTCTTACTAACAATGTACATTTATATTACTAGATACTTATAGATTATCAAAAGATAAGATACTTCCAAGTGATAATGTACTCCTCGAGAAAAATAAAGAGGCAAAAAATATACTGAAAAGGGTGGGTGTTGAGTGTGGAAATTAATCCCAAGTTGTAAATCAATTACACTCACAAAATTACTAGTCAAACATGCAAAATTCCACAAAAACGAGACTGAATATGGAGCATAACACAATCTTTTAAAAAATTAATGTACATAAAAAAACCTCATAAAGTAATATGTTTTCCAAATATATAACTACATCATATACCCTAAAGCATAAGGATGTTATTCGAATTGGAAAAAAAGCGGGCTTACTAAACGAGTCAAAATCCCCCATAGGTGCATAAATCACTTTCCTAATCTGTTAAGATGCTCATGAAATGGTTGAGTGAGTTGTAAAAGATGATAAGTGATGGAAATATATCATATCCATGCTTTTGGATGGAGAAATAGAAGGAGGATGGTTAAGGAAAAAAAACAAGACAGTTACTACTAGACTAGCTTTTCCCTTTTTCCTTAAAACTGCTAAACGCAAGGTAACTTTAAGAAAAAATAGAACTGCATTTTTTTCTATTCTAGAATTACTGAATAGTTGTCAAAATATTTCCCAAGATGTTTCTAAAGCACTCCTTAAGATATTTTTAGCATCTTTTAACTTCTACGTGCAAGTGGATGCCAACTAGCACAGTAAGGAATCTGGGAATAAGAAAAAAATGATTAATTAATGTAAAATATGGGTAACTATGGGTTTTATTATTATAAAACCCCATTAATCCTGATTTTATGTGAAAATATCATAAAAATATAGGGACTAGAAACAAGGCTTGTCCATACAACCAAGGAAAGAGTAAAAAACCTAGTGAAAAAATCCTCCCTTAAACATGTACATAAAAAAAAAAATAGAAATATTGTTATCAATCATTCTTTGCCACATGATCAGAAATCCCCAACAGTGATTTTATCTAACTGAATTTCTTCTCACAAAACACCTTGGTTAAGATGTCTGGTACTTGCTTTGAAGATGCACAATAGAGTAGAGCAATGGTACCATCATGCACAAGCTCCTTGATATAGTGCATATGGATCTAAATGTGCTTGGTTTTTGGTATTTGAACTGGATCAGTAGAGATTCGAATGGTTATTTTATTGTCACAATATATGACAGTGTAAGTCTCTTATTCAATCCCACATTCTCCAAGTATCCCCTACAACCACAAACATTGAGTAGTTGCATTCACAACTCCTCTATACTCTACCTCTGTAGATGAGAGCGCTATGGAACTCTGCTTCTTACTAGACTAGATGATTGGTCCATATGAAATCATGAACACAAATCCTTAAGTATACTTTTGATCTGTGTTGTCACCTTCCCAATCACTATTAGTAAATCCAACTAGTTCTAAGTCAGAATTTGCTGCATAAAAAATACCACGAGTTCTTGTTCCTTGAACAAAATTCAGAATTATTTTAGCTTCTTTCCAATGGATTTCATGAGGCTGATCCATGTTTCTAGAAGCCACACTAACTGCATAATATATGTCAGTTTGATTATGTGTAAGATAAACCAAACACCCAATCAACTACCTATACCGTGTATTATTTACCATAGGAGAAGAACTTGCTTCTTCAAGCTTAACTCCAGAAAGCACTAGAGTCTTGATTGGATTGAAATCCTTCGTGTTGAAATTGATGAAAAAATATAAAGCATACTTGGACTGATGAACTTTGATTCCATGTTGGGATTGAGAAATTTCGAGACCCAAGAATTGACTCAACAATCCCAAATCTGTCATAGAAAAGGCATGGTTCATTGCATCCTTCAAGGAGGCAATCTCTTTCTTTGAACTTCCTGTTATCAATAGGTCATCCACATACAAAAAAAAATAACCATCTATCAACTTCAAATACAAATTTATATCATAGTTGCATCAAACGAAATTATGTGAGAGCAGAAAGCCATCGATCTTGGAATACCAAGCCATGGGGCTTGCTTTAGCCCATACAATTATTTCTTTAACCTGCACACTTAAGATGGATTAGATACAAAACATTTTGGTTACTGCATATAAATATTAAATATATTCATTCATATCTCCATGTATAAAGGAACACTTCACATCCATGTGATGCACCTCGCATTGCCTTGAAGTTGCAATGGCCAAATCTAGCCTTATGGAGTCCATCTTTTCCACTGGAGAAAAGATCTCATTGTAATCACTACCTTGAACTTGTGAATATCCCTTATATACAAATATTGTCTTATATTTCAAATGTGAACCATCAGTAGAAAATTTGGTTTTATAAACCCACCTACACTTTACTATCCTTCTCCCTGGGGGGAGATCAACTAGTTCCCATGTGTCATTCTTCTAGAGCGATTTGTATTCTTATTTCATGGTTGTTTTCCATATTGTATTATTTGATGCATCTTAATATGTATAAGGGTTAGATTCAACCATCAAGTATCACTTCTTAGCAAAGAGTGGATCTTTCACACAAAGGGAACTCTCAAATTGATTTCTAGACCTCCTCGTGTCACTAGGATTCCCATCTAGTTCCCCAGCTACATGAATGGTCCTTTCTGCCCATCTTGGTCTTGTAGGTATGTTAGTATTTGCAATTAAATCATCATTATCAAACATATTAGAATAAATAAACTCAATATTCTCTTCACTTACAATCAGTGGTTGTGGTGATGAAAATGACTCTCCAACTTCAACTGCTACTAAAGGCTCTTCTTCAAACTAAACACTCCTTTAAATGAAAGTTTTTTGGGTGCTCAAGTTGATACCAAATATTGAATATTGAACAAATAGGCACAAATACCGAAAAAGTTGATACCGAATACCGAATACCGAATCTTCAAAATACCGAACAAATAGGCACTTTTGGATTTGGGGTTGCAAAGGCTTCCTCTTTTTAGATGGAATTCCATCCCAAGCCTTTGAACCAAAAATCCTAAAATGGATCACATCTGGCTTGTGCCCACTCCAAGGTTCGAAAGGAGTGATTCCATCAAGTTTCTTGTGTGGAACCCTGTTCTTGATATAGGATGCATAGTTTATAGCTTCAGCCCAAAACGTTGGTGGCAAAGTTTTAGATTCCATCATGCAAGTTTTCATCTCCTTCAGTGATTTATTCTTCCTCTCAGTAAAACCATTTTGTTGAAGTGTGTAAGGAATAGAATGTTTCATATGGATACTTGCATATTCATAATAATGGATGAACCCATACTTGAAATTCTCTCCACCATTATCAAATCTGAGTATATTGAGTATCCTCCCAGATTGGTTCTCAACCAAGGCTTGAAAGACCTTGAAGAGGTCAAAAAATTTAGACTTCTACTTTAGGAAGTAGACCCAACAATACCTGGAAAATTCATCTATGAAGGTCCATGCATATTTGGCTAAACTCATGGAAATATGAGGGAATGGACCATAAATGTCACTATGGATTAAATCAAGGGGTGGAGAGTTTCGCTCACGACTAGCTCTCTCATACTAGTGCTCTGGGTGTTTTCCTAGGATGCAACCTTGGCAGAATCCCTTAGAAAAATTCATCTTTGGTAACCCTATGAACATGTATTTGCTACTCAAATATGAAAGATACATGTAGTTAAGATGGCCAAATAACTCATGCCAAATCTTGATTTCTTCATTAGCATGAGTGAAAAGAGATGAGGGTTTGTGAAAGGTAGGAAATGGGAAAACTTGTATACCTTCAAATTGTGATTCACAACACCTTTTAATATGAATTTACCATTCATTAGAGTAAATTTCACCTCAAAATGGGCCTCCTAAAAAAATTAATAAAATAATATTTATTAATTTTGAAGGAAGAAAAGAAAAAACTATTTTTTGTTTGTATTTTTGACATATCTCCCTGTGTTTTTACTCAAATTTCGATCGGGAGAGCTCGTTGGATGCGGAATTAAATTCCAAATCCAACGAGTACCCACCTGACATACTTTTGATGGACCCTTCTACCCAAAAAACAAGAAATACCTAAAAAACGTGATGATGACATCGAAATTTGAGTAAAAACACGGGGAGATATGTCGAAAATACACACAAAAAAGTAGTTTTTTATGATACCTATCCCCAAATTTATATTAAAAAAGTGTTTAAGACCTATACGGTATTTCAAATTTAAATCAATTTCATTGGCTAACACATGATGATATGGAATTTGAGTTAAAGTTAAAAGGCCTATTTTGAGTTGAAATTTCCTCTAATGTGAAATCCCTGTGATTTCAACTTTATTGGGGGAGAAGCTTACTTTCTTAGGAGACTTGGTGTGGGTGATCTGATATAGTGACAAGAGGTTAACAACAAGACTTGGGAAATATAACAAATCATTGAAGGAATCATGGTCAAGATCAATCCTACTCTTCCCTAAACTATCAGTAACAGAGTCTTCTCCCAAAACAATTTTTAGACCTTTCGAATCATCAAGAGAGGTGAATGTATCTCTTGTCAAAACCATGTGTCTAGGAGCTCTAGAATCAATCATAAATGTGGATGATCTTGAAGTGCTAGAAACCAAGGCACATTAGAGGAATTTTGGAGTCTAAAATGGGCCTCCTAAGGAAAATAATAAAATAATAGTTAAAATAATAAAATAATATTGATTAATTTTGGAGGAAGAAAGAAAAAAACTACTTTCTGTGTTCGTATTTTCAACATATCTCCCTGTGTTTTTACTCAAATTTTGATCAGGAGAGCTCGTTGGATGCAGAAATTTGATTCCACATCCAACGAGTACCCACACTGCATACTTTTGATGGACCCCGCTACCCCAAAAACAAGAAATACCTGAAAAAATGTAATGATGATGTCATCATCACGTTTTTTCAGGTATTTCTTGTTTTTGGGGTAGTAGGGTCCATCAAAAGTATGCAGTATGGGTACTCGTTGGATTCGAAATCAAATTCCGCATCCAACAAGATCTCCCGATCAAAATTTGAGTAAAAACACAATGAGATATGTCGAAAATACGAACAAAAAAGGTAGTTTTTTTTAGTGACAAATATGTCAATTCAACCATTATGGTTGACTTATTTTATTGAAATTCTATTGGTTCTTGAATTCCAACTCACAAAAACTTATTTTGGCACATTTTCTTATAAGGCCCATTTTAGACCCCAAATTTCCTCTAATGTGTAATCTCTCCTTGTCATCTAAATTTGATCCTCCTTCCATCTTTCTTATGCATTCAGGAAGGGAGATGTTGTTCTTCTCCAAGAGTTGGGTCAAAATTTCAATTTTTTTTTTCATACAAGAGCTCTCAGGATGATATCCCTTACTGTAGTTATTGATGTAATTTTAACTTCAGAATGTATTCACTTGTATATTTTATATATTGTATTTCTTTATACCTCAATGTTCCTATAGGGAGAATCATTAATATAATAAAGTCATGAAAATCCATATAGGTTAACCCTTCATTGTAAGTCGGGGAAATAGTCCCCACAATTGAGGGGTACTAGGGTCATTAGACTCTCCTAGAGAAGTTGACCCTGGTTAGTAATTGTCAAGTGAAAAATTAGTATAAATAGAGAGTGAGACTCTCTATTTGAAACACACACTCACTCAACTATAGCGCATGAGTGAGAGAAGAGGAGCTTGCACAAGTGAGAGAGAGAAAAACTTTTAGAGATCATCTTTTTATTTTTGGGTTTTACTTTTTCTATTCGTGCTGATTCTATTCGTGGATACCAATCCCCCTCTTAATCCGAAGGGGTGTTTGTAAGTCCGAGCATGTTTCTGAACCTTTCAAACTTTTCTCGTCCAAGCGCTTTAGTGAAGATGTCTGCAAC
>LPNX010088326.1:2207-29370 GCA_001517045.1 Pseudotsuga menziesii | reverse complement strand
CCTTCCTCTCATGTACTCTCTCCCTCTTCTTCCCCCTCTCTCTCTTTCTCCCTCTCTCTCCCTCTCTCTCTCCCCCTTTTAATATCGCTGAGATTTTTTTCAATTTATTTTGTATCTACTTTGTCGATTTTGGAGAATCAGAAATCGAAACTTTCACCTTATGTAAAATTGAAGGTCTCATTGTCGTCCTATTAGAGTCCATATAAGTCAACAATGTTAATAAATAATTTTGTAATAATTTTTTGATTTGCCCATTTGGAACACCAATATTCTATTTTCTGATTAGCGCATTTTTAGATATTCTATGTGTTCAAATCAGGAAATGTCGAAGATAGTATTTTCGAGTTTCAATGTCGGGGTATGCGAAACCAGAAACGTCGATTTTGAGGTTTTATTTTAGTTTTTCGTATTGTTTTCACATAACTTATTTCTCCGCTAAGTTCATGCTTATTATAATATCGGTCTGTGTTATGTTTAATTGTTGTGGCTCAAAATTTAGCGGAGATTTTGGCCTCTAAATTGTTACAATTTGTGGAGACTCATGTTCGCTTGCATATTTGTATGTTTGAAAGAAACCCGTTTCACCTATGTATTTTTCAATTATCCAAATTACATATTTAATTACTCTGGTTGTTGTTATTCATTAACATATTTGATTACTTTGGTTTGTATCTATTTGAATAATAAATGTTTAGAAATTGCATGAGTAAACCGCAACTCGTCATTTCCATATTCGGAAATCTATGTTCTATGTTTTCCAATAAGGAACACCAATTGTTCCAATTTTCGATTCCCCAAATTTTGATTTGCCACATTTAGGATGCGGATTTTTTATTTTCGACATTTCGGAATCTGGAAATGGTATGTGTTGAAATAAATAACTGTTCATGTCCCTATTTCCTATTTCCGACATTTCGGATCGCGGAAGTTTTCTATTTTCAAATAAAGAAATGTCGAAGTTCCTATTTCCTATTTCCATATTTTGGTTGAATTTATGGCTATATGTTCATGAAAAATGTAAATAGCATGAATTAATAGTGCAGTAAATCATAAAGCTAGAATTGGATAGAAAATGCAACCTATTGTAGGGAGGAATAGTGAAATACAATATTGACAAAGGTAACTGGAAAAGGTTGACAGCACCGTTTAGCAATAGTGAAATATAATCTTCAGTTACCATAGTCTCCGAATCATGATCGTTATTTTTTCATGTGGAATAAAACATGGCATGAAAAAAAAAATTGCAATGGAACATAATCATGTGACCATACTAAAATGGATATGTAAAAAACAAAATAATTCACAATAGCATATTTCATTATTCTCGTTGTTGTTATTCATTAACATATATCACTATAAATATATTCTCATAAACATATTTCATTAATCCGATTTTTGACATGTTGGATTTCGGAAAATAATATGTTTAGGAATAAGAAAAACCAATATTCCAATTTTCGATTTGCGCATTTTCGAATTCCGACAATTTGGATTTTGAATATTGTATGTCTTCAAATAAAAAACTGCACATGTTCCGATTTCATATTTCCAATATTTGGGATTCTGAAAATCCTATGTCCTATGTTTGTCATTAAGGAACACCATATCTTTCGATTATCGATTCTGCAAAGTTTGATTTGTGATATTTCCAATCTCGGAAGAAATGTCATAGATAGTATTTTTGGCTATTTTCATTAGGAGGTTGGAAAAAAGCATATTAAGGAAATACCTAATTGCTTGCGAATCTTAGACAAGTTAGAGCTGAAAACAACTGAAGTTTCCATTGAGACATGGGAGGCTATGTGCGATTCAATTGAAGCTGTAGTCAATGTAGGAAAAAAGGTTTGTGAAAATAGTGGTCTGCTTCAAATTAAATTAAATTAATTTGATAGTTTTGGTGGGAAGTCTCATGTGAATTAAGTTAAATTCCTGTCAAAATCGCGTACGATAAAGTCTAACTAAAATGCCTCACTTTATCGATCAATTTTTCATTGAAACCCATTAAAATTTGTATATAACCCCAATCATAGGCCAAGTCCCAAAATCACAAGCCAACTTAAAGAACAAGGTGGCATTTGAATATGGCCAAACATTGTTGAATATTTAAATCTAAAGCAATGCCATTGAATCATTCAACTTAATTAAATTACAGAAATTAGGGTTTTATGCAAATCACCATGATAAAAAACTCACACGCATCATATTCCAATTTGTTCAAGAAAAAAATATATACACCAAAGGGATTGAATTGGATGCATTGGCACTATCAATTTTCGGTTCGAATTATGAAATCCGACTCCTCGATTTACGAAACAAGGTTCTTGCATTTCATTAACAACCATAATCTCCAATTTTAAGACATTGTAAAAGATGTGTGGCTTATATGAAGTAGTTTTGTAAATATAAGAGTTTTTTAGAAACAATTTACTTTTTCAAAATAGATAATACTGTGAAAATGGAATTGTTGTAAAATTTATTTTGTATATATTATCTGTATTATTTTTACATTGACATTTATAAAAGGTTTTGTAGTTCTTGATGTTAATGCAAA
Organism: Pseudotsuga menziesii; assembly: GCA_001517045.1. Lineage (NCBI taxonomy): Eukaryota > Viridiplantae > Streptophyta > Pinopsida > Pinales > Pinaceae > Pseudotsuga > Pseudotsuga menziesii. The sequence continues at coordinate 26,819 of LPNX010088326.1, read as the reverse complement.
TCTGATCAACCAAGTTCAACACATCTTTGTCATGTAATTCCCATCTTTAGTATGCAATTGCATTTGTGCTATTGAGTATGAAGCTTATTTTGAAAGGCACAACAAGCAAATGGAGAATGGAAACAACCAGATCAAACATTATTAAATTTGGGAAATTAAAATTGTTTGAAGTTATATCCTCCAAAAAACTTGTTCAATTAATTAATTAATTTACTCAAATTGACTCATATCATGATTATTTCCTATTTTCAACCAAATCTTAGTAAAAAGAGACACAGTCAACAAATGCATTAAGTACGACAAATCGCTTAGGGAATAGTTTCACTTCACAAATTTACAACTTATTTCCTTTTTATAAAATATATTTTAAATTTGTTAAATCATAAACCATAGTTGTTAAAATTCTATAGTACAAAACGCATTACATTTTTATTACTGTTCCAATCTTTTAATAAGTGATTTTGTTTAAGATGATGTTATACACCTTTTAAAGAAAGATAAAAATAACGATATTGAAATTCATTCTTATATAATACTGTAGTGCTTGTCGTCAATGTCTTATCAAATATTGATAAAAATATGAATAAATGTTTAGCAAGGAAACTTAATTCTTCATCTTGTTAAGTCACTATTATATTATAATATAATAATTCTATTGAGGGTTTATGTTGAATATTTCACTATTATATTTATAATATAATCTTGTCTTCAAGGTTTATGTTGAGTATTTTCTTTTAGAAAGTATCAACATCTTTTCTGAATCTATGATTCATATTTTTTTTTTTTAAATTAGTTGTAATGGGTCTGAAGATTTCAGATATTCTTGATCTCAGAAACGAAAAACACCACATCCTTTTGGACTGAATGTATGTTTCTCGATCTCTGATTCTCGATTTATTTAATAAAACTCATTACATTATTGTCCAGTGTACATTACAACCCTAAATCATTTCGGATCAAATATATATTACAGTGTACCATAAACCCAAGATTTCATGTGTTATAAACCTGGGATGAATGTGTTATAAAAGTCATTTTTTGAAGAAGTAAATATATTTTCCATTTTTTAAAATTTTTATAAAAGTAAATATATTTTCCAATTTTACACTGTACCATAAACCCGGGAGGGATGCATTATAAAAGTCATTTTTTTGAAGAAGTAAATATATTTTCCAATTTTTTAAAATTTTATAATGACTTATAAATTAATAATGTTTCTCATTTATACAATGAGATCATAATTTTTTAAATATAAAAAAAAATAGGTAAACCGAAAACTAGAAACACCACATCTTTTTCAATTGAATGTTTGTTTCCCGATCTACGATCTTGATTTAGCAAATTGGAAATCGTACATATTAAATTATTTATTTAATAAAACTCATTACATTATTATCGAGTGTACATTACAAACCCTAAATAGTTTTGGATCCAATATATATTAGAGTGTACCAATAAGCCCGAGATTTCATGTGTTATAAACAGGGGATGAATGTGTTATCGACTCCCCAATTCCCCAATTTAGGATTATCACTACTCATGGTGCTGTCAACATTTGTCAGTCAGTACAACTCTCTTCATTGAGCAAGTGAAATGATTAAGAAACTTGTGTAATGTCTTCAAATTCAATATTTTCGGTTTGGGTTGCGAAAGTCAACTCCTCGGACTTCGGAATCGGAGATATTAACTTTTCTCTTGTCCCACAATCTCAATAAATCTTAGCTTAACATTTGTGTATAATATTAAAGAAAAAAAATGCAAATATTTAAATAATATTTGTATACAACATTAAAAAAAAAGAAAATGCAAATGTTTAAGTAATATTTGTATATAACATTAAAAAAACATTAACTTTTCTCTTGTGCCACCATTAGAGGAAATTTGAGGTCTAAAATGGGCCTCCTGAAGAAATTAATAAAATAATAGCTAAAATAATAAAATAATAGTTATCAGTTTTGGAGGAAGAATGAAAAAAACTACTTTTTGTGTTCGTATTTTGGACATATCTCCCTGTGTTTTTACTCAAATTCTAAGCGGAAGAGCTCATTGGATGTGGAATTTAATTCCGCATCCAACAAGAAACCACACTGCATACTTTTGATGGACCCCACTAGCACAAAAACAAGAAATACCTGAAAAAATGTGATGATGATGTCATCATCACATTTTTTCAGGTATTTCTTGTTTTTGGGCTAGTGGGGTCCTGCAGTGTGGGTGCTCATTGGATGTGGAATTAAATTCCACATCCAACGAGCTCTGCCGCTTGAAATTTTAGTAAAAACACAGGGAGATATGTCGAAAATACGAACAAAAAAAGTAGTTTTCTTTTATGACAAATATGTCAATTCAACCATTATGGTTGACTCATTTTATTTAAATTCTATTGGTTCTTGAATTCCAAGTCACAAAATTTATCGTTGGCGCGTTTTCTTATAAGGCCCATTTTAGACCCAAAATTTCCTCTAATGAATCTCCAAAAATCTTATCTTTTCCAGCTTCTCGATTTTCGAGTAGTAATATTTAAGTAATATCAGGAATCGAAAATCTGGAAGCAAGCAAATTATTTTTCTCCTTTTCCAATACCCGAAAATAGGAAATAGATAATCTTTAAATAATATTTACATATAATTTAAATTTTAACAAAAACACGAGTCTCTGGTTTTTGATATCCGAAATATCGAAAATCGAAAATCGGGTATAAGTAATATCTTAACCATTAAAATCTTTACTTTTCTCTTCTGCCACAATCTCCAGAAATCTTAGCTTTTCCAGCTTCCCGATTTCCGAGTAACATTTGTATATAACATTAAAGAAAAAAAATGCAAATATTTAAATAATATTTGCCATAAGTGGATTTAAGATTATTAGTTTTAAATAATATTTGTATAAGTGCAAATAATATTTGTATTCAAAATTATCGGTTTTTATTATAAATGTTTAGAGTGTAATTTAACATTCATGATAATAAGTGGATGTTAAAAAAAAGATAGTATATTTGGTATTCAAATTGATACGAATATTTATAAAATGGATTAAGTTATGAAATCAAAGTTCTCCACTTTTTTTTTTTTTTGACAGGAACGGTTAGGTTTTATATTAATAAAATGGTGACGGAGCCACCAAAGAGTTTACATCTCTAGATAACATAGTAGACCAAATAGTCTTCCAAACTTGAAATACATATGCCTGTACTAGCAAAACCAGGACTTTTAAGAGCTTAACAGAAAGATTAAACAGAAAGGAAAACTAGACTGATATTAACGCTGCTTGGCCAGAGCTCCCGACGTCGAATTAGCGGTAAGATGACTTGGAGGTTGGCTTGAATTTTCGGCGCCTCGCAGCATTGCCAAAGTGCCCTCAATCCTCTGCGTCCTGAGATCTAGCTTATCCATGAAAGTCATGACCTTTTCATCCAGAACCCGCAGAGCTACCTTGAGGTCCGAACGGGTTCGTCCAATGTCCTCATCAATTTGGTCGAGATGACGACCCCCCATCTCATCAATTTGTTGAAGGAAGTGACGTTGACGTCTCACCCTGCGCCTCAAAACCGTTACCTCATCTTCCAGCTCCACCAGAGGATCAGGAGAGGAAGAAGCAGAGCCTTCTGAATGCGCCATACCACCCAGGATCATCAGACAGAGGAACGAAGAGCTTCACCACCCAGGAGAGTAAATTACGAGCTTCAGGGTGTCGAGAATTTTGATTTCTGAGACGGGACAAAGGAGATAACAACTAACATATCGACGAGCCTTCATATGATAGAGTGGAGACATCATTACCTTAAGAGTGAAGCCTACCGTGGAACAGATCATAGGATTACGAGGAGCACCATTAACCGAACGCGTACTGTGCATTGAGTACCTGAGCGCAGTGCCAAAAGTGATAACCTCATGACTAACCAGATTCTGAGGGACATCATACCGAATCATGCTGTTATCAAACCATAGAGCTTTGCCAGACTTTTCGTCAAAATTATCCTGTTCAGAAATGGGAGAATCCATTCGCCCGAATGAAATACTATGAATGCAAATTGAAACCTTGTGCGATCCCATAAGATTTGGGGTAATTTTTTGCCTTAACTCCACCTGCTCCGTAGTACCATGAAAATGACATTCCATCAACAGCAATAACTGCGAGATCGTCATCCTTGAGTGAGAAGAGCGTGCATTCGGGGGGATAACAATGAGCAGGGAGGTGGACGAAGTGAGAGGATACGTGCCAAGGTAAACACTGCCACCCACATGAACAACCACCATCCGGTCGCCGAAGTTCATGACACATGGCCTGGGGCCTACTCTGCGATTAGCTATTCTTCCCACCTTCGAGTCCAATCCCGAGGAGTTAAGGGATATGGCAGAATTTAAGATCATCGTTAAGTTTGAGAACCCCTTTGCTCAGAGGGATAGCTTCATTAGCTGCTTTGTCGGCAAGGCCATTATTCATTCGAAGGACATGGAAAAAATCTATGGTTCTGAATCTAGGAATAGTCATAGAGATTCGCAAGAGAACTTGGCGAAGCCGAATAGAAGAAGGGAAGGTTTGGGTGTTGATAAAGTGGATAATCAACTTGGAGTCCCCCATTACCGTGAGATCCTGAATACCACGGAGAAGAGCTTGATTTAGGCCTTGCCATAAAGCTAGAGCTTCTGCCATGTTATTGGAGTCTATTCCCAAATTCCAAGAATAGGTGAGGTTCAAATTTCCGTTGGGGCCAAAGATCACCCCTCCCCCTCTTGCCTCCCCTGGGTTACCTTTTGAAGCTCCATCAAAGAATAGGAGGTTTCTTCCTAACTCTTTGCACCAGAGTTTGAAGTCATCCCTATCTTTTCTAATTTCCCATTTTTGCAGGATGGGGGATTTGAGGGGAAGGTCCACAAAAGCACCAGGGTTCAAACTTTGAAACCAAACTTCTTCTTCCCGCGTTAAAGGAGAGTGGAGACATAAAAGAGGGCTCGATCGGATAAAGTCTTCGAGCAATGCTTTAATTTTGGCCACCACTTGGAGAGGGGAGGAGCAGATTCCTCTGAAAATGCGATTGTTGCGTTCGAGCCATAATTTCTAGCAAATAAATTTAGGAAGATTCAACCAGGAAATGGCCAGATGGTTCTTCGAATGAGACTTGACTGGGGAAGAGAGAGACCATTGGCTAAAGAGGGAGGGAACATCATCATAGGGCAGGAGAGTGAGCCAGGGGAGGGTTGCTAGTTTCCAAACTTCTGAGGTATAGGGACAAGATATAAACAAATGGGGGGACGACTCTTCCGAAGAAAGACAGAGGGGGCACTGAGATGGACCTTCCCATCCTTTCCTCTGCAGAACATCAGCAGTGAGAGCACTGTTGTGGGAAAGAATCCAAGCAAAGTGATCAACTTTAGGGAGCGATTTGGGAGACCAGATGTACTTCCAGACTGCAGGATTCCCTGGGACATTTGGGATTGCTTTGATACTTCTGTAGCCTTCAGCGACGGTGTAATTCCTAGAGTTTGGACCCCAACCTCTTGCATCTTTACGTTGCTTAGCAACCGGAGACTTCCGATTCAAGTAGAGAAGGAGGAGAGCTTTTTCTTTTTCCAGGATAGGAGGGCAAGCTGGGATGTCCCAACCTGTCCAAATATGTTTTCCACCCGGGTGCCACTTTGATATATCCATGAGAGTTGATATCCCTAAGTTTGAAAGAAACTTTCGAATACCATCCAACCCTTCCATCTCACCTATTGGAGGAATTCCTGAGATGGAATCCTCCCATATTCTAATTCTCTTCCCATTACCTGGGATCCAGGTAAGAGCCTTGGAAAAAGAGTAGTGATCTTTATAACATAAAGCGAATAGGGGGGAACCTTTGGTCACCTTCGGTCTCTGATCTAAACTTCTAATCCTTGTTCCTGAAAAGTATTTTTTCCATAGAACCTGTTTACTCCAAGTGGATTTCCCTGATACCATATTCCAGAGGAGCTTAGCACCCAGAGCTAGATTTTGGGCTCTAAGATCTCTCAGGTGCAGTCCTCCTTCTAGATAGGGAGCAGTAACTTTCTCCCATTTGACCAAAGGGAGCCTGTTTTCATTTTGTTTCCCTCCTTTCCAAAGGAATCTCCGGAGAAGAGCTTCAATCTTTCTTAGAACGGTAAGAGGAGCCAAAAGTAGAGAGCATTGAAAGACATGCATGCTTGATAGGACTGATTTGATCAAAACCGTTTTTCCTGCTAAATTTAACCAAGAGGCCCCCCAAGCCTTGATTTTTGAGTTCAGTTTGTCGATCAAAGGTTCCCAACTTGAGACTTTAGGTTTGACCTTGAAGATTGGAACTCCAATATATTTGAATTCAGTCCATTGATGCTTCCCTTCTATCCTCAAAATACAAGATAGAGAATGCAGCTCTTATGGGGAGCAATTCCAGTTGAATATTTGGATTTTGGAGTAATTGATTTGGCTCCCAAAGGCCTCTTGATATTTATCCAATACCTCTTTGAACTTCCTTGCTGAGGGGGGGCTCGCTCCACTTAGAAGAAGGGTGTCATCAGCAAATTGGGTATGATTGACTTCTTTAACCCCAGGCACAATACGGAGCCCAAGCAGACCTTCTTGAACTCTATAGTGTTCCAAATGAAAGATAAGGGAGGCCGCTTGAATAGCATAAAGAAATGGGGAGAGAGGGCATCCTTGACGAAGACCTTGAGTAGCTTGGAAGAAGTTAGCCACTCTCCCGTTCACCAAAGGGGCAATCCAAGGGGTACTAATACAAGCTTTAACCCAGGAGAGCAATCCGAGAGCAAATCCGAACCTGGTCATAACCTGATACAGAAAATCATGGCGAACTCTGTCAAAAGCATTAGATAGGCCTAGTTTGATAACCATACCTTTTTCCTTTCTTTTCACGCTTGAATGGATGGCTTCTTGGACTAGGATAATGTTGTTTGAGATTTGCCTACCCTTGATAAACCCTCCTTGATTTTCAGGGATAATAAGAGGAAGGACAGCTTTCAAGCGATTGGCTAAAACTTTGGTGATAACCTTATAACCAATATTACAGAGAGAGATGGGTCGGAAGCGGGAGAACAAAGTGGCACCTTTTTCTTTAGGGATGAGGGCAAGGAAAGAGGAGTTGGTTCCTCCCCCTATCTTGAAACAGGATTGGGATTTCTTAATCAACCTAAAAAGGTCATTGTGGACGAGATGCCAGCAGGAGGTTAGAAAGCGAGCAGTAAACCCATCCGGCCCAGGCGCCTTATCAGAGCACATCCTATCCACAACTAGTTTGACTTCCTTAAGGGAAACTGGTCGAAGGAGAAGCCGATTGGATTGATCTGAGACTAGAGAGGGGATGTTATCCAGAATATCAGTATTGCTGAAATCCATTCCTGGGGCATTTCCTGTATAGATTTCCTGGAAATGATCATAAGCAGCTTTTTTAATTTCTTCAAAGGCAGTAAGTTGGTTTCCCAAGTGATCAATCTTTGAGACATTCTTAAATTGTTTTCTAACCTCTACTTGTTTATGAAAGAACTTGGTATTTTTGTCCCCTTCTTGAAGCCATGGATTCCTTGATTTTATTTTCCAATAATTCTCTTCAAGCCTACAGGCTTCATGCAGCTTATTTTGGAGAGAGATTTCTATGCCCAAGGAAGCTTGATCGAGACTCCCCTCAATCCTGAAGTGGTGATCCTCTAGGGCCTTCTCCGCTTCCAACCTTAGCTTCATAGGATATTTGTGAAATTTGGCCCAATATTTCATGGCCTTTTTCACAATCCTCAACTTCTCTTCCCATACATAGAAAGAAGACCCTCTGACATTTGTTTTCCAGGCTGCTATCACATTGTTCTGAAATCCATCCATCTGGATCCAGGCAGGGTTGAACCTGAATGGAATAGGGCCCAAATTTTGGACTTAAATAAATGAAAGAGCAATCGGCTTATGATTCGAAGCACTGAAAGACAGAATGGTCGAGGTTAGGTCAAACCCTTGAGTGTGGAGAGACTGTTGAACCAGAAATCTATCCAGCCTTGCTGCAATATGTCCTCGTCCTAACCTTTTATTAGTCCAAGTATACTTACCCCTAGTTGGTTTTATATCTTCCAAGTCCCAATCAGAGATGATATCTTCCACCCATTCTCTTATGGGGTCTCTGACAATGTTACCTCCTCATTTTTCGGTAGAGGAGAGGGTAACATTCAAATCTCCCGCAATAATAAAGTTATCCAATTGAGTTGTGATCATATGATCATTCAGATTGGTCCAACAAAGTTGCTTCTCAGAAAAAGCCATAGGGACGTAAACATTAAAAAGACTTACTCAAATATTTGAGTCTTTGAAAAGAATTTCAGTGAATATCCAGTGAGGCGAAGTAGCCAAACTTACAATTTTCGCCTTAGAAGGATCCCAGAGCGTTGCTATGCCTCCTGACGCTCCTCTGGAACTGACCGCTATGCATTCCACAGTGTGCCAAAATGAAGGAGCTGCCTGGAGGAAGGCCTGCTCTTCCATTTTAGTCTCTTGGACAAGGAGGATGTAGGGTCTCGAAACTCTGATTAGATCTTTCATTGATAAAATTTTCAATTTACTTCCTAACCCCCTACAGTTCTTGGAGACTATCTGCATTACTTACCTTTTAGAGTAGGATTTGCCCCCTTCGAGGCATTTCCTTGTTGTCTGGTATTTCTTGGGTTAATATGTCTTTCCAGAGTAGTCTAAACTCCAGCTAACCTGTCTTGATAAGTGGCCGCTTCCCTTCTTTCCCTATCTATTTTTCTTCTTCTTGGATCCTTCCTGGAAGATTTCGAGGGATCAAGGTCCTCCTCCTCAGTTCCTTCTTCCTCTGTGCCCCCTTCCAAAGCAAAATCTTGCCACAGAACTTCTTGAGTTGGGATGTCTGCTTCTGTTTCAACATTCGGATCTTCGGCCTTATTAGATTGGGGGGAAATGTTCACTGGAGAGATTTCCCCTTTTTCAGTTAATTTAACAGGGGGCTCCTGTTCCTCAAGAATTGCAAAGCTGTTTCCAGATCTAGGCTGCCAACCTTCTTCAGGGATCTTATCTGTCTCTGAATCCTGGAGTTTTGGGCAGTTCCTTTGAAAATGGCCATATTCATGACAATGTCTGCACTTGAAAGGCAGCTGTTCGTAGTCAAGTTTCTGGAAATGCTGCCATCCTTTGACTGCGAGTTTTACTGCCTCAGGGAGACCCGCCTCTAGATCTACTTCCACACAGATTCGGGCAAAGGAGTATTGACCTTTTGGATCAGCTTTGTCAATATATTTTCCCAATCCATTTCCTATTGATCTGAGATATTCTTTGCCCCAACAGTGCATAGGAAGATTAGGTAAACGCACCCAGACTGGGACTGCTTTTGGGACATCCATAGCAGGGTCAAAATCAGGACTCCAACGATTCAGATACAGACCCTAGGGGCCCATGAAATAGGGTCCATTTCTAAAGATCAAATCCCTATCAGCTTTTGATGTAAAATCAAAGAGAAAATACCCTCGTCCTATAGCATAGCTCGTGACTCCTTGAGTGATCAGCGGACGCCAGTTATTCTGAATCCAAGTTTTTGTTGTGCGAGGAGAAGGCCACAATCCCGTGAACCGCCCGATAAGGGCTCGATCTGCAAGGAAGACAACCAGATGAATGGTCTTCTCTGGCGGAAGTTCGATTTTAGGAATGGCATCAAGCTTCTTCACAAACTTTGGTGGCGGCGTGGAGTCCACCTTCTTCCCATTCGCTTGAACCAGACGGGCAAAGGCGGCTTCTTCAGCGGAGGAAGGGATCGGAGGAGGGGGAGGTGGCGGCCCTCCTCCTGGTGAGCTCATCTCTGGAAAACCCTAGCGGTGAGTCAAGACCAGAAGCAGAGCGAAAAAAAACAAATATCTCGGAAAGAACTTCGTAGGCACAAGTCTTGTCTATTTTTCAAAGTTCTCCACTTAGTTAAACACACACACACAGATATATATATATTATTGTAATATAAATTTGTAAATTGCTAAGATTAATAGCTATATTATCTTAGAATTTCTCACAAAATGAATGTGTTAATTAACTTGAAGTGTATTAGATTTACAATTAAGTTTGATATATTATTATATCTTTAAAAATATTATAACAATTAGTTAGGTTAGATTTATTTTATGTCAATTGAATTGGTTTTAGCAAAAAATATATAAAATATTATCAACCGAAGCATTGAATTGTTGTTGAGCAGAAAGCAAGCTAATCGCAAATCGGGAAACAATCATTTTGTCAAAAAACATATGGGATTTTCAGTTTCCGATATGGAAAAGAGAAAGTAGGAAATCGTATTCTCGATATCTAGATCCGAAATATCGAATATTGAAAAAATGAATCAACATTATAAATAAACAAACGGATGTTTCCACTTTCCGATATCCGAAATCGAAAATCGTAGATACCTCAAATAACCTTAGCAAAAACCATGTATAAGATTACATGGATATCTAATGTACCATATTCATGCTAATTTACAATTAGATATCTATATGGCATTAATAGTACCATTGTAATGGATATCTATAGCATGCACAATATCGTTAGTCTTTTTGTTTCCTTGATCTTTGTGTATGTTGCCCATGATTTTCATTTTGTATATTATTTAAGAGATACAAAGAACAATTAATATTTATAATAAAATTGATAGATTTCATAGTTTTATTCACAATTTATTTTAACTCTGATTTGATAAATTTCTTAATAAAAAATCATGGAGTGAAATAACTCTCATCAAATAACAATCAATTGTTATTTTTTATTGTTGACTTAACGTTTGAACTTGTCACTCTAACGCACTGGACGATAAATTTTTGTTAAGAGTATTTGGTGTATCCACAATTTTCGATTTTGATATTTAGGATATTGAAAATCAGAGACTCGGGTTTTTGTTCAAATAATTTGTTGGCTTCCGGAATCCTATTTCCGAAAAATAGTAAGTAGATTTCATATTCTTAAAATAGTTATTTTTATTTACTTTTAATTATAAATTCATTTAAATGGAAAACATTTTCATTTTGTTTGTATTCATTTAAATTAACAAAATTGTTTTCATTGTTTTTACATTTTTGTTTTCATCATTTTGTTTTCATTATAGTTTTGTTTTCATTGCTAATTTTGTTTTCCATAAATTCCAATTTCTGAATGCTAACTTTTTATTTACAAATAAGAGTTAAAATAAATTGTGAATAAAACTATGAAATCTATAGCCAAATTATATTCCGCTATAGATATAATGAATTTTTTTATGATAAATTCATTTAAACTGAAAAAAAAATCAATCTGATATTAAGTTTGTTAATTCCACAAATTGGCTATCATCCTTTTAATATATTATTTTGAGTTTCAACATAAATAAAATTTCAACGATAGCTTTACCTCTTTATAGAATGAGGAATCGAAACGAGTAGAATATAAATTGTTTAATTGGTCAATATATATATTAAGTAATAGGTTGTTTTCCATTTCATTTTATAAAGATGTTTTCTATTATTTAAAGATTGCCCATTTTCTATTTTAGATTTCAGATTTTCGGGTACGAGAAACCGAAAATTCCATTTTTTGTTAAGGTTATTTGGGATTTACCATTTCCCATATTTCGGATATTGAAAACCTTAATCAAACTATAATAATAATAATAATAATAATAAAAACCTATGATCTAAATGGATGGTCGAAGTAAATTATTTAATTGGTCAATATATATATTAAATAATAAGTGGTTTGTCATTTCATTTTATAAAGATGTTTTTTATTATTTAAAGATTGCCCATTTTCTATTTTTAATTTCCTATTTTCAGATATCGGAAACTGGAAATTCTTTTTTTTGTTAAGGTTATTTGGAGTATACCCGATTTCCAATTTCCGCTATTTCGGATATCGAAAACCAGAGACTATATTTTTTAAAAAACTCTTAAAACATAGAAAATAAATGCCAAAAGCTTGTTCTCACTTTTAAAGCAAGTTTTAAAGTTGAAATTTATTATTAATTTTTAAATTATATAAAACATTAAAAATTGATCATAAAAAATCTAACTTTTTCTAATTTTGTGTTTCTCTTTATTCTAACCAAATTCTTAAAGATTAACATTTTCATAATTAAAAATTTATATTAAATTAAAAAAAATAACTATTTTGTAACTTATTTTATAATTAAAATTTCATACTACCCATAATGAATGGTCACGATACCATAAGAGTTATTGTGATTATTAGTTTTTTCAAGTAATTATTTGTGGATTATTATATTATTTTAAAAATAAAAATAATAATTACTTTTCAACTTATTATTTATCATACCAATTCATATCCATAAAAAAATGGTCACCATAAAAAATAATTCTCTTGTTGATTTCCGAACCGAAAAGTGGAGAAGTCCGGAAATCCTCTTTAAAAAATAGACAATTTTGATCATAACTAAAATTGGTTCAGTTGGAAGTTCAATACTGGTTCTGATTCCTCATTTGATAAAGAGGTAAAACTATCGTTGAAATTTTATTTAAGCTTCAAATAATTTGGAAGTCGGTCAAAATTGGTTCAGTTGAAAAGTAAGTTATAAGTAATATTTTATTTAAGCTGATTTATGAACGAAAAATAGACAATTTTGACCATAACTAAAATTGGTTTGGAAGTTCATTATTGGTTTCGATTCCTCATTTGATAAAGAGATAAAGGTATCGTTGAAATTTTATTTAAGCTTCAAAAATTTGCTGGCTTCTAGAATCCTATTTCCAAAAAATTGTAAGTAGATATCATATTCCTAAAATAGTTATTTTTATTTATTTTTAATTATAAATTCATTTAAATGGAAAACGCTTTCATTTTGTTTGTATTCATTTAAATTAAGAAAATTGTTTTCATTGTTTTTACATTTTCGTTTTCATTATAGTTTTGTTTTAATTGCTAATTTTGTTTTCCATATGCTAATTTTTTGTTTCCAAATAAGAGTTAAAATAAATTGTGAATAAAACTATGAAATATATAACCAAATTATATCCCACTATAGATATAATGAATTTTTTTTATAAATTAAATTAAACTCAAAAAAATAAATATTATATTAAGTTTGTTAATTCCGCAAATTGGCTATCATCCTTCTAATATATTATTTTGAGTTTCAATATAAATAAAATTTCAATGATAACTTTACCTCTTTATCAAATGAGGAATTGGAACCAGTAGAATATAAATTATTTAATTGGTCAATATATATATTAAGTAATAAGGTTGTTTGTTATTTCATTTTATAAAGATGTTTTTTATTATTTAAAGATTGTCTATTTTTTGTTTTCGATTTCTAGGTATCGGAAACCGGAAATTCCATTTTTTATTAAGGTTATTTGGGATTTACGATTTACGATATTTTGGATATCGAAAACCTTAATCAAACTATAATAATGATAAAAAAAAACTATGATTCAAGTGGATGGTCCAAGTAAATTATTTAGTTGGTCAATATATATATATTAAATAATAGGTTGTTGGTCATTTTATTTTATAAAGTTGTTTTTTATTATTTAAAGATTTCTCATTTTCTATTTCCGATTTTCTATTTTCGGGTATCAGAAACTGAAAATTCTATTTTCTGTTAAGGTTATTTGGGGTATACCCGATTTCTGATTTCCAATATTTCAGATATCAAAAAGTGGAGACCATATTTTTGAAAAAACCCTTAAAACATAGAAAATAAATTCCAAAAGCTTGTTCTCACTTTTGAAACAAATTTTAAAGTTGAAATTTATTATTAATTTTAAAATTTATATAAAGCATTAAAAATTGATAATAAAAATTCTAACTTTTTCTAATCTTGTGTTTCTCTTTATTCTAACCAAATTCTTCAAGATTAAAATTTTCATAATTAAAAATTTATATTAAATTAAAAAACAATAACTATTTTGTAATTTATTTTATAATTAAAATTCCATACTACCCATAATGAATGTTCACAATACCATAAGAGTTATGGTGATTATAAAAAAATTTAAGTAATTATTTGTGCATTATTATATTATTTTTAAAATAAAAAATAATAATTACTTTTCAACTTATTACTTATCATACCAACCCATATCCATAAAAAATAGATCTCCGCTGATTTCCGAACCAAAAAGTGGAGAAGTCCGGAAATCCCATTTAAAAAATAGACAATTTTGACCATAACTAAAATTGGTTTTGATTTGTCATTTGATAAAGAGGTAAAGCTATCATTGAAATTTTATTTATATTGAAACTCAAGTAAACCAATTTTAGTTATGGTCAAAATTGTCATCTAACTTATCCATTTAAATATCTTTACAATATAAAATAATTTCTTCCCAATAACTTTCGAGTTTTTGTTTAACTAAAAATAAGCATGCAAAAAAACTAAAAAAAACTAAAAACCTTGAGAATCTACCGAAACTTGGAGAGATGTGTAAAGACTTTCCTTAACTTAATTCACACCAGACTTCCCACCAAAGCTATTAGATGAATTTAGTTTTATATAATTAGAGAGGTAACAACAGTCATGCGATTTTCATTTTCAGAAAGTGTATTGTTTTTTTAATGTTATATATAAATATTACTTAAACGTTTGCATTTTTCTATTGTTTTTCAATGTTATATACAAATATTACTTAAACATTTGCATTTTTTTTTTTTTTAATGTTATATACAAATATTATTTAAATATTTGCATTTTCTTTGTTTTTTAATGTTATATACAAGTTACTTGGAAATCGGAAATTGCCAAGTCCTAAAAGTGAAGTGTGGAAAGGGAAAAGGTTTCAAAAATGGAGGAGCCAACTTCCGAAACCCAAACCGTAAATCAGAAGTCGAAAGTCCAATGCTAAAAAGCAAGACTATACAATTTAATAAATGTATCTAATTTTACTACAAAATTTAAATAGGAGAAAATCAAATTGATAAAGTTCGATCAGCACTATTTTGAGAAATTCATAAATGTATCTAATTTCACCAGAGACTTTAAATAAGAGAAAATCAAATTTATAAAGTCCAATCAGCACTATTTTGAGAAAGACCAGTACGAAAAAGCTTAAATGGTAGTAAAAGAATCACTCCTTGCTCTCGCATAGTAATTTTTTTGCAAATACTTTAAATATCAAGAGTTGCTTGCCATGTAAGTCGAAAACTTGGTCTACCACTAAAATAGCAAGATAATTAAACATTGCTTTAAATATCAACACTTTTTTGCCATGATAGTTTTTAATGTTATGTACAAATATTACTTAAACATTTACATTTTGTTTTGTGTTTTTTAATGTTATATACAAATTGCTTTAAATATCAACACTTTTTTGTCGTGATAATTTTTAATGTTATATACAAATATTACTTAAACATTTACATTTTGTTTTGTGTTTTTTAATGTTATATACAAATTGCTTTAAATATCAACACTTTTTTGCCGTGATAGTTTTTAATGTTAGATACAAATATTACTTAAACATTTACATTTTGTTTTGTGTTTTTTAATGTTATATACAAATATTATTTAAATATTTGCATTTTTCGCCCAGATGCGGGTGTCAACAATATGGACAGCTGTTTAGCTGACTCATGCGACACTCGTCCTCCTACTCAACCGATGTCGCCTGCTTCCAGTGATAATTCTCGGTGCTTGGATTTGAACAACTCTTCCGTCGTTACTTTCCCGACGATCCCTGTCGACACTTGGCATGACCTCCAGCTTCCAGGTTTCGTTGGTGATAAGACATGCGCTCATCACCCAGCTCAGGAACGTCGTCACTCTGCGCAAGATCCTCCAAACGTTGAAGATTATTATCGAGTCTTGTTGGAGCATGAGAGCGGAGCTGGAGCTGGTACTTCGTCCTAGGCTCATTCAAGGCCTGTCTGCATGGTTTAATGGTGACTGACAGGAATTCTATGCAGTTTTTCCGTGCGCACTATGAAATGGACAATAGGTGTATTGGTCGCGAGTTCAGGGTGGTATATCATAGTTTCACTGCTGTTGCTGCTAACTCTGCTGATGCATATAATTCCAGAACCAGAGTAGGAGTTTTCACCCCTCAGCATATTGGACTCAGGCTCAATTTGACGGCCATGTCTCACCAGCATGGTACTCCCAGGCGTGCCCATTCAGGGCGAGCAAAATCCTAGAGGAGCAGCAGTGTCCCTATCCCTGAGGATTATGAACCACACATTTCTGGTCATGTTCAAGTGCTGGTAGAGGCTTGGGAGGATGGCAGTCGTATCAACCACTACTGGATGGTAAAAAACATGCTTTGTAACCTAGCTGAAGATATGCTCAGCAACTAGGCTGAAGCTAGAATGGTGATTCATTCCATGGAAATGAAAATCGCTGAGATTGATGCTCAACTGACCGAATTGGAGAAAAACTTCTCCTGGAAAGGCACAGCTAGTATTTCTAGCTTAAACGTCCAAAAGTCGGGGGGCAAAGCATAGGGTGGAGGTGCAAGTGGCGGAGCTAATGGAAGTGAAACAGGCGGGCATGCCATCACCAGTCTAGGGGGAAGTGGTTGCTCCTCCAAGTCACCTCGGGCTAAAACATTCCAGGTGCCTTCTCCTGTGGAGCCCCTCTCCAAACGACTGAAGGACTCGCCTTCTCCTCGGGTTGGTCATCTTCCATCGCTGTCTCTCGCTCCAATGGCGGCCACAAACTCACCCACTATGTCGCAGGAGGAGCGATGGGCATGCCCCATCACTGAAGATCCCCCCTCTGCTTAATGCATGCTTTGTACGGGTCTCTTTCAGGCTTCGTCTTGTGCAGGACTTTAGATATCGTTTATGTTTCTATCTTTAAGTTTTACTTTATGTCTCTTTCTGATTTTAGTGGGGCTCGACTGGTTATGCAATCCAGTTTCCCTACATAATGGTCTTGAATAGTTTTTACAGTTTTGTTCAGTGTCAGTATGCTTCCAAATAGACAGGTGTCTTATTTTTTTGGAATAGGCTCTAAAGGAGACACAGTCTCCTTCAACCTCTGTCAAATCATGAGTTCTTTGATGTAATTTTTGCCTCTGTAATATAATTTTATGTGCACCTTACCAAAAAAAATATTATTTGCATTTTTTTAATGTTATATACAAATGTTACTCGGAAATCGGGAAGTTGCCAAGTCCGAAAAGTGAAGTGCAGAAATGGAAAAGGTTTCAGAAATCGAGGAGTCGACTTCCAAAACCCGAATCGGAAATCAGAAGTCGGAGGAAGTCTAGTGCTAAAAGAAAGACTATACAATTTAATAAATGTATCTAATTTCACCACAAAATTTAAATAGGAGAAAATCAAATTTATAAAGTATGATCAACACTATTTTGAGAAATTGATAAATGTATCTAATTTCACTAGAGATTTTAAATAAGAGAAAATCAAATTTATAAAGCCCGATCAGCACTATTTTGAGAAAGACCAGTACGAAAAAGCTTAAATGGTAGCAAAGGAATCACTCCTTGCTCTCACATAGTAATTTTTTTGCAATTTCTTTAAATATCAACAGTTTCTTGCCATGTAAGTCAGAAACTTGGTATAGTACTAAAATAGCAAGATAATTTTGGCGAAGCTTTTTAATATCAACAATTTTTTTGGTGTAAGCCTAATTTTCCTCAATTTGAGACCGAAAAATTGATTTATCAATAAAAATAATAACTTCGAGATATAATATTAAAATGGGAAATCGGGTATAAATAATATCTTAACCATTAAAATCTTTACTTATCTCTTGTGCCACAATCTCCAGAAATTTTAGCTTTTCCATTTTCTCATTTTCGAATAACTTTCGTATATAACATTAAAAAAAAATACAAAATTGCAAATATTTAAGTAATATTTATACCTAATAATATTTAATATTTAAGTAATATCTAGAATCTAAAATCGAGAATCGATCAAATTATTTTTCTAGGTTTCCAATACCCCAAAATGAGAAATAGAAAATAGGAAATAGACAATCTTTAAATAGTATTTACATATTTAAATTTTAACAAAGACTTGAGTCTCCGGTTTCCTATATCCAAAATATTGGAAATAGGAAATCATGTATACCCCAAATTGATATTAATTTTGATGCTACTAAAAATATGCTGGATAAAACATGATTTGAAAAATAACCACCAAAAGAAATCTCTACATGTGGAAAAGTTTCTCTACTTGTGGAAAAATAATAAAGTGCGTGAAAACACTATGTAAACGGCTTGGAAAAAACAGCCGTGAAAAAAATAAACATATTATGTGAGTTTTGAATTATGTGAGGGGCCGGGGGTGGCGCGGGAGGAGGTTTTGGCGGGACTATCAAATGATACACAGTCTGTTCAGACTTCAGGAAATCAAGTTCGTAAGGAAATTGCACCAATATTGGAACCACCATCATTCTTAAAGCGTGTAGTAGAAAAGATGGTTGAATTTATTGCAAGGAATGGAAAGGAATTTGAAGGCATTATTGTCAATCAAGATAGACTGAGCGGACAGTTCCCATTTCTTCTGCCTACTAATCAGTATCATCCATATTATCTCAAAGTCCTCGAGGCAACACAACAGGTATGCATTCACATATGCTTATTACATTGAATTTCTACATGTTGAGACCAACGCAACTATTGTTTGGTCCTGCTAGAATGTTGCTATTTTGCAATCAACTATTGTGTATAATGTTTATTCAAGTTGCAATTATCCATTCATATCACATGCTTTGAAGTTTTGTCCTCATAATTTTTCAGGGGACCAACCTGTTGAAGCCTCTACAAACTATGTTCTTTTCACACACTGCTCTATGTTCATAGGATGTGTCTTTTTCTGTATATTTTTTTCACACATATGGAAATATAACCAGCACAGATCCAACTTAAACCAAACCTGGATTTATTAAGCACAATTTCTTCTTTTATTGTATTATGTAAATGATGTTTGAGAGTTTACTTTGTAATGTGTTCGTGACTTTCTGTATGAATAGGTTTTGCAGGGAAAGACAGAGTAGCTGAAGTGAATGTGAAGGAAAACTGCGAGGGATAACGTAAACCTCAACCCTCTTCTCTCAAAATTCTTTAATTGTGATTTATATTATTGTGAAATTATAAACCTCCTCCCGTGCCACCTCCTGCTCCTCCACCCAAGCCGCCGCCTCCTCCTAAGCCTCCACCACCACCGAGTCCTCCTCCTCCTCCTAACCCTCCTCCGCTTCCAAAGTTGTCTGGTTTATACACTACGTGCTTTAAGCGTCTAGTTGCATATCATATTACGTGCTTCCTCAGCTGCTCTGACTGCTTGTTCAAAACAGATCCTTTAAAGTCAATCCCATTTTGGTCATCTTAAAATAGGTGCAATGGATGCCTAAGAACAAGCAAGAACCCTTTTCAAACCATGCATGTGCCATCTCTTTGGTAAAACAATGGTTGCTACTGCCGATGTATTCCCCACAAAGAAACAAAGCTATTCTCCTAAGTCCACCTGCACAAATACTTATTCGTGACTCATCAGCAGGAAGCAAGATCCCCAACAAGGGAAACCTTGCATCCAAGGATTTGAGCCATGCTCCATCTGAAACTTAGACAGGGTAAGCCTTAGAATATTACAAGCATAGTGTGAGCCATATCATCAATACAGAATGCCTCTAGGTTGGGAGTATCAAATATCCAGGAACATGACATATATCTCACTTCAAATTCCAAACAATAACCCATCAAGTTAGGTTTAAAAGGAGCTGCAGTGCCCCCAACAATTGTTCTTGTCAAGGAGCGAGCAAAGAAAAGTATTTCAATCTATCTTGCTCGAGAGCAAGAAGTATAGGAAGGAGATGAAATAAAAGTCTTTATTACACCAAACAACCCAATTGAGCAATTCACCGAGAGCTCACGTTGCACCCCTAATAGTTTTTCTTGTCCCACCAGTTGAATTAGCTGGATAGTTTAAGTTGAACCACGTGGTGTGCATGCAGCCCAGGCTCACATGGGCTCCCTTGGGCAGCTGGGCAGTGGCCTGTATGAGCTCATGTTGCGCCCCCAACAGTTGTTCTTGTCCCACCAGTTGAATTAGCTGGATAGTTTCAGTTGAACCACGTGGTGTGCATGCAGCCCAGGCTCATGTGGGCTCCCTTGGGCAGCTGGGCGGTGGCCTGCTTGCGTAGAAAGAGAATGGTAGGAGGTAGGGACGGTGAAGGGATCGAAGAGGAGGACTGTGGGAGGAGTTGGCAGGTGGAAAGGGTGTGGACAACAACAAATTTTTTTGAATTAAGGATCTAATTTTGTCCTCTTCCAATCTAGATTTAAAGCATAAAAATTATTGAATTAAGGATCTAATTTTTCCCTCTTCCAATCTAGAATTAAAGCATAAACTATAACCATGGACTATCAAATGAGTCATCCAAGGGTTTTTGTTGAACCAAGCTTCTTCCAATGTAACAATCCACATAGATTTGGTGGGACTTCCACTAAGCAAATGCAAATCAATATGCCTTGTTTATGCCTAATATTTGTTTAATGTTGTCACTACTACCCACACAATGATGTTGTTTCCTAGACTAGCATTTAATAACACATTCTTGTGTGATTGCCTTTGTTTTCCCCTCTATAAGTAAGTTTGGAACTTATATGTTTCAAATGCACACTCAACAAATCAGCAAGGCTGACATTCTTAATGATAGATATAACACATATTTCATTAAATTTGTAATTATTTAATGGATCTAGAATTTAGAACTTCCGCTAGATTGAGTTTTTTCAAGATGAGGAAAGTCATAGACTTTGAATCCTTACATAATGTCTAGTAATATTATTTATAGTTTGTATTTAATGTTAAGTTGATTAAATTATTTTATGACATAATACCAACAATGTATTTGTTACTACAACAATTAGAAATATTGTCATAGTAATTATTTGTGTCTTTCTTGAGTATGTTGTTTTATTTTTGGAAGTTCGCACCACTTATAATCAATACAGGAAAATATCTTATGACTTTAAAGTCTAAGTTTTAACCTTGTAATGATTAAAATAAATTATGAATTGAAATAGCAACATAATTTATTATTATTGTTGTTGGTAGTGGTAGTGGTAGTGTATTAAAAACTAAGTTGATGAATGTTTACTTTATGAATTATAGATTAACGTGAGAAATTTCTTACCTATAAATTTATTTAATGATATTGATGTTAGTAAAGCCTCCCTTATTTATTAATATTATTTATTTTAACAATCAAAATTAATTATGAACTAGAATAGCATTAGTGCAATAGAGTTTGATTTTTTTAATATACAAGAGGAAAGGGGGAAAACCAACTTAACTAATTATTGCAAGTGTACATTATTTATTTATGAAGTATTTGAACAATGTGTTTAATTGAAAAGAGCATATTTTTATTGAAAATATAGATATCTTACAATATTTATATTATCAATAAGATTTAAATCATGTCTTAATTTATGTTAGGGCACGGAGGAATCGAACCACCATCGTCCTGCTTGGAATGCAGGTGCTCTTCCATTGAGCTAGCACCCTTTGCAACATGAGGGGAGAGGGAATATTCCATTGAGCTAGCACCCTTTACAACATGAGGGGAGAGGGGCTGTGTTAACACCTAGATTACACATTTCTAATCCTCTGTGATAAAGCAAAATGATGTTTTATTCAGAGAGGAAGTCTAGAAGATGTTTTAAAGTTCATTATTGAATATGATTATGCACATTTGATATAGTGACATGTTGAGTTTATGTAAACAACAAATTGAAAAGTTAAAAATTGAATGGTGTTATCTAATTCACATAAAGTACCATCACATGAATTAACATAGAAGTTGAACCAAAATTTTCATATTAGTAAATAATATAAAATTCCTCAAAAAAAGGCTTGAAGAGAATATTTGATATACAACAAACATTTAAAAGTGTTTCTTCTTGTATATTAATAACTAGTTCAAAGAGAAAATTACATTCATGAATCATCTCCACATAATCTCCTTATATTCAGTCAAGCAAATCAATTACAACTTGTACATCACATTTATTTATTGTGGTCTTCCTGCAATCTTCTTTCTTTTGCTTCCATGCAAAAACCATGGTATTAACTGGAATAGATCCAAGTCATTGTCATCAAGGTTTGGTACCCAATATTGTTCTAAAATTTTCCTTTGTATTTCCCTGAACTAGGCTTCCATCAATCAACCTTTACATGAAGAGTCTCACTTTCATCATTCTGGAAACTATATGAGGTGGTTTTTGCCATCCAAGTCGTCTCTCCTTCATCCTTAGTTCATGATCTAACTACCAACACCTTTACTTTCTCAAATTCAATCATAGGATTGAATCTTGGATTTAGCTTGTTGCACCTGGGTCCAACATATACCAGTTCATCCGTCACATTATCAAATTCTCCATCCATAATACTTATATTACATGCAGTGCATTATGATCAGCATTAAATCTCACATGGATTAAATTGTCTTTATGATGCAATGTATTCGATGATAATGTCTAACATGAATTAAAGCTAACATGATGTTATCACTTAATGATTGATTTTCTGGATTAAGTTATGTGAAATATTTTCAGTGCACAATGAATTTTTCATGGTTCCCGTAACAAACATGGTTGAAGTGTCCACTCAAAACGTTCACACAGTTTAATCCAGAAAATCAATCACAATGATGACAAACTGATAAAACCTGCACGCTCAAAATGTTAGTACTGTAGTTATTGAGTATAAGTTAATATACTAGTACAAAGTTGGCACCATTTTAAAGTATACACAAGAAAATATAATTATGAATTTGAATGCAACATAGTCGTACAATTAAATTTATATAAACTATAATAACGAATAATAGGAAAAACTCACTTCAAACCTTATTGCAAGTGCCTTACATTTATTCACAAAGCAATTCTATAAGATATTTTAAGGTGCATTCGCATAAAGTATCATCACATGAATTAACATTGAAGTTGAACCAAAATTTTCATATATGTAGCAAATAATATAAAATTCCTCAAAAGGTAGCTTGAAGAGAATATTTGATATACTACAAACATTGACAACTTTTTCTTCATGTATATTAATTAGTCATTCAAAAAGAAAAATTACATTCATGAATCATCTCCACCTAATCTCCTTTATATTTTCTCAAGCATATCAAGTACAGCTTCAAGATGAAGATTTCTTTAGTTAATCATAATGACAAAGAGATTTTATGGAATTAAATTGTGTGTATTGAAACGTCCCTATGTTTCAAGTGGAAACTCCACCAATCATCAAGGGAACAAAATGAAAAGCTCAAAGTAGTATTGAAGAGAGTGAGCAAAAGCTAATAATAAAGAAGGAAAGGATTTTGTACATGCATTAATGAATATAATTATGGACATTTGATATAGTGAGATGTTGTCTTGATCTAAAAGACAAATTGAAAAGTTAAAATTTGAATGGTATTATCTAATTCGCATAAAGTATCATCACATAAATTAACATTGAACTTGAAGTGAAATTTCATATATGCAGTAAATAATATAAAATCCCTCAAAAAGTAGCTTGAAGAGTATTTATCATAGTACAAACATTGAAAAATGTTTCTTCATGTATACTAAAAGTCATTCAAAAAGCAAAGTTACATTCATGTATCATCTCCACCTAATCTCCTTATATCCACTCAAGCAGATCAAGTACAGCTTGTACACCACATTTATTTATCTTTGTCTTCTTGCAATCTTCTTTCTTTGGCATCCATGCCCAAACTATGGTATTAATTGGAATAGATCCAAGTTCTGTATCATCAGGATTTGGTACCCAATATTGTTTTAAAAACTTTTCCCTTGTATTTCCCTGAGCTAGGATGCCACCAATCAATCTTTACATGAAGGGTCTCACTGTCATCATCCTGGAAGATATCTGAGGTGGCTTTTGCCATCCAAATCATCTCTCCTTCATCCTCATTTCCTGATCTAACAAGCAACATCTTTCCTTTCTCAACATCAATTCTAGGATCGAATGTTGGCTTTGGCTTGTTGCACTTGGGTCCAACATATACCGGTTCATCTGTCACATTATCAAAATCCCCATCCATAATACTTGATATTGCATGGAGTGCATTACCATCAACGTTAACATTTTGCCTCGTCTTTGGCCAAAAATAATCAGAAGAAGAATCACTTTCATCCAAGGGTGTATGGTCATTGTAGATTCCATCTAATGCATCAAGAACTCTTTTCCAATAATCTAGTTTTTCATTCCATTCCTCTGTAACAATTGGTGAATTCTCATTGCCAATAGTCTCTTTCCACATTTTTATGTATGTTGTTATTCCTTCCTTTAGTTCTTTTAAATATGCATCATTGTCTTTAGGATGTAAGAAAGATGGCTTCCCTGTGGGAAATATAGGTCGGCCTTCATCATCTATATTCCACAACTCCACTGGTTCTGACCACTCAATGTCTCTGATGGATTCTTTATACCTCATAACTGGAATATCATTGAGTACAAGGAATTGGAAGTACTGGACATTAAGATGTCCAACTAGTGCATTTTTCCCCTCCTTGATGTACCCATTAAGAAAACTTTTGAAGTCATACACTTTGTCAATAAGTTTAGGTGGAAACACCCTTTTTTCTTCTATTGTGCGATATGTATCCATCATCTCAGGTAAAGAATATATATCTTTACATTTTA